>CM060699.1:62659603-63259603 GCA_030686995.1 Artemisia argyi | reverse complement strand
AATTTAAAACAAGTGATAGTTTCTATTTAATTCAAGTTAAGTTTAATTTTCATTTTTAGATTTTAATTAAGTAACTAGTATTTTTATATTTTTATTAAATACCTCATATATTAAAGTAGTTATAATAAATTTTTCAGATTTTTATTTTGTCATTTAGTGCTAATTAGATTTAATTTTAATTTTCTTTATTATTAATTAATATTAAGTAATAAATAGCTTAATTAGTTTTTATAAGGTTAAATCTAGTTTTTATAATTTTTCTAGTTCTAATATAGTATAATAAGTTTTTAGAAAATAAATTTTAAGATTCTACTGTTCATTTTCTATTTTCCTTATTTTAATTGTTTAAAATAGACTTAAGTTAATTAATAGTTAAATAAATAGTTGTTTAATCTTAAAATATAATTTTTAGAGTTTTTATAATTTTTTAGGATTCCTGTAATGGTTAAGTAATTTTATAAATTTTCTTGTAATTTTCTAAGTTAATTTAGTATTAATATAAATTAAAAGTAGTTTAATTAGTTTAATTAAGTTAAATAGTTTTTAATTAATTACAAAACCACAAAAAGACAAAAATATTATTTCTAAATTTTTAAACTTTCTACAAGTTCTAATTTAGGTTTAGAAAATATTTTTATAAATTTTTAGTATAATTTAAATCATTTGTCATTTTTAGTTTAATTAAATTAGATTTTAATTTACAATTTAAATAGTTTAATTAATTAAATAATAGTTTAATATTATTTTAATCACTTTTATCATTTCTTTTTCATTTTTAATTTTAAGTTTTGAAAAGTGTCAAAAACACCCCCTGTAGTTTCATAATTACCAAAAACCCACTTTTCCAGTCCGATACGTGATCTTAATTGTCAATTTGTGCATATTTCTGCTATCTGATTATTGTGAATATTATATCTGTTTGTCAACACCAAAATAACAGTAGCAATATCATTCCTACATCATCTGGCTACTGTCCTCAGTGCCACTTTCTCATAAACGATTCCAAAAGCACCATTTCAATCTCGTCGGGACTTTAACGACCCGGGAATACACTATACTATCACCGGAGTATTGATTCTAGGCTGTCTTTGACTTGTTGACCTTGGTCAATAATAATAAGACGGTTCAGGACCAATCAAAATTTGGCGCCGCTGCCGGGGAGGTTGTTGCGTGTTTTATAAAATCGTTTTAAGTTTAGTGGTTTCAAAACCCTCCCTGTAAAAAGTTTTTTAAAACATAATCATATCAAAAACGTTCATTAACACTTTTCCTGAAGTGTTGAGAAACACCAAAAAAATTAAAAACAATCAAAAACAAACTGTGAAGTTAAATTACTTCGTGTTCTTTAAGATTACAACCTGAAACAGTTGGTTTAAGGTAAGTTCTGACATTAAATTGCGAACTGAAGAGGGAACCTATTTACTTCCTCCCGCCAGCCTGCGAGTAATCTTAAAGGGACGATTTCGGTTAACGAATCAGTTCCAAAAATATTTCCCAAGTTTTCTGCACACACACCCATAAGCCTAAAGCAGTTTTTCAAAAATCAAATAATAAACCCATAATAAGTTCCCAAACTTAAGATTAAAACTTGCCTTTGTATCCCTGTGAGTAGTGTACCTTTTTCAAAGAAGCTGCTCACTTGTGATTATTGGTTTAAGTTCACTGTAGTTTTGCCTCGAACTTGTGTTGAAAAATTGTTTTTAGTGCATGCGCACTCGGTCTCAAGCAAAGAATAAAAAACAGAAAGACGTACCCGAGCTACGTTCTAATACAAAAACCGAAATGGCCGCTGGGCCACCACCACCACTATTACCACCCCCTGATGAGCCAGCTCCCGATCTCCGAACGATGGAGGAGCTGTGCCAGCCTACCATGCAAGGGCGGGGTGGGCCTATTGCACCACTCACTATTGGGGCCGCGGACTTTGGCCTCAAGCATCACATGATCCAACAAGTCCAGAATTCGTGTCAATTTCACGGATTACCGGGTGACGATGCCAACAAGCATCTTGACAAATATCTTACGGTCACCCAAAGCATGAAACAGCATGGTGTCACCGATGATGCCCTTCGGCTGTACCTCTTCCCCTATTCTCTCGCTCATCATGCCACTGCATGGTTTGACCGACTTCCAAAGCATTCTATTCGAACCTTTGATGAAATGGTAACCAAGTTTCTAGCAAAATATTTTCCACCATCCATGGTTACCAAGTTACGTAATGATATCAGCAACTTCCGGCAACTTCCCGATGAGTCTCTTTTTGAGGCTTGGGAGCGTTATAAGCTAGCCATTGATCGGTGCCCTAACCACAATATGTTACAAGTTACCATAATAGATACCTTCTATAATGGTCTGACATTGAGGCACCGAGACATTCTCAATGCTGCTGCTGGTGGGACCTTTATGAAAAGGCGTCCCGAGGAGTGCTATGACTTAATCGAGAACATGACTGCCCATCATAACTTTTGGGATTCCTCTGCGGAGAGGGAAGCATCATGTCATTCCGTTACTCCCTCATCATCATCATATCCTGAAATAATCGCTCTTACCAAAAAGATGGATGATATTTCTACGGCTGTGTTGAGAATGAACCAAACGATGCAACATCAGGTTCAAAATCAACAAGTGAAAGCCGTGGCCCGAAGTTGTGAAACTTGTGGGGGCCCACATCTGTATTCCGAGTGTCCAGCTACTGCTGAATTTTCTCAAGAGAACGTTTATGCTGCTAACGGTTCCTACAACACGGGAGGTAACTCTTACCAACCGCAAGGGGACCGTAATCTCTTAAGCTATCGTTCCAACAATTTTCTCGGACCTCCAGGTTTTAACCAAAACCAAAACCGTAACACGAATCAGAATTTTAACCAAGGTCAAAACTCAAATTTCCAAAACCCGAACCAAAATCAAGGCCAGTTTAATCAAAACAATTTTCAAAATGGCAATCAAAACCAAGGTTTTCAAGGAAATTTTCAAAGAAACCAGAATCAAGGGAATTACAATCAGGGTAATTTCAATCAGAGAAACACTTTTCAGGGTAACAACAATCAAAACCAAGGGAATTTTCAAAACAACCGTGTTCAAAACCCCCCTGTTCAAAATCAAAACGTTGTTCCACCCCCGTCTTCCTCAGATGCTGAAATTAAACAATTCATGAAAGCACAAGAGGAAACGAATCGGTTATTGATCAAGACGATCTCTGATCTTCAGAAGTCTTTAAATGATCGACCCTCGAGCTCTGGTACACTACCGAGCAACACGATCGCTAACCCGAGGGGCGATGTCAAGGCGATCACTACCCGAAGTGGGGTGTCATACAATGGACCCTCGATTCCCTCTACCTCTTCTTCTCCTCCTAAGGTAGCGGAACGTGAACCTGAGGTCACTACGGACAAGGTACTTCCTACTAATAACGGAGGTACCAACAACGTCCACCCTCAAGTTGTCCCGGTCCCGGCTCGTAAGCCGAAAGTTGTATTTGATCCTCCTGTGTGTCCTGATGAAATCTCAAAGAATAACCCTAAGCCGTCAATTCCATATCCTTCACGAGTGACTGAACAAAAGAACCGCGAAAAAGCTAACCATCAGATGGAAAAATTTTATCAAATTTTCCAAGAATTACACTTTGATATTAGCTTCGCGGACGCTCTTCTTCTCATGCCTAAGTTTGCTTCAACAATCAAAAATCTGATAAGCAACAAAGAAAAACTTTGTGAGATGGCAAAAACTCCTCTTAACGAGCATTGCTCAGCAGTGCTCTTGAAAAAGCTTCCCGAAAAGCTTGGAGATCCCGGGAAATTTCTCATTCCATGTATTTTCCCTGGGATGGTTGAATGCTTTGCCTTGGCCGATCTTGGCGCAAGCATTAACCTGATGCCTTACACAGTCTGGAAAAGACTCTCACTTCCTACTCTCACTCCGACCTGCATGACACTCGAGCTTGCAGACCGTACTATATCCCGTCCTCTCGGCATTGCCGAAGATATCTTTGTGAAAGTAGGAAAGTTCCACTTTCCGGCAGATTTTGTGATTGTTGATTTCGATGCTGACCCACGAGTCCCTCTCATTCTCGGGAGAGGATTCTTAAGAACGGGTCGTGCTTTAATTGATGTATTCGAAGAAGAAATCACTCTACGTGTTGGTGGCGAAGCCATAACATTCAATCTTGATCAGACTTCAAGATATTCCTCCAATTATGACGCTGAAACGGTTAACCGTATTGACATCATCGATATTGCGTCGGAGGAATCATCCCAAGAAGTCCTTGGTTTCTCATCCAGTGGCAGTCTTTCTACTGACCCGATCATTTCCGACTCTTCCCCTTCCCTCACTCCGTTTGAGGGAGGTGACTTCCTTTTGGAAGAGCTCGAGGCTTTTCTTGCTCAA
Source organism: Artemisia argyi (assembly GCA_030686995.1). NCBI lineage: Eukaryota > Viridiplantae > Streptophyta > Magnoliopsida > Asterales > Asteraceae > Artemisia > Artemisia argyi. The sequence goes on along the minus strand of CM060699.1, from coordinate 63,255,220 downwards.
GATAGCTCAATTCCCGATGGAGTTGATGAAAACTATCTTGACCCGGAGGGGGACATTCTTCTCCTTGAAAGATTGTTAAATGACGATCCTTCACCCTCTCCGTCACCACAAATTCTTCATAAAGCGGAAGTCAAAAATGTTGAAATAACTGAAGACTTTCCCGAGGTTGAGCTCAAGGACTTGCCTCCTCATCTAGAATATGCATTTCTGGAGGGTGATAATAAATTACCCGTCATTATTGCCAAAGACTTAAAAGATGAGGAAAAGACTGCACTCCTAAAGGTTCTTAAGTCAAACAAGCAAGCAATTGCTTGGAAACTCTCCGACATTAAGGGCATAAGCCCGAACTTTTGTACTCATAAAATCTTAATGGAGGATGACTTTAAACCAGCTGTGCAACATCAGAGAAGGGTAAATCCCAAAATCCACGAAGTTATCAAACAAGAAGTTCTTAAACTTCTTGATGCGGGATTGATTTACCCTATATCTGACAGTCCTTGGGTTAGCCCAATTCATTGTGTTCCCAAAAAGGGAGGCATCACCGTTGTCACCAACGAGGATAACGAGTTGATTCCAACTTGTTTGGTCACGGGTTGGCGGGTTTGTATTGACTATCGAAAGTTAAATGAAGCCACCCGTAAAGACCATTTTCCTCTCCCTTTTATGGACCAAATGCTCGAAAGACTTGCGGGGAATGAATATTACTGCTTCCTCGATGGCTTCTCGGGTTACTTCCAAATCCCCATTGATCCCCAGGATCAAGAGAAGACTACCTTCACATGCCCCTACGGAACTTTTGCTTACAGACGTATGCCTTTCGGCTTATGTAATGCACCAGGCACGTTCCAGAGGTGCATGATGTCCATTTTTTCCGACATGATCGGGAAAACTATGGAGGTATTCATGGATGACTTTTCGGTCATCGGGGATTCATTTCAGACTTGCCTCTCCCACTTGGAACAGATGCTTAAACGTTGCAAAGAAACGAATCTAAGTCTCAACTGGGAGAAGAGCCACTTTATGGTCAAGGAGGGCATTGTCCTCGGCCATAAGATTTCAAAAAACGGGATCGAGGTTGACAGAGCTAAAATCGATGTCATTGCCAAATTACCTTATCCCACCACCGTAAAAGGTGTTCGGAGCTTTTTGGGTCATGCCGGCTTCTACCGTAGGTTTATCCAAGATTTTTCTAAGATTGCCCGGCCTATGACCCATCTCCTCGAGAAGGATGCTCCTTTCATCTTCTCTCCTGAGTGCATCGAAGCTTTCGAAACATTAAAGAAAAAGCTTACCGAGGCACCGATTCTTGTTGCCCCCGATTGGGACCAACCTTTTGAGCTTATGTGCGATGCTAGTGATTTTGCCATAGGTGCGGTCTTGGGGCAACGTAAAGCTAAATACTTTCAGCCCATACACTACGCAAGCAAAACTATGACTGAGGCTCAAGGTCATTACACCACCACTGAAAAAGAACTCCTAGCTGTGGTGTATGCCTTCGAGAAATTCCGGTCATACCTAATCTTGACTAAATGCGTAGTGTACACAGATCACTCGGCTTTGAAATACCTATTTGCAAAACAAGATGCAAAGCCGAGGCTTCTTCGTTGGGTTCTCCTCCTCCAGGAATTTGATATCATTATCCGTGATAAAAAAGGAGCCGAGAACCTTGCTGCTGATCATCTCTAACGATTAGAGAACCCTCATCAAGATGTGTCCGAGAAAAAGGAAATAAATGAAACATTTCCTCTCGAGACACTCAATGCGGTTGCTTTTCGTGGTGACTCTACTACCCCATGGTTTGCCGACTTTGCAAATTACCATGCGGGTAATTTCATAGTGAAGGGGTTAACGTCCCAACAAAAGAAAAAATTCTTCAAAGACGTTAAACATTACTTCTGGGACGACCCCTTCCTCTTCAAAATCTGTGCCGATCAAGTCATCAGGCGATGTGTATACGGACAGGAAGCCACTGATATCCTCATGGCTTGCCATGCTGGACCCACTGGGGGCCACCATAGTCCTAACTACACCGCCAAAAAGGTGTTTGATTCCGGTTTCTATTGGCCCACAATCTACAAGGATGCCCACGAGTTAGTCAAAGCCTGTGATGCTTGTCAGCGTCACGGGAATATTTCACAAAAGAACGAAATGCCACAAAATGCTATTCAAGTTTGTGAAATCTTTGACGTCTGGGGCATTGACTTTATGGGGCCATTCCCATCTTCTCACGGAAACAAATACATACTCGTGGCTGTTGACTATTTGTCAAAATGGGTTGAGGCAAAGGCCTTACCCACTAATGATGCCCGAGTAGTCGTGAAATTTTTGAAATCCCTCTTTGCTCGTTTTGGAACCCCACGTGCCATCATTAGTGATCGCGGTACTCACTTTTGCAATGATCAATTTGCAAAAGTCATGCTTAAGTACGGTGTTACTCATCGTCTTTCTACCGCGTATCACCCCCAAACAAGTGGGCAGGTGGAGGTTTCCAACCGTGGTATTAAACGGATTCTTGAGAGGACAGTAGGTGAAAACCGTGCTTCCTGGTCGGATAAACTAGATGATGCACTCTGGGCCTTCCGTACAGCTTACAAAACACCCATCGGGTGTACTCCATACAAGCTTGTATACGGGAAGGCGTGTCATTTACCGATCGAGCTCGAGCACAAAGCCTACTGGGCCTTGAAACATGCTAACTACGACCTTCATAAAGCGGGTGATCACCGTAAGGTTCAAATCAATGAATTAAACGAACTTCGTGATCAGGCCTACGAGAACTCTTTGATCTACAAAGAAAAGACAAAGAAGATTCACGACTCTAAGATTAAGAACCGAGTTTTCAACGTCGGTGACAGAGTCCTTCTTTTCAATTCAAGATTAAAGATCTTCTCGGGGAAATTAAAAACCCGATGGACTGGACCATTCACTATTGCTAAAGTATACCCATACGGGACTGTTGAGTTATCTCAACCCGAAGGTCCCAACTTCAAAGTGAATGGTCACAGATTGAAACATTATTTTGGAGAGGACACACCACCCTTGGTTGTCCCGGATCTCCAAACTTTCCCCATGGACCAATGAATTCGGGGATCGAGTCAAGCTAGTGACTCGGTGAACAAAAATTAGCAACATATATGGGTTTTCACCCATATTTCTGACTTCTTTCTACTTTCTACCACCCTAGTGTGGGGGAATGGCCATCCCCCACCGTTTCAAAAGTAAATATTTTTCAAAATTCAATAAACATGTTTCGTATGTATTTTATGTCATTCAAATCCCGGGCTGTCAGGACGAATTTACTACAGTTAATCATTCACAAGTGATTAGCTAGCGTGGTAAACTTGACACAAGCCTGGGATGTGTATGTATATTATTATTCATCTTCCAGGCTGTCAGGGAGAATTTATTACAGTTAATCATTCACAAGTGATTAGCTAGCGTGGTAATCCTGACACAAACCTGGAAGGTGTATGTATATTATAAACTTTATCATTCAACTCCCGAGCTGTTAGGGCAAATTTATTACAGTTAATCATTCACAAGTGATTAGCTAGCGTGGTAAACCTAACACAAGCCTGGGAGGTAGTGAGCAAAAAAAAAAAAAAAAAAAAAAAAAAAAAAAAAAAAAAAAAATTGTATGTACAGATAAAATAAAGTGAAAAATAGAAATTTCCACAGTTAGAATCAAATATTTGCTTTTCCATTCAGAGATTCGGCATAATAGCCGGGACTTTGAATATTGAGGACAATATTCAGTTCTAGTGTGGGGGGGGAAAATTCTTACGAATTTTATCATAAAACTTTCCAAGTACCCCCATTTTAGGCCAAAATTTTTGTGGTTATCAATCCGCCAAAGTCTAAATGACAAAGGGATTGGCTAGTCCAGGAGCAAACGGCTCTTGGTAAAGACATCTCAAACCCGTTGATGGCTGGCAGTTTGCCAAAAACTTGCATGGTTCCTCAGCTCCCCCGCATCCTCATAAGCAAATGAGCTGGCTAGCCCACAAGATTATGGCTTGTGGTAAAGGCCGTGAAAAACCATAATTGGTAATCAGCTCACCAAGATGTTGACTTAGTCCATCAAGATGCTGGCTAGTCCAGAAGCAAACGGCTTTTGGTAAAGACAAATCAAATCCGTTGACAGCTGGTGGTTTGCTCAAAATCACACGGTTATCAGGTGTGCCACAGTTCTTACATCTGGCTACTCCAGAAGTGATGGCTTTTGGTAAAGAGTTCTTTCAAATCCATTAAAACTTCATAAAATATTGCTAGGGACTAGCAATAGTTTAGTGTGGGGGATTGATGAGTGTGTAAATACTCATCATTTTATACCAATCTGAGCTGCCAAAACATACAAAAACACCCGAATATGTATCAAAATGCTTAAAATATCTTAGAGGTGTGTTTTATATGTTTCAAACACAAAATATGCAAAAACAAATGAAAAACGTACAAAGTTTGCATAATTGGCAGTTTCAGTCCCTCAAGTTTCATAAATTGGCAAAACTAGTCCCTGGTCACTCAAAACTTGTAAAAATATCATAAAAGGTCCTTGGGATTCATAAGTTGTTAGGAAAAGTCCTTTGAAGTTAAAAATCATAAAATTACAATTATGGTCCCTCAACTTTGGAAAAGTGTCAAAATTAGTCCCAAAGGTTTAAAAATAAGAAAATATTCAAAATAAACCTTATACTATTCTAAAATGACATAACTGGTCCTTTGTGTTAACTGTTTGATATTTACAGGTTTGGCCCTTCATTTATCAAAAAATTACAGTTTGGTCCCTGGAGTTTGAGAAATTGGCAGAAAAGGTCCCTGGGCATTTAATATGGAAATATTACATTTTTGGTCCTTGGGTTGTTCATGAATGGCAAGTATGGTCCTTATAATAACTTTGGTTAAATCACAAAATCAGACCCTCAAGTTTGCACTTATTACATTTTTAGTCCTTGTGATTAATTCTTATTAAAAAACCAACCGGACCTAAAAATAACTCCCAAAAATCCAATCCACAAAAAAGATAACAGCCCACCCTTTTATCTAATCCAACAAACACCCAAGGCCCAATGCCATTTCAGCCCACACTTTTTTTAACCCGAGCCCAGTTGACCCCGGTCAAACAACCCTTCCCTTCTCCTCTTCCCTCTCAGATTCACACACACACACCACCACCACTTGCAGCCTCCAATTTCCACCAATCACAAGCTACTACCCCCCACAATTAATGCTCCCACATCCCTATACCTACCCATGACCCCCCACAATAAATGCTACCCCCCTCCTTTGCGTGTATCAGACCAAAGATGCAAAAGCAGTTTTTCCCGCCAAAAATACGTGGAGCACAATCAGTGGACCAAAGATTGAACAAAAAGGTGGGAAATGATTGAACTGCAGTGGTGAACCCTAATTGAGGGCTATAAATAGAAGATGGATGCAAGAGGAAGAGTAGTTAGTTAATATAGTTTTAGTTAATGTCGTATTATTTCAATTCTCAATTTTAGGGTACACCCAAGCTATTAAGCAGTGGTAACCTTGTTTTTAATGTATTGTAACTTGTTTTAAGTTATTAATTTTAAGGTTCCTTTATTATTACATCTATTGCAATTTTAATCATATTTCAAGTTTTCATATTGTTCAGTTGTTGTATTTGTAAGCCTTATGTATTGGACTCTTAGCTCATATAAGCTCCCCTAAGCTTGTTTAAGCTTTAGAGACTGCTAAAACTCAGAACTAGTAGAGAGAAAACAAAAAAATAAAAAAGTCAATGATGGTCAACTGTTTTGTGTTTAATGTTTGTTTCAGGTTCTAAGCACATTGGGGAATTGGATTGAGTTTGATATTGCCTATTTAAAGATAGGCAACTGTGGAGAAAACCCCTTGTTCAGCTAGGGGTTGAATGTAAGATTTGTTTTATTTTTAACTTTCCACTAAATTCATGATCCATAGTTAGATTATAGATTGCTTGATTGTATCTGTGTTAAACTTGTTCTTGTGTAATCAATTGGTAGAATTTAGTTATAATCTAGCATAATTTAGTTAAGTTGGTTGTTAAAATTAGTTGTAGTTTAAAATCTTGATTTCAAAGTAAAATTAGTATAATTGTCATTTATATGATTCATACTGATATGGCTGTTAAATTGTGCTTCTATGGTCTCAATAAATAGTATTATAAGCTTTTAAATCTGTATTGGGATCTCAATCACCAATTTGTAGTGGAAATCACAAAAATCTGTTTTCAAAGAGGGTGTTTGGCTCAGGTTTGCTCAGTGAGCTTAACTGAGTTTTATGGTGAATTTGTGTTTCATAATAGTAACATAGGGTCATATAAGCTCAGTCAGTCCATCTCTTTAGGTAATATACAAGGTAAAAGTCAAAATCACTCACACCATTAGGTTATAACCAACTGTTACACAGTTGGTGTCCAAGAACCCTCACCTTAGCTTATATTGAATAGTTCTAGCTTAATTTAGTCCTAGTATAGCTTAACTAACTTAAATCAATCAGTAATATAGCTTAGAAATCCATAAAAGTCAACTAGTTCAAAATTTCTTAAAAAGTCAAAGGTACCCATTCCCAGTTTTCACCAAACTTACTCAAGGATTTCTGAATTTTGTGATTTAATTGGTATTGTGAAAATTAGAGTTTTAGTTCTTTACCAACTCAAGTTTGAGAATATGTTTTCATTTCATAATTAGAAAATTTATTCTAAGTCCCATTCAACCTCAAAGACAACTGCAGGGCAAGCTTGTGCCCTGCTCACCCAGTCACCACCTCAACACCACCACTTTGGTGGTGTTTTGTGACCAACCCAGTAGGCCCCACACCTCCTAACAGCTTTTCCCAACCCCCCTCCTACCAGGGTATCACATTTGACCCTTGGTTTGACCTAGGATCCAGTGGACCCCACCTAGATTCTCTTCTCAAGTTTGTCCCAATTCTGACCCAGTCCCTTTTTAGTTAAGTGCTTAATTTTGCTTATTCAGCTTATTTGTGTTGTTTATTAGTTGTATCTGGCTTATTTGAGTGTACTTAGCTTGTTTGCATCTGTTTTAACCTTTGTGGACCCCACCCAAGGCCATTTGACCCAGATTGACCAAACAGTCAACCAAAGTCAACTGTTTGATACAAAGGGGTGTAACAGCTTATTTATAAGCTATTTCAAAAAGTGTTTTCATTAAAGTTTGTTATTTTAAGTTGTTAAGTAGCTCTGTAAAAGAAAATCCAAGAAAAATCCAATTTAAAACAAGTGATAGTTTCTATTTAATTCAAGTTAAGTTTAATTTTCATTTTTAGATTTTAATTAAGTAACTAGTATTTTTATATTTTTATTAAATACCTCATATATTAAAGTAGTTATAATAAATTTTTCAGATTTTTATTTTGTCATTTAGTGCTAATTAGATTTAATTTTAATTTTCTTTATTATTAATTAATATTAAGTAATAAATAGCTTAATTAGTTTTTATAAGGTTAAATCTAGTTTTTATAATTTTTCTAGTTCTAATATAGTATAATAAGTTTTTAGAAAATAAATTTTAAGATTCTACTGTTCATTTTCTATTTTCCTTATTTTAATTGTTTAAAATAGACTTAAGTTAATTAATAGTTAAATAAATAGTTGTTTAATCTTAAAATATAATTTTTAGAGTTTTTATAATTTTTTAGGATTCCTGTAATGGTTAAGTAATTTTATAAATTTTCTTGTAATTTTCTAAGTTAATTTAGTATTAATATAAATTAAAAGTAGTTTAATTAGTTTAATTAAGTTAAATAGTTTTTAATTAATTACAAAACCACAAAAAGACAAAAATATTATTTCTAAATTTTTAAACTTTCTACAAGTTCTAATTTAGGTTTAGAAAATATTTTTATAAATTTTTAGTATAATTTAAATCATTTGTCATTTTTAGTTTAATTAAATTAGATTTTAATTTACAATTTAAATAGTTTAATTAATTAAATAATAGTTTAATATTATTTTAATCACTTTTATCATTTCTTTTTCATTTTTAATTTTAAGTTTTGAAAAGTGTCAAAAACACCCCCTGTAGTTTCATAATTACCAAAAACCCACTTTTCCAGTCCGATACGTGATCTTAATTGTCAATTTGTGCATATTTCTGCTATCTGATTATTGTGAATATTATATCTGTTTGTCAACACCAAAATAACAGTAGCAATATCATTCCTACATCATCTGGCTACTGTCCTCAGTGCCACTTTCTCATAAACGATTCCAAAAGCACCATTTCAATCTCGTCGGGACTTTAACGACCCGGGAATACACTATACTATCACCGGAGTATTGATTCTAGGCTGTCTTTGACTTGTTGACCTTGGTCAATAATAATAAGACGGTTCAGGACCAATCAACGGGACAGATGAGGCATTGGGGAGCGGAACACGGAAGTACATCACACGTAGGTCAAAACGAGTGGCGGTAATTTCTTTTCATCTCCTTTTAAATTCAGTCCAATTCTGTTTGTTGGTAAAAAAAGGTTTTTTAATCAGTTACTGAAACTCTAGAACTAGTTGATGCAGAGTATGTGATTTGTGGTAGTTAGTGTCAGATTAGCAGGATACCACAATGTATAAAATGTTGTGTTAGTTGTGAAACAAAGTCTACGATAATGATACACTATTAATGATTAGCATTACTTAATTGTAGGATGCTGTTGAGGCTGCTATGGAGGAGAAACATGGACCAGACGGTAGTCAACATCCAGCTGATGACTTTGATACATGGGAGGATGCCACTGGGGGGAAGAAGAAAGGTAAATTAGTTGGTTTGGGTACACGGGGGGATCCAAGGCTCATGGTGACATCAAGAACATCAAGCTCTTCTAGTTCATCATATGCTCATCACACAGGATCCGAACCTAGCGAACAGGTTTGCTATCTCTAATAATCGTCTCAACTCTTGATGGTTACACTCTAATCTGTTTTGCCTCAATTTGATTTTGCGTTTTTTTATTAATTTACAAGATGTGTCAGTTTTCAAAAAGCACTCAGTAGACTGTTCAATGCCCTGCTCTCACTAAAAATGTTCCATCAGCTAAATGATTTTGATTTTTAATCTTCTTATTTTCTGTTCTAATTTCCTAAAAATTGGTAGGATTCATGTTCTCTTGCTCTATTAGTTGATCCACATTTTCTGAATTGCTTATTTAGTGTTGTAAACACCTAAGTTTCCATAGCTGATTGTTGTAATGGGGTAATCAGGTCATAACCCATTAGTCATTTTTAGTTGTAATCAGGTCATAAGACTCGTTTAGTTGTAATCAGGTCATAACCCATTAGTCATTTTTAGTTGTAATTAGGTCATAAGACTCGTTTAGTTGTAATCAGGTCATAACCCATTAGTCATTTTTCAATGTAGTTATATAGTATAGATGTGTGCTAAGGTCTACTGAAATGCCTAAAGATATAAGTCTTCTCAACAGTTTTTTGGGTTAGGCAATGCTAGATAGTGTCGCTTTTGACATGTCGTCTGGAACATCTTCTTGCTGTAACTAAGTTGTCCTGAATTTGGCATGTGTGCCAACTGCCAACCCACCCCAACAGTGGGTCAAAATGCAGAATTTAGTGGCAACTTAAGTCGCATTTTAGGAAAGCTGAAGATGAATAAATTACCATGACCAAAGCTGTAACAACGTATATAGAAGATATTAAACACCTAAGTTTCCATAGCTGACTGTTGTAAGGGTAGCAACTCATAGTTGATAAATACATTGAATAGGTGTATCCCAGCTAAATGCTTATATCCCCAAAATTGGCTATAATAGATTGGATCCATGTACCCTATGAAGGGTTATGATGAGTGGCTATCGTAGAAGCAGCCTGAAATGCGAAAAACGTAGACTGTAATAGTCCAAAATGGTTAGTCTATCAACATGCCGTCCGTCAACAGACATTTATCCTAAACTAATTAGGGGCAGACTTAACTGAAACTAAAACCTATGTTTAGTCGTGGGTTAAACCAGTTGGGTAGGGGTCAGAATGGGTTGGGGTCAAAACGGTTAATGTTTAGGTATAACCGAAATGGCTCGTATTCACCCAAATACATGTTTTCCAAAAAGTATATAGTATAATAGATAATTAGCGTGTGCAGTATGATCAATAAAAGTTATATCATTTCAGTTTATCTTCTTAATCTTTTGATATTAGAATTTAGGTTGTCTTATGCAGAAAAACTACACACCATGTTCTGTTTGCCCCGCTTTCATATAATCACTTTGACTTCACAGGTTTAGTATAAAAGATGATTGAATTGGTTAAGTAGAGGTTGTACTAATACATAGAAGTTTGATTGTTCTGGCCACATATTCAGTTGGTGCAATAAACTTATTCTGAATTAGTTAATCCAATAAACTTAATCTGAATTAGTTGATGCTTAATTAGTTAATCCAATAAACTTATTCTGAATTGCTTATTCAGTGTTTTTATGCTAAGATTAGTGAGCGGTGTGATACTTGATGCTTAATTAGTTAATCTAATATTCATGACTCTCTGATTAGTGAGCGGTGTGATACTTGATTACTGTCATTATATGTAACATGACAGGAAGTAACAATTATAGTAAGTGCCCCGTTTTAGTGAATCACTATGAAAAGAGGAATGGGAGGATTCCCATACGACTTAGACATATAGATGGAAAAGCTGATGTTTCTCAGAATAATTACTTCTCTAGTTTTAGCTTCATTGTAGTTGTTGATAACCGAAGATAGACCCTGCTTAGAATGGCATAAGAACACTGTAAATATTACAGCTGATTCCATCTGACAATGGTCATGAAGATAGATATAGAACATGGGAATCATGAACTGAGTTATATTTTTTAATCTAATAGTCTATAGAAGGAAAAGAGGGACCATTTAAGGAACAATTGAGTGGGACTGGGTCTATTTCAAGGTCTGGTGTGGTGCCATTAGTATTACACTAATTTACATGTATTTTGATTTTCCATGTTGCTTTTAACACTTCTTTCATTGCAAATTTGACAATTAGGTGTCTTTCCACTGCTATATTTATGAATCATTGTTCCTCATATTTTGTCACGGTTAGAGGGTATATTTTGGACGCATGCCTGGTTGACGTGACAAGGTAGTTTAGACATTTGGTATTTACATAACTTCCTGTTGCCACCATCATGAATTATTGATAGTACTAACTGCTGTCATAGATGTTATGTAGATTTGAGGTAGGGGTAGCAATCTGGATCAAGTTATCTTTAACTGGGTTGATTTTGGTTATATTTTACCGCCAACAGGTCAAATGTGCAAATTTAATGAACTTTGAGGTATGGCAGCAATTCTTGCCATTTTCCGATATCAAAATTCTTCTGCATTAGATCTTAACTTATTATTGTGTTTGACTGAACACATAGATCAGCAAACGTGGTTGAACACATAGATCAGCAAACGTGGTTCATGTTTTGAATTTCATTTGAGCATCATAAAATGTACCTGAAACAGAAAGAGCAATGGCCACATATTCAGTTGGTGCAAAATTTCTCATAAATGAAACTTGCTGCAATGTAGGTGCGAACTTTGGAAGAGATGGTAAGAAAATTACAAGAGGATAACGCACAAATGAGAGCAAGAGAAATTGAGATGCAAGTGCAGTTACAACGACAGGTAGAACATCAAGTGCAGGCACATTTGCATCAACGGGAATTAGAGGCGAATGCTCGTGAAGAAGCGGCGAATGCTCGTGAAGAAGCTCGAGAGAGAGAGTGGCAACAAAAGATGAACGACATTAACTCGGTGCTAAGGAAGTTTAACAATCCTGGCCCTCCAAAGTAGTTGGATATCGTCACATCATTATGAAATATGAATCTTTGGATTTTAAACTCTAATTTCTATCTTTTATGTCTTTGAATCCATTTGTTTGAATTTTGAAACTTGAACGATGTAACTGATGACATTTTGTGATATATATGATTATTGTTTCAATGGTTCTATGTTTATATAAATTATCATTTTAATTTACTGGTTTAGGTTTAAATACAGGAGATGAATAGCTATTTAAATACAGGTTTATTGCATTAATTTTAATTTATGATTTTCCGACTGATTTCCGACATATTTTTTACCGATGACTTTCCAACAGATATTTTCCAACTGGCTTCCGACAGAAAACATCACCAACGGAATTCTGACACAATGTTCTTCGTCGCTATTTCCGACAGAATTCAGAAACTAATTAGCGACCATAGATTATGCGACGCACTGTTTTTGTCACAAATCCGTCGGAAACCACTCATACTGACGGATTTCCGACAGAAATATCCGTCGCTATAGCCCTGTCATGTAGTAGTGATATCTTCCCAACTATAACTTAAAATTTTCATATTTATCTAAATCATGTTTTAAAAGCATTGTAATTGTAATAACCCCTTAATTTTTTCACACTTTGAAATTATAATAACTAACTGGAAGTTCGAAATATAACTAGGAACACAACACAACGTAAGCACGTACGCATGTTTATGTTTGAGAACTAAACTAGTTGTCTGTCGAAGGATTTATAAACGAATTGTCCAATACATAACTCAAACCGAAAGTTAATATTGTAGAGAAAAAGAAGTTGTACCAGAAATTTGATTAACAAAAGGTGTGCATGTGATCATTAGGCCTTTGGACATAAATTATTAGCTTCACTTACATTAAAAATGAACAAGTTGCAGTTGTTAAACCAAATTTTGATATGCAAAATCTTCCCAAAAAAAAAGTAGTTTATAAAAGTTCGAAAAATTAATTGTTTAGGATGCATAAGAGTTTAACTTACACAAATATTACACACATTTTTTTTCTTCCAAAATGGTTAGCAATTTTATGAAAAAACCTATGGAATACTCTATACAATTAGATCAATGTTGTTAACCTAAATATGCATCATGCATGCACTTATACTATGATACTCCTGTGATAATATTTTTTAACTTTCTTCTTAACCTAATGTAAAAGGTAGCTGTAGTGTAGTTAATTAAATGAAAGAATTTCAGAACACTCGCGAGGCATTAAAAATATTCAAACAAACTAAAAATAAAAGATTTTGAATTCAAAAAATGATGGTTTTAACAAGTTCTAATGATTAAAAAGTTGCAAGCAAATATTACTCTTATAAAACTTTCCTTTGTGCTTTAAGTTAAAATTTGAGAGAAAATGAAAAAAAAAGTGAATATATATTTTTTTTGTTATTAAGTTAAAAAAAAAAATAAAAAAAATAAAAATAAATAAAAAATCTATCTCATTTTTTGAAAGAAAGAGAAATTAAACTTTAATATATTACTAGTATATGTAAAGACTAACATGCTAACATTTTTTTTTTCAACTTAAGAACATGATTTATGATTTACTTTCTCTTTTCTTCGTTTATCTCAAAACATATGAATCAACTATTCTTTTTATTTTATTTTACCTTTCTTATTCTTTCCAATTTCTTTTGCTTTAAAACTTAAGAATAGAGTCCAAAATTATGTGTGTTTAAAATGTTACTCATTTAAAACTCAATGTACATCAAATAAGTAGGCACGAAAACATAGAATGAATAACAAGATATCGACATGTAACACAAACAAATACAGATACAAATAAATAAAATATGGATGTTTAATCATTGTTTCAAGTTGTAAATATATAACTAGGAGAGAATCATGGGAAAATCTCTTTTTTGTCCACCGTCCAAAACTTTAGTTACATTATTTTATCTGATCATTAACCATGACAATGTCCAAGATTCTTGTGACAATTCCTACTTATCTTTTGGTCGACTTCAAAGAAACCAAAAAATTAAACGAACATGATTATATTAATCCACGAAGTTTAACTTTAGCTATACCATAGTCAACTAAAACTAATTTACAAAGGGGGACCATTCTAATCGAAGGTTTTAGAAGTAAACAGATACGCATCGTCAAAGTCTAGTAAGTTTATGTTGTTTCGTTTGAGTTGGTTACGTATATTAAGAAAGAGATACACAAGTGTTCTTTAACGTATAAAAATATGTAACAAAATAAAAAATAAGAAAGAAATACGCAAGTATATTTTAGGGTAAATTGCAAATTTAGTCACTGACGTTCTGCAAAAGTGCAAAAATGATACCGAGTCATAAATGCATGCAAAAACGCCACTCACGTTCCATATAAATGCAAAAAAGACACCTATTCCTCGTTAAGTGTCACACCATTGAGGGTATCATAGTCATTTCATTGTTCATTATCCCGCGAACCTTTTGGTATAAATGTGACATAACCTCAATAGCTAAATTTGCGAAGTTGGTTTTCAAGTTTCCATATTAAATTGTCAACACCTTCACTGCTTCCCACACACAAAAACAGAAACACACACACCCGTAACAAAAAAAAAAAAAATTATCATTCCCTTAACCAGTAACATGTCTCGTTGTTTTGATCTCGTGATTGCCTGTTACTCATTTGTCATATTGGAAATGATGCTATCCCATTACCAGCGAGAGGTTGAGGAAGACATTTATCATGCACAAGAATTGATGAGTAGGTGCCAAAAGCTTTCTAATATGATCGGTATTAGGGGGCCTGATTGTGGAGCTCCAAAACTTAAGGGGCTCGAGAGTTACAAGGTCCAATGTGAACAAGCTTAAAAGGATTCAGACAACTGATATGAGAAAGATGAGGGGGTTGTTGAGGATGCTTAGGCAAACTAACGACAACATTGTTTTCAAGATTGAGTTTGCTGTGAGGCAAACGTACATACGAAGGGGTTGGGCGCTGGAGGCTGGGATGGGTTGTTTTGTTGTGTATCATGAATGTAGGTAGTAGGTGATTGGGCGCTTGTGGTTTGCTTTTGTTCTTTATTGTGCCCCGGTCGTAAGGTAGATGTAGGTGTAGATGTTGGTAGGGGGTGTGGTTTCCCCTGGCGTAAGGTTGTAAATGTATGGTTTATGAATGGAAGGGGTCGTTTGATCCCGATTTTCTTGATATACAGTGTTCGTATCGTATCACAAACACAAACATGAAATTGTATGAATTCTAACCATAATACACAAACACAAACTTGTAATGCTATTAATCGAAGCATAACACAAACACAAAACAAACAAACCCAAACATATTATAACAGAAACACAAAACAGAGTATTAATAGGAGTCAAGTATCAGTAAACATTTAACCTATATTAAATACTTCAGTTTACATAATATCATTCGGCATGAACAAAAAAGATGAACCCATCACAATGCCTCCACATACCCTTTGGTGTATACGAAACATAAGTAAATTAGTTCAAGTTACATTAGTCAAATTACATTAGTAAATACAACCAAATTAAAACTGTTTTCGTTTCTACACATTAGGTGATGACATCAAATAAGTACATTATATTGTCATAATTTATTCTATTTATTTGACTTGTTTTATTATATTATGTATGAGAATTGATACTTAATTGTTTACTTTAGTAATACTCAGGTAAAACCAAGCAATTGGTGAAACTTAATGATTTTGGACGAAATATGGAGCTAAATGATCAAGATTGAAAAGTCTACTGAAATCGAGGAGATGCGCCGTATCATTCTAGCTAGATATGCCGTATCATCATACTTAGATGAATTCGAAGACCATTGCCTGACTTTGAAGAATGCGCCGCAACTGATTATTATCATGCGCCGCATATGAAACTTTGGTCAACGAAGAAGAACCAACTTGTTCTAGTTCAGATACGCCGCATTACACTTTTGACATACGGCGTGTCACTATCAAGACTTTACCAAAGACAATCCAAGATACTGAAGGACATGCGCCGCATAAGGATTCAAGATACGCCGCATTTGAAGACGGTGTACGGATATTCCAGAATATATTAATCTTGGACCTCACGCGAAGTTAAGTCAATGCGCCGCATCGAACCTATAAATACCCCAAGATACAACCGAATTTCATGTACCAAAACCTAGAGAAGCTGTAGAAAAAACCATAGAGAGAGGAAGAACAACGAAAAGGCAACACAAGACACACCACATTGAAGATCTTAGAGCAGTAAGAAGGTTCTGCTTGTAATTTAACTCAATTAAGTAGTTTTGTATTATTGTAATACTAAGCTTTAATCCATCAGGATTGATGGGCTTGTGACCGCCATATTGCTCCCCTTAAAATTGCTTTCCAATCAATTGAAGTTTATATAATGTTTTTTTGGTTCTTTTTATATATGTATTGATAACCTTTGTGCCTATCAGTGGCTTGTTCGGGGCTGCCATACCTCCTCCCACGGTTACATCACTAACCTAATAAGTTAGTAATATAACTTTTATGCATACGTAATCATTAAGAGTTTACTCGCCTATACTTAAGATCCAACGAGACAGATTAGATTACGATACTCATCATATAAAACTAGCAATAAAACAAGTTGTTGGAATTTATGAATCATAACAATTATATAAATAAACACATAACATCATCAAAGCATGTAGCGGAAGTATAGATCATAATACATGTAATAATTAACCGAATTTAAAGGATATGCGTACCTTAGTGATTTCTAGCGAAACAAGAAATCAATAAACAAGAACAAGTAAAACCCTAAATTAGGGTTTAAGGATTTCGACTATCTCCTAGTCGAATAGGGAAAATAGACTAACAAAAGTATGTTAGCTCTTCGTTCTTGTACACACGTATTAGTAGCGTTTCAATGAGAAAAGCTAGGTTCTTGGATCAGAAACAAACCAAACAAGAATGTTTGAGCTTAGAAAATCTAGTAGGATCCCTATAAGGGTGTAGTTCGATTATCTAAGCACAAGGAGAGATGAAGAAGGGAATGTATGGCTTGCAAGAGAACCAAGAGATGCGTAGAATGAATACAAGAGGATGTATTTATTCTAAATATAACTTGGAGACAAAGTTAGGGTG
This sequence comes from Artemisia argyi, assembly GCA_030686995.1. Classification (NCBI taxonomy): domain Eukaryota; kingdom Viridiplantae; phylum Streptophyta; class Magnoliopsida; order Asterales; family Asteraceae; genus Artemisia; species Artemisia argyi. The sequence goes on along the minus strand of CM060699.1, from coordinate 63,238,334 downwards.
GAAAATCTACCCTTTATGTGGGTCGGCCGAATAGTGAGCCCAAGGGTCCTTCCGGATCCTTCTTGGCTACTATTTACATTCTAGTCCTTCTCTTTATCATCTAATGACCGTTAAGTACTAACGACCGTTACATGTTTATTTGTGAAATTAATAATTAATCATAACTTAATTTATTAATTATTAAAACATTAAAACTTATATGTAATGTGTACAATCCCGAAGTCTCATGTTCGAATCCGGACATACCACGTTAATTTTTATCAGCAAATCTAACAGCTCCCACTCGGATATACTTTATATGACCAAGAACATAATATGTAATATTGGATGATGACCTTAGTAAATCCTTAAAGATCATCCAAGACCAATGTCCAATCATCAAAATATCGCTGCTTGAAGAACAAAGACCAATGACTTTGAAGAATCAATGACTACGAGCTAGAATATTAATTCATGTAACAGTATGCTAATAGTCAAATCATATTTTCCGGGGTGACCTCTCTTAGGGGGAGATTGTTAGGAATATAAATATTCACGTGAAAGACTCGGTCACCCCGAGCATAGATTAGCATTACATAACTCGTAGTCTTATTAATATTTAGTTAGTACGTAGTTAGTTAATGTAGTATTTGTGGAGTCGGGTCGGGTCTTTACCCACTGTCAGCTCGCTCCACAACCCGTGTAGGGGCATTATTAGATGTAACTATAAATACCCCTCTCCACTCTTAGAGAGGGTTGGACCTTCATTTTATTAATATAATATCTTGCACTTTCTATCTCTAAAGGTTCCCATCTCTTTCTTTCTCTCACTACAAATTCGATCCATACACATAAGACCTTACATGTTATGATTATGAGTAGACTACAGATTATGTGCTTATAACTTATTTGACTAACCTATTAATGTTTCATTTGATGTTTGCGCACATTTCAGCTATTTTAGCCATGGAACAAAACAATAGGCTAGGGAAGAAGCTAGAGCAAGAGAACAACTGTGGTTGGCTGGATGAGTCACTAGTGAGTAGCAGTAGTGCAAAAGGAAAGGATACTTGGTATACAACTGATAGCAAAACTAAGGAGGAGTGTTGGGAATTACAATTAAGTTGATAAGACAAAACATGTGAAACATGAGGGACTTACGGAGACAAAGGAAGAAACTTGCAAAGAAAGAAAAAGATTACTGCATACTTTTTATTATTCTAGAATATCCTTTGTAACCCTAGTATCTCTATTATATAAAGAGATACAGGGATTGATTATTCAAGTGTCAAGATGTAGAAAACCAGTAAAGTGTGTGTGTAGAGACGTTTTATGGGAAAACGTCTAGGGTGGTTTTGTTTAGCCTCAAGGATCTTTGATTTCTTGTAATAGTGTAGATAACATGTACTACCATTGATCAAGGTAGTATTGGGGCTGTATTGGATATTGTAGTAGAGTAGAGATGATGGCGAAGCCTTATAGCAATAACAATAATGTTTATATATTCCGCTGTGCATGTTCTTGTTGTGTTGTTATTGTTATTCCTAGATAAAGACCTAACAAGTCTGAGCTTAAAAGATTCTTAACAAGTGGCATCAGAGACCAGGTTGCTTGTGATATCGGATCTATAAGGTTTTTCGACGAAAAGAAGCAAAATTCAAATTTGGTTCAATTTTCGTAACTCACTGCAGGTCAGTTTTCAAGGTGCAATATCTCCTTCGTTAACCGTTGGATTGGGCTGAAATGTTTATTGGAGATTCTTTATATATCAAGGTATAATGTCTCCGGAGGGATCTTCGATCTGAGCTCTAGAACGTCAGGTATAAATTTTTCAATACTGCTGCAGAGGAGTATCTAATTTTCGAATTTTTAGGGTTTTCTTGAATCAACTTCATACATTCGTGTTCTATTCATGTTAAATCATTATTGAAGTTGGTTATTTTATGCTTGGTGTCGATTATATGTGTTCGAAAGTAGGTTTGGACCGGATTTAATCGCTTTGTGCGTGACATTACTGGTGAACAAGTAAGGATACGTTTATTCACTGAAGTTACTGGTCCTATGAGTAACTTTACTCCTTATTGACTAAAGATACTGGTAACTTTTATATCTCTACTTAGTAAATATTTATGAGGTTTAAATGGAATTTATCAAGAGAGACGACACAGAAGATTACCAAAACCCTATCTTTTTCTCTTTTCAACAAAGTCGATCCACAATTATTACTAGGGTTTATGAGCATACTTTTCAGAGTTTGTCACAATTATCTTTCTTCTGAATCATCATTCAATTCAAGTCTGCTGCTAAAGTGTTTAACCTTAAAGTCCTATAATAGTTGATCGGTGTTTCCTGATTAGGGTTTTTCAGAATTGTTATGTATTGCGTGATGCTGTGTTTGGTTGAGTGTATGGACTAATGGTTTATCTACTGCTGCTGTACTGTCGTTCATTGGATGTTTTGAGGGTGTTATTTGTGATAAAGCAATAAAGGTACTGATGTTATGAGCCGTGTTGATAAACAAAGTTTCTCTAATAAATGAGGGTGTACTGGCGTTTCACTTTTGATGTTTTGTGTTCGATTTCAAGTGAACCAGTAGGATTACTTTTGATGAGAGTATCTCTACTTTGCTGATTACTATCACTATGATTACTGCTAATGAAAAGAAGCAACTGTGGTTACTGGAACAGAAGTAAGTCTACTAGTGGTGTTTTGAATGATGTCGTTATGCAAAGGAGCAAAGTTACTGGTATACGCATTAGTGGAAGTAAGGGTACGACTTAAAAGCATCTACAATCAGGTCGTGATTTCATGGTTTCCACTGATAGCCTCACGTTACCCTTGCTAGTAGTGCTTGTTTCCACTGCTCACGTTATTTGTTCCCACTGCTGTGCATGTTACCACTGCTCATGTATTCTTTTACCACTGCTAGTTCTATTCGTTTCCACTGGTTGAAAATAGATTGGTTGGTTGGAATCATTGGTGTAATGTTACTTTCATTAGATGGTGCTACACTTAGAAGTTGCTCGTTTATAAGCCAAGGTATGTTGAATACAAGACGAGTGTCGTATTATGCATGGTGCCATCTATCTATTTTTTTCTTGATTGATTAATAATATATTTTTTATTCATCATGGGACAATGGACTTTATAAATTGTATATCAATCATGGGTCTGTGAGTTATCCCTAGTACGAGCTTAAAGATAATGGGTCGGTAGTATTATATGCACATGGGTTACTTACTCTTACAATGAAAAGGAAAGCACATGGCAAAGTAACAAGATTTGAAGAGTTTTGCTCCTGTTTCGCTTGTAATTTGTGGAGTTAATAAGATCAAAGGATTGTAATGGTCGTGGTTCTTAGTTTGTATGGAGTTATTGGGCATGAGTTACAAGAATTGAGGGGAAGTATATAGTTGATTCGGAACAGGTTGGCTCCAACACACACACGGGGAAGCCACACACGAGAAGAGAGATGATTTTTGGATTTTAATTTATTGGTGCTTAAACAGATTCAAAGGGTCGTTCTTATTGTTCAATTGATTACGAAGAAAGATTATTTATCACCTATTTGAAGTTAAAGTGGAATTTTTCGAGGTTGTGTTCTTATCATATCTCAAAGTGGGTGTAACACTTTGAAGATAACTTGTTCTTGCTTTATTGTTGTGACGAAGACTTGTCAAAATCTAGTTTTCATAGGTCAAGGGGTGGATGGATGAAGACATAGCTAACTATCAGTTAAAGGAGTTACATTGTAGTGCTCAGTGTCTCATTAAAGATAAGGATTTTGTCAAGAGATTGCGGTCTACTTATATGGTGGTCGTATAAGTTCGAAGTCACGTGGATAGTGCAAGATATAAGACGCAGGTTTGGGTTATTCTACTTCTACATCAAGTTCGTTATATTTGGTTTTCTTCATCAGTGATCATTATATAGAGCCTACATTCAAGAGATGGTTAGCATATGGGTTTCAGGGGAAGCTTATTGAATAAATGTTTAAACCATCTACATGCATCATTCAAGGTGAAGGTTTTCATGATTATTCGTCGGTATTCTTACTAAAGATTTGGGATTTTTAGGTCTTTAGTTCATTTAATAAGTAAGCGTTTTGGTGTTTTTAATGGTGGGTAATTCAGGACATTAAAGGATTAAATTGGATGTATGGTACTGGTTGGTGATTATGAAGATCAAGGTTTTTACAACTGCTAGTTGTTATTACTACTTCTAGTTTTGATTTCTACTGTTTCAAGTTCATTTTTAGTGTGGAAAACTTAATGGTGGGTATCTTGAGACATTGGAAAGATGCACTGGAAGTATGATAGTGGTTTTGTTGTTGTGAAGATCAAGGATGCTTACATTTGTCCCCTATTTGATGATGACAAAAAGGGGAAAAAAAGATTTACAAGATTGCAGCTTGAAGATCCTTGATGATATGCATGGTGTAAGGGGAAGCCACATGTTTCATGACATACTAACTTCAGGGGAAGTTCATGCGTATTGGTTTTGTCATTATCAACTAGGGGAAGATTGTTGGGAATTACAATTAAGTTGATAAGACAAAACATGTGAAACATGAGGGACTTATGGAGACAAAGGAAGAAACTTGCAAAGAAAGAAAAAGATTACTGCATATCTTTTGATTATTCTAGAATATCCTTTGTAACCATAGTATCTCTATTATATAAAGAGATACAGGGATTGATTATTCAAGAGTCAAGATGTAGAAAACCAGTCAAGCGTGTGTGTAGAGACGTTTTATGGGAAAACGTCTAGGGTAGTTTTGTTTAGCCTCAAGGATCTTTGATTTCTTGTAATAGTGTAGATAACATGTACTACCATTGATCAAGGTAGTATTGGGGCTGTATTGGAGATTGTAGTAGAGTAGAGATGATGGCGAAGCCTTATAGCAATGACAATAATGTTTATATATTCCGCTGTGCATGTTCTTGTTGTGTTGTTATTGTTATTCCTAGATAAAGACCTAACAAGTCTGAGCTTAAACGATTCTTAACAAGGAGATTAAGGTCTTCCTAATTCATAGGATGGGTGACGAAGAAAATGCTGGAGAAAAATATATCACTCCATGCTATGTAGAAGGATTGTATGCCTATGATAGGATCCTTGATCTTGACCTTGATAAAAACTTTATTTCTTAGGAGTTTGTGATTAAATTGAACCTGACATTTGAGGTTTTGAAAATGGTGACAAGAAAATTGATAAAAAAAAAAGTTGTTTATGAAGCTAGTAGGGGAGATTGAGGATGACTCTATTAAGAAAACCAAGGGGTATAACTTAGAGTTTTATGTTAATCTTGAAGAGGATGATGTGCTGTGTACTTCCCCGGACAGTTATACTTTTCCATTAATGAGCTACATCAATGATGAGGCCGATCACTTGCCTAACATTACTAACCAGGGGCGGCTTAGAGCTAAATTTCAACTACAAATAGACGCTCAAATCGGAGTAATACACACACCTCAATCAAGAATCATCTCTAGTAATCATAAAAAGACTAGAAGTGGTTTTGCACCAAAAACCATTTGCTAAGGAGTTGGAAGCAAGTAATACCTGTGGAAGAAGTATTGTGAACGTGGTTCTACCTTGTAATCTCGGTATAATGTGTTTTATTATGAAATTGATAATTGTTTACTCATCTTACATTTGTTACTTTATTATGAATATTGAGTAGTCGTATTATGTTTGTTTAAGGCATTGTAGCCATGAGTTAATGACAGAAAATGTACTATGAATTCTGAATCTATGGAATATGTATTCGATATGTCATTGTTTAGTATACTATCGCTTGTCTTGATTGATCATTATGATTGTTTAAAGGTCGAAAGATGCAATTGCGTTGCTTATATTATGAATCATCTGTCTATAATGAGTCATTGCTATGCTTGTGAGAATTGGATAGTAAAACAAATGATAGCCTGGATTATGATGTGTTTAAGGGCTAATCTCACGTCTAATGACTTGATTAGAGGAAATACATATTTTATACTTCATGCACGGACCCCACTTTATGAACTTTATATATTAAGGGTTAAAGGCCGAAAGGATACCTTTTTATGTCGAGTAGATATATTAGTTTACATGATTACCTGTCATGCTTTACTCTTATGCTTTGTCCGTGTACTCTTCATGTTACGTTTGCTCGTTTATCTCTTGTGTTGAGCCTTGGACAAACATATCTTTAAATTAACTTGGCAAAACATTTCAAAAATCTTAAATCCAACAAAAATGGTTTTAGTGATAAGTGACAATCATTGGAATCTAATTTTGGTGAACAACATTGATAAGAAAAACTTTTTACTCTCTTGGGACGACCTGGTATAACCTAAACCTCTACTATAAACGGGGGTTATACTTTTACCTGTGTGTTTTGTGTATTAAGGAGTCGGTAGAACTAGTATTATAAATTTAAAGTTTTTGACACACATCAGTGCCTCTACGGCGTAAACAAGTTTTAGTCTCAGTCATTTTGTTTCAGCATGACTTATGGCATAGCGGATGGGTTTCCCTACAGTGTAACCAAATTTTGAGTTGTCTTTTCTCTTTTGGATCAGAAGTGCTAATGGCGAAGGTGGCATGTTGCCCTTATGGCATGGATACCATGTGTAAAAAAATTTGTCTAAGAGTCAGGGTGTTTTGGTTATTAATTTTACGATACTCTGAGTACATCCTATATAATCTGTTAATGAAATGAATGTTGATAATAGTCAAGTCTTTGACATACAATTTAATTAATGTGTTTTGCAATACGCGTGAGAACTGGATTTTTCATTCAGCTTTTTAAGTCTAACTCATTGTATGTTGCAAACTTTAAATAGCGGTATGGAAAATCATCATTTGATATGTTGTCGAACTGTGTGTATCTTCCAAATGTTATCGATGTATGGTTCTCTAAATTATGCTGCCAACTTTTTGTTTGTTGGTTGTCGCATTGTGAAATCCTGTACCCTACATTAAGTTCTAGCAATTGGTCAAAATAGTGAAGGTCTCGAATGTCCATATTGGCCTGTATGGCATTTCCCTATATAAAGAAAAAAAATTAGCAACTTGTTTTTTCTGGCTATTTAAAAACTTTGAAAAGTATTTTACATGAATTTGTGCGTCGTACCTCTTGATCAAGTAATATAGAGCAGAAACCTTTTGGTTTGGGGTCTGGGAGATTTTTCGTGATCCACTTGCATTATACTTTTGCTTCTTCTTCCTTGTTACTGTTTGTAGGTTTCAGATTAGTAAGGCTAGCTATTACCGTTTTCATTTGTATTGCCTAGCCACTATCTTTGGCAATCAGACTGGTGTTCCTATTTGTCGCGATCCTCCTACAAGACACTTAGCCATTTAGAAACAGTAGCCGAAAAGCAAAATTACTGGCTTAAAAGTATCATCAGAATGAAAAGCATGAAATAGAGCATATCAAAATTATGATTACAACAACCGTCATAGTTTGTGTATAAGTATATATGAAATAAACCTGGATTTTTTTAACCTTTGTTACGAAATATTTACATACTATGTTCTTGGTCATATAAAGTGGTTGATTGTCTAGTTGTTTGATAAGAAATATCACCTCCTGAGGTGATGACGCCCTAGTTAAAACGACATACAATCGCCCATGCCCAAATATAGGGCTACAGAGATATATCCGAATTTTATCTCAAAACTTTCCATATCTTTTGTTGATTGACATCAAATAGTGGGCTTTTACAGGAAATTTATTCCTTCTAAAAATAAACTGCATAATTGGGTCTTTGGTTATTTAAAGAACTCTTGGAATGAACATTTTCTGGGCGGCTCTTGTCCCCATGATTATATGTGCTTTAATAATCTTTCTTAACAACTATTTTGTTTAAAGAATATCCCTGCCTTTTACTGATTATCATTACATAAAGGAGTTTTACAAGAACTGATTCCTTGTAAAAATGCATGACACTATTGGGTCTTTGCTTATTAGAATAACTCTTGGAATGAATACTTTCTGGTCAACTCTTGTCTCCGTGATGATACGTGCTCTAAAATCTTGCTTAATAATTGTGAGATTATCATTCTTACGGTGTTACATAAAACAACATCTAAGTTTACATTTATGAGAAGTGTAATTAGTGTTCCAATTTCTAGGTCAAACCGATGATGCAACATACCCGGGAAGCAAAGCTTAGTGAAATATTAGTCGAGATATAACACATCTGTCTCTCTTCTATCATTACCATGAGGTGCTGCTTCATCTGAGTTGGTGTAACTTTTGCTGTCTCCTCAAAGCACCAACATAACTTGTGAAATTACGATGTCAGCTATTTCATGTCTAGGTAAACCGAAGCATGTTCTTCCAATTGCTTTGCAATCGATCGTCGCTGTGTTAGTTTATCGTAAATAAAGTTGGTTAGGTATGATATTCTGTTGTCGCCACCTGGGATGCAGTACATGTCTAGTATTCTTAGGCACAAAGAGTTTTGTGTATCAGATTCGTCCGCCACTTCAACTTGTCTGTCTACAACATCAACAAATGTGTCGTTTTCATAACAGTTGGATCCCAATAATTAGAACCATTCGCCAGTTCATCGTTAAATACTTGGCCTAACTTTGTTTTGGTTTCCATGTTTATATGCAAACAATAATACTGTAAGCATAAACTAAACCTTAAATATTTGGGATTAATGCATAACAGTTTTACACAAATGTGGCATATGATAAAGAGAAGATTAGAAACATGGCCAACACCTATGAAACAAAAAGATGTAAAAAACTTAAATATCGAAGATTTTACTTTCACGACCGATACATTCTCCATGCCCTAGAAATAGTGTCAAATAATCACTTCAATCTCCAACTGCAAATTCTGCCTGATTTCTGCTGTTGTTATCTAACACTCCACACTTTCTACAAAAGAGATATCTAAGATTAACACATTGCCAATAAGTAAATCATGTGCGACTATCATTTCCTTCGCTATCGACAACTAAATGTTATGCATTATGCTTTTGTCTGGTAACTAAAGTGCAACATTGAGGTTCCTATGTATAATCTGTACTTGATCTCAAATTTCCTAGTCCTTTAAGGATTAAGATTTTAGGAAATTGAGATTGATGAGTGCTCAAACACTCATCATTTTTGGTCTAATCTGAACTGCAAAACATACAAAAACACTCAGTAATGCATCAAAATACTGAAAATATTTCAAAATTGTGTTTTATATGTTTTAGTTGCAAAACGAGTAAAAACAAATGAAAAACGTACAAAGTTTGCAAAATTGGCAGTTTCAGTCCCCTAACTTTCATAAAATTACAAAACTAGTCCCTGTGCATTTATTTTGCATGAAAAGTCAACCCAAGTCCTTTTAAAATAAAAAGTTATCAAAAATAACACTTGGGTAAAAAGTTTTGAGAATTTACACTTTTGGTCCCCGGAGTTTAGAAATTTTACAAAAATGGTCCCCGGGAAATTTAATATTGAAAAAATACATTTTGGATCCCTGGGTTATTAAAGTTGTCAATTTTCACCCTTGTGATAACTTTAGAACATTTACATTTTCAGCCCCTTGAATTTTAGTTAATTACATGAATGGTCCTTGTTATTTTGAAACTTGTAATAAACAAACCAAATGGACTCTTTTTGTTATTTACCCAATCCAACACAACCTGATCCAAACCAACCCCAAGCCCAACACAAAACAAAGCCCAATCCCATCTTTTTAAATAAAACTCCCACGGGTCAAAGGCAGTCAACACCCAAACACCACAGTCACTGTTCATCACCCCTTTCCCTGGTTTCATGCTCTGTGTTCCCCCTCCTCACCACCAATTCTCCACAAAATTCACCAACCATCATAAATACATTCACCAACCCAAACCAACCCCCCCTCATTTATTGCCCTCACCTAAACCACCCAAACTGCTATCTCCAAATTTCCCGCCAAAACATAATTTAAAGGCTGAGATCAACAAAAGCCCATCCAACGGCTTAAAAGAAAGTGGGAAAGAAAGAGATTGACCCCAGGTTCTATAAAGATGAAGAAAAAGTGAAGAGTGGATTTGTCACATGTTGTTAGACCATTATTAGTGTAAACTTTAATTTTCTGCTTGTAAACTTTTAAATTCAGTTTCAAATTCAAGTTGTATCAAACTTTTAAGTTAATGAAAAGTTTTCAGTAGTTTCTCAGTTTCAATCCTCAAGTGTAAGCTCAGTTTTTGGCAACTTTAAGGGAAATTGATAATTTTGCTCAACTTTGTGAATGGTTGTTGTTCCCTGTTCCATTCAACTCAAATCAGTACCATTGTAAGCTTTTTGAAGCATAAGTTCCAATTTAAGTGCTCTTGTTTAGGTTTACAAAAGGATACTAATGATTCATATAAAAAAATAGTTAGAGAATAAAAAAAAGGGTGCATAAGAAAGATTGGATCAGTGAAGGAGGTCATGGGTTAGAGTCCATTTGGGGACATTAGGTTGGGTTCTTATTCACATTCATGGTCAAATCTGTAAGTTTTCTCCTCAATCTGTCATTTCAGTTTCATTAAGGGGTGTTTGGTTAACACTGTTTGGGTGTATTGTTGTTGTTATTTGTGACTTTTGCTGGTTTAATTAAGTCCCTTAGGCTTAAGTAGACTTATTTTGTTCATCTTTGTGGTCACAATCTCAGTAAAAGTCAAAATCATAAACAAGATCCCCTCACAGTCAACTGTGAGGGATTTGAATCCCACAAAACCTCATTTCAACTTAGCATTGGTAGTTTTAGCTTGATTTAAGTTTAATATAGCTTATTACAACTTTTCTAGCTTGCATTGTCCATCAGAAATTCAAATAAGTCAAATCTTAGTTTTTTGGAAAAAGTCAAGTTTGCACTAACGCAAGTTCTAGAATCTATATGCTACCGGTACACTCATAAGCACTAATAGTAAATGCTTTTCCTATCAAATCTAAAGGCGAACCTCACATTTTTGGGTGGAAAATTTTTCTGAATATACGGTTATGTGCTAGTCATACAATCTCCTATCCATGAGACGCTTGCTATGGCTAAAGTTTCACTCCTAAATGTTGTAAAAAATTTTAAATTTGGCGCTAAAATTACACTAACAAGTATTTCTCATAGTTTTATTACACATCTACTATCAAACAAAACAAACTCAAGCGAAAGTGCATATGTAAGGTATCATCTTTTTACCCTCCCCTTACACTTAGGATGAACATTGTCCCCAATGTTCAAGTAAAGAATGTAAAAGTTAAGAGGTAAAGAGAATGAAATCAAATACTCCCCTGATTCGCTCGGTATGGATTATAGGTTGGCCAGGTTAAATCTTCCTCCAAGAAAACGAACAATCAAAGCTTCCCTTCCAGAATATAAATCATCTTCTTGTCATAAATAACCTGTAAATCCTGACAACAATAGACAAGGCAACCTCGCGTAAAATCGGCGGCATCCTATATAAGTTACTAAATCCTAGAAAGCAAAGTAAGATATAATGCTTGTGGAATGAAGTTTGCGGATTTCCTGGAGATTATAAAACTTAATGATTCATAAAAACCATAAGACTCCGTTAGAAAAACAAAACCGGTAAAATTTCCAGATTTTTTTACTCCTGACGCCGTCAAGAGTAAACTCATGACGTCGTCAGAATGGACCTGCAGAAATTCTTATGTTAAGTTTCCGGAAAATTTCTGGAAAAACTTGGTCCTACTTCCTGGAAAATCCTGCAAAACTTCATTATGACTCAATACAAGCATTTGACTCTAACAAATACGAATATACATGCTCATTTAATATTGTTGTGGTTCATGCTCAATTTCATTCTTATAAACAAATTTGGATCTCCCTTACACTTATCTTTTGCAAAATACCTTTATATGCAATTAAGACGAAGTTAAAAACAAAATAAAGCATTTTCACAATTTACTTTGAAACATGAGCCACAAACAATAAAAATAAAACATGCATACGAAAATAAATAATATCAAACAAACAAACAAACAAACAAATAAATAAATAAAGCTTGGGTTGCCTCCCAATAAGCACTTGTTTTTGTTCGAGTCACGAGCCTGACTCTACCCTTAGTTAACGGAAATAGGGGAGGTTTTCCCTACACTTAGGATTAAGTGCGGGTGGAAGTAGCGATACACACCCTTAGGGTAGAAATATGCCACGTGAGGAAAGAGTGGTAGATGAATTATATGCTCAAAGGGTTGTGCTCCTATCATCATAACCTTACCTAATTCAATCGGGTTAATGGGTGGATTAAGATTTTCTCCTAGAAAGGGATCATTTTCTATCATCTTCAAGAGACTACTAGTTGGGGATCCATCTTGACCTAATAAACCCGGTTTAAACCCATAATGTGTTTTGTGATCAATCATGAATGGGTGATGTAAGCATGTAAGGTCATTTTCCACTCCTATATTGGCTTCCTCTCTACAAGGCTTAGAGTCCACTACCTTTGTCCTAAGACTGCCCGGACTATATGGTTTGATGGGTGGATCGGAACCTATTTCAATTCCTAAATTTTCATCCAAGGATGGAAGATTAGGTAACGGTTTTGGTTGAGGCTCCGGTTCATCAAAACTAGGAACTTCGCTAGAACTAGGAGTAAGGTTATCACTACGAGTGTTCAAACCTATATCCTCAAGTGGTGCCTGGTCCAAGGGTTCTACCTCCATTGGAATTCCTAAAGTTTCTTCTACTTCTTCCGGGTAAGTCACGGGCGGTGCGTGTGCCTCAAATGATGGTTGAGTATTTTGTGGGCTTATGTTGTTCACCTCATCATTCCATGTGTCAGGATCTAGCCCTAACATTCTCCCAAGTATCTCACGTGCTTCTCTAGGCATCTCAACTTCTATGTCCGAATCATAAGGGTCATCATCAATATTCTGACTGCTATATACAAATTGCCCAAGAGATTCATCATCTGTTTCTTGAGATTCATCATTATCGATCATAAAACCTAGGTCTTTTGATCAATGTGATCATGGTTGGCTACATCCTCCATCAAATCAAGGTCACCCATGTGTTCATCCTGTATTATGGTAGGGCCTAACCATGACATGCAGCTAGGTGGCTCATACGAAACTATCCTAGGTGAAGGCTCATATGGTGCATAGGTTTCACTAAGTGAGGCATTTTGAGGGGTTGATGGAGCTCCTAAGGTGAATTCTTTAAAAGTCTTATGCCCTTGGCCTCTTTTCTCAAGGTACTCAATAAAATCAATATAAGATCCTGTCCTCCTCATTTCATTCGTCCATCTTGGTATATCCAAACTGGTGTAATTATATTTTTTCTGGTAAAACTCTAGTGTCGGACTTGGTGGATTCGCGTTCTCCATAATGGTGAACGGAATAGTCAATGAACTTAATTTACTAACAAAGGCACAAAGAAAAAGATAGACTAAAGAAAACCTAAAAATAAAAATAAAATCTTACTAGAAAGGAATCTAGCAAGTAGACCTAATAAAAAGAAATTATAACCTAGACAATAACTATTCCCCGGGCTGCGGCGCCAAAAACTTGATGCGTGGGAATCGCACCTTGCTTTACCTCTCGAGGGATCTCGAGAAGCTTACAACCCCCACCAGGCAGTGTACCTGATCGTTGTAGTATAGTATAGTGACAAGTACCGGGGGATTGATCGTTCAGCTTAGGAATAGTGTCGCTAGGATTAGAAAACCTAATTAATAGTTCTAAAGGTGAGAGATGATTATTTTTGTATTTTTATATTTTTATGAAAGCAAGTAAAATCTCGGGTTTTGGAAGAGTGGGCGGAATTAGTTGCTATTCAACTAACCCAAAGCTATTATATAATTAAAATAAAATACTAAAAATGAAATTAAACTAAATTATACTAAGGTTGTGAGCAGTGGTTGGAGAAATTGTGTTTACTTAGACTTCACTACTCCCTAGATATCTTTTACACGTTAATTACTTGTTACACTTGTATGGATGACGGATTGTATTCCTTAATACCATTCGTGGGGTGGCATACATAACTCCCCAACTCTATGAGCTCTTATCTCCTCCTATACCATGACCCAGCACAACTATAGGGATTGTAAACAGTGGCTCATGCATTAAATACAACCAATAAAGACCTAGTACGCCTCGGTTCATGTTTCTTAAGACGTTCAAGCATGTTACCATTTGGAGATCTGCCAGTTTTCTTAAGCCTAACATATAATATCATTCATCCAAAACAAGAATAGACAAGTAATCAACACATAATCAACATCTAGGTTTCATTAGATCTAAGCAAACACAAAAGAGATCTAGCCTAGCATAGTAGAATTGAGACAAGAACAAGATATAAACAACCAACACATAGACATATTGATTGAATTGGAAGAACACTTATCTCAATTACAATGCAAGGTCTCAAGGGTTTGGAACCCTTAAAAAACCTGTAAAAGATACACCAAAATCGTCTTTAGGGTTTCACCAAAACTTCTCTCCTTTTTAATGAAAAAACTAGAAAACTATACATAGGAAAAGTAGGCAGACGGCGTCAAGAGTTACATTTGACGCCGTCACCTCGCCGCCATATACTTCCTCGGACGGCCTTGATCTACTTATGACGGCCTATGTGACGCCGTCACCGACCACGGTATTTTATTCTTGCCACTTTGACGCCGTCATGAAGGCGCTTGACGCCGTCGCCACCTTCGGTATTTTAATCTTCATGTCTGACGCCGTCAAGATATTACTCTTGACGCCGTCACATTGTATCTTCAGCATGGAAATTTGGTACTTTGCCGTTTTCTTCACTTTTATGCTCCAAAAACGTCCAAAATGGCTTCTTTTCCAGAATTCACTCTCTAAACACCTAAAATCACAAAAGGAACGATTTAGGGCAATATTTGATCAAATAAATTCGGATTCGGGCTTAAATGACCCTCTAAAAATGGATCATTTTTCGCCTCATCATATACCCTTACACTTGAGATTTGCTTGTCCTCAAGCAAATGCGCTTTTATTCTACTCGAAAGACAAGTTAGGGGTCATTTAACACTAATATAAAAGTAATTACAACAAATAATCGTTCCACTAAAGACCAATAGACAAGCACGGAGGTCATACACAAGCACCCCACAAATAGTGTTTAGATACTCACATCTCTCGGGTGTAGTAAAGTAATATAACATTACGGAAATGGAAGATATCTCTCACTACCTGTTATAGCAAAATAGATTACCATAGGCTTGGGAAAGGATCAAACCTCCACCACATGGCGTAAGCACATAGGATAAACTATCAAAGAGGTCTTTTAAAGGGTTGTAACGTTAGGTATAGGGATATGAATTACACGGTTTTGTTGGATGAAGGAAATTTTACTGGTGGCGAGTTAACAAACTTGGTTAATTACATGTACAAGATGGCGTTGCTAAGCCAAGACTAGACTCGACTTAAGCTAATAAATGAAAAATAACAAAAACATAAAATAAACATAGAATAAAAACGGGATGGTAGTCCGTATGTTTTTTTTTTCTTTTCTCTTTTTTTTTTTTTTTTTCTTTTCTATTTTTTTTCTTTTTCTTAATTTTTTTTTTTTTTTTTTTTTTTTTTTTTTTTTTTTTTTGCATACACTCTTACCCTACCATCCAAAATAATACATCATAGGGGTATAAACGTTCCCCTTACACTTGAATCTTTACATACTTTACAATTAACTAATCTAATGACTCGAATTAAGAAAATCAAAACACTTGGAGCACTTTTAAGATTAACGTACATATGGGGGTAATATATTATGTTCTTCCCCATTACTCCATAAAATAAGTACTTACCCATGAGTCCCAATAGTCCCAAAACAATATGTACAATGATATGACTCGACTTAGCAACCATGTAATCAATTAGAAAGTTAACTTAGGGTTTAACAAATAACAATAATGCACTAAAAATGAGCGCATACACGGAAGGCTAAGGCGATTTGGTTGTACATTTAAGTGGGGTGTAACAAATTCTTCCTTTAAGTAAGATGCTTAAAGTTAGAAACGAAAATTTAGGCTCGGAGGGGTGTACTAGGGGTATCGTGTACTAAAAATGAGTACAACGCAAAGGGTGTGGGAAAAATTAGTTGACTTAACTAGCCAAGTAATATGACTTAAATGGTCAAGTAATTATAATACGGTTTTAACACAAGGGTGATCCTAATGCCTCTTATCATGTAGTAAATCCTACCACACGAATGTAGTCTCACTCGCGGTCTCGGGATGCATCACTAACGCAAGTTCTAGAATCTAAATGCTACCGGTACACTCATAAGCACTAATAGTAAATGCTTTTCCTATCAAATCTAAAGGCGAACCTCACATTTTTGGGTGGAAAATTTTTCTGAATATACGGTTATGTGCTAGTCATACAATCTCCTATCCATGAGACGCTTGCTATGGCTAAAGTTTCACTCCTAAATGTTGTAAAAAATTTTAAATTTGGCGCTAAAATTACACTAACAAGTATTTCTCATAGTTTTATTACACATCTACTATCAAACAAAACAAACTCAAGCGAAAGTGCATATGTAAGGTATCATCTTTTTACCCTCCCCTTACACTTAGGATGAACATTGTCCCCAATGTTCAAGTAAAGAATGTAAAAGTTAAGAGGTAAAGAGAATGAAATCAAATACTCCCCTGATTCGCTCGGTATGGATTATAGGTTGGCCAGGTTAAATCTTCCTCCAAGAAAACGAACAATCAAAGCTTCCCTTCCAGAATATAAATCATCTTCTTGTCATAAATAACCTGTAAATCCTGACAACAATAGACAAGGCAACCTCGCGTAAAATCGGCGGCATCCTATATAAGTTACTAAATCCTAGAAAGCAAAGTAAGATATAATGCTTGTGGAATGAAGTTTGCGGATTTCCTGGAGATTATAAAACTTAATGATTCACAAAAACCATAAGACTCCGTTAGAAAAACAAAACCGGTAAAATTTCCAGATTTTTTTACTCCTGACGCCGTCAAGAGTAAACTCATGACGTCGTCAGAATGGACCTGCAGAAATTCTTATGTTAAGTTTCCGGAAAATTTCTGGAAAAACTAGGTCCTACTTCCTGGAAAATCCTGCAAAACTTCATTATGACTCAATACAAGCATTTGACTCTAACAAATACGAATATACATGCTCATTTAATATTGTTGTGGTTCATGCTCAATTTCATTCTTATAAACAAATTTGGATCTCCCTTACACTTATCTTTTTCAAAATACCTTTATATGCAATTAAGACGAAGTTAAAAACAAAATAAAGCATTTTCACAATTTACTTTGAAACATGAGCCACAAACAATAAAAATAAAACATGCATACGGAAACAAATAATATCAAACAAACAAACAAACAAACAAATAAATAAATAAAGCTTGGGTTGCCTCCCAGTAAGCACTTGTTTTTGTTCGAGTCACGAGCCTGACTCTACCCTTAGTTAACGGAAATAGGGGAGGTTTTCCCTACACTTAGGATTAAGTGCGGGTGGAAGTAGCGATACACACCCTTAGGGTGGAAATATGCCACGTGAGGAAAGAGTGGTAGATGAATTATATGCTCAAAGGGTTGTGCTCCTATCATCATAACCTTACCTAATTCAATCGGGTTAATGGGTGGATTAAGATTTTCTCCTAGAAAGGGATCATTTTCTATCATCTTCAAGAGACTACTAGTTGGGGATCCATCTTGACCTAATAAACCCGGTTTAAACCCATAATGTGTTTTGTGATCAATCATGAATGGGTGATGTAAGCATGTAAGGTCATTTTCCACTCCTATATTGGCTTCCTCTCTACAAGGCTTAGAGTCCACTACCTTTGTCCTAAGACTGCCCGGACTATATGGTTTGATGGGTGGATCGGAACCTATTTCAATTCCTAAATTTTCATCCAAGGATGGAAGATTAGGTAACGGTTTTGGTTGAGGCTCCGGTTCATCAAAACTAGGAACTTCCCTAGAACTAGGAGTAAGGTTATCACTACGAGTGTTCAAACCTATATCCTCAAGTGGTGCCTGGTCCAAGGGTTCTACCTCCATTGGAATTCCTAAAGTTTCTTCTACTTCTTTAGGGTAAGTCACGGGCGGTGCGTGTGCCTCAAATGATGGTTGAGTATTTTGTGGGCTTATGTTGTTCACCTCATCATTCCATGTGTCAGGATCTAGCCCTAACATTCTCCCAAGTATCTCACGTGCTTCTCTAGGCATCTCAACTTCTATGTCCGAATCATAAGGGTCATCATCAATATTCTGACTGCTATATACAAATTGCCCAAGAGATTCATCATCTATTTCTTGAGATTCATCATTATCGATCATAAAACCTAGGTCTTTTGATCAATGTGATCATGGTTGGCTACATCCTCCATCACATCAAGGTCACCCATGTGTTCATCCTGTATTATGGTAGGGCCTAACCATGACATGCAGCTAGGTGGCTCATACGAAACTATCCTAGGTGAAGGCTCATATGGTGCATAGGTTTCACTAAGTGAGGCATTTTGAGGGGTTGATGGAGCTCCTAAGGTGAATTCTTTAAAAGTCTTATGCCCTTGGCCTCTTTTCTCAAGGTACTCAATAAAATCAATATAAGATCCTGTCCTCCTCATTTCATTCGTCCATCTTGGTATATCCAAACTGGTGTAATTATATTTTTTCTGGTAAAACTCTAGTGTCGGACTTGGTGGATTCGCGTTCTCCATAATGGTGAACGGAATAGTCAATGAACTTAATTTACTAACAAAGGCACAAAGAAAAAGATAGACTAAAGAAAACCTAAAAATAAAAATAAAATCTTACTAGAAAGGAATCTAGCAAGTAGACCTAATAAAAAGAAATTATAACCTAGACAATAACTATTCCCCGGGCTGCGGCGCCAAAAACTTGATGCGTGGGAATCGCACCTTGCTTTACCTCTCGAGGGATCTCAAGAAGCTTACAACCCCCACCAGGCAGTGTACCTAATCGTTGTAGTATAGTATAGTGACAAGTACCGGGGGATTGATCGTTCAGCTTAGGAATAGTGTCGCTAGGATTAGAAAACCTAATTAATAGTTCTAAAGGTGAGAGATGATTATTTTTGTATTTTTATATTTTTATGAAAGCAAGTAAAATCTCGGGTTTTGGAAGAGTGGGCGGAATTAGTTGCTATTCAACTAAACCAAAGCTATTATATAATTAAAATAAAATACTAAAAATGAAATTAAACTAAATTATACTAAGGTTGTGAGCAGTGGTTGGAGAAATTGTGTTTACTTAGACTTCACTACTCCCTAGATATCTTTTACACGTTAATTACTTGTCACACTTGTATGGATGACGGATTGTATTCCTTAATACCATTCGTGGGGTGGTATACATAACTCCCCAACTCTATGAGCTCTTATCTCCTCCTACACCATGACCCAGCACAACTATAGGGATTGTAAACAGTGGCTCATGCATTAAATACAACCAATAAAGACCTAGTACGCCTCGGTTCATGTTTCTTAAGACGTTCAAGCATGTTACCATTTGGAGATCTGCCAGTTTTCTTAAGCCTAACATATAATATCATTCATCCAAAACAAGAATAGACAAGTAATCAACACATAATCAACATCTAGGTTTCATTAGATCTAAGCAAACACAAAAGAGATCTAGCCTAGCATAGTAGAATTGAGACAAGAACAAGATATAAACAACCAACACATAGACATATTGATTGAATTGGAAGAACACTTATCTCAATTACAATGCAAGGTCTCAAGGGTTTGGAACCCTTGAAAAACCTGTAAAAGATACACCAAAATCGTCTTTAGGGTTTCACCAAAACTTCTCTCCTTTTTAATGAAAAAACTAGAAAACTATATATAGGAAAAGTAGGCTGACGGCGTCAAGAGTTACATGTGACGCCGTCACCTCGCCGCCATATACTTCCTCGGACGGCCTTGATCTACTTATGACGGCCTATGTGACGCCGTCACCGACCACGGTATTTTATTCTTGCCACTTTGACGCCGTCATGAAGGCGCTTGACGCCGTCACCACCTTCGGTATTTTAATCTTCATGTCTGACGCCGTCAAGATATTACTCTTGACGCCGTCACCTTGTATCTTCAGCATGGAAATTTGGTACTTTGCCGTTTTCTTCACTTTTATGCTCCAAAAACGTCCAAAATGGCTTCTTTTCCAGAATTCACTCTCCAAACACCTAAAATCACAAAAGGAACGATTTAGGGCAATATTTGATCAAATAAATTCGGATTCGGGCTTAAATGACCCCCTAAAAACGGATCATTTTTCGCCTCATCAATGTCGTAGTGATTATGTTGGACCTTCGATTCCTATTCCCTCTCCGGTGAGGGAAATGAATCAAGAAACCGAGGTGACAAAGGACCCTGTACTTCCCTCTGACGATGAAAGTACTAAATACGTCCAACCTACGGATGTCCAAAAACCTAAGCTCACAATTGCCCCTAAACCATCAAGAATTGATCCTAACCTCTCACGGTTTACGGTTAAAAGTTTGTCAAGCAAACGTACAGAGCTTAGAGCAGTGACTGAAAAGAACGACTTACCTAACCTTCACGTTTATCAAGAACCAAAACCCGAGACCATAACGGAAGTGGTGGAAATTGCTAGCTCTAAGAGCACACCACTTGTCCCACCTCCAGATTTTGTTCCTTGTGTCGGTTGTGGTGAGCCACTTTTCGGTTTTCCATGTCGTTGGTGTATATGTGTGCAATGAGGTAATGATATTCAAAACCGGAGTTGTTTGTTTTGTGGGTCGAGTAATTCAGTTGCTTATGATCCTAATCAAAACTCATTCAACGACTCTTCAAATTTTTTCGATTACCCATCACATTCATACGAGCAAGAATCATATTACCCAAATTTCAATGATGCTTCGTATCAAAACACACCAAGCCAAACTCAACAGTTTTACTATTGTGAGTACTGTGGAGGTCCTCACTTTAGCTCGGATTGTCAAACAGGAAATCCCTTTCCTTGTAACAATTACGACTATTCATTTTCAGACCCACCTCCACAGCACCAAATGATTCACACAACTCCTCTTGTTACTGAGTAAGAGATTTTAATAGAGGCTCTTGAGATATTGAAAGAACTTAAGGAGTTGGGTACCACAACACTTCATAATGCACCCAGTGTTTCTTGTGTAAATTGTGGGGGTCCTCATGATGATTATCAATGTCAACCTTCTGGTTTTGACAAATCCCCACCCCCGCAATTTTCATTTACTCTAAACTCACATGAGAAATACATGGCTGAAATATT
Organism: Artemisia argyi; assembly: GCA_030686995.1. Taxonomy (NCBI): domain Eukaryota; kingdom Viridiplantae; phylum Streptophyta; class Magnoliopsida; order Asterales; family Asteraceae; genus Artemisia; species Artemisia argyi. The sequence goes on along the minus strand of CM060699.1, from coordinate 63,217,113 downwards.
GACGGAAGAGCAGGTTGCTAAAATTGATTCCAAAGATGCTTTTGAAAAAGCTGTGAGGGAATCATATGCAAAAGAAAAAGCAGCCAGATCCAGCTCTCGATTTCGTTTCATTCCTGATGACAGTGATGATGAAGATATCCTTGATGATGATTCATCCAGTTCATCAGATGAAATCCCGTCAGTTGAGATTCCATCTCAACCTGCAGTTATCACACCCGAAGTTCACACTCACTCTCTGATCATGGGGGATGAGCATCTTAGCACTGTTCCTAATAAGGAATCGGACGAATTAATAAAGTCTAGTGTTGAGATCCTTGTCCCAATCCCGAGAGAGTCACAGGGGTCTTTTGACCATATGTGTGATATTCCTCCTCCTATATTCTTCCCATCTAATCATGATGAGATGTTCTCCGATTCTACTGATGACAATTCGTTATCTTGTGGAGACATCATTTATATGGAAGAATTACCTTCTGAGCTAGTCAGCTTAGAAGAAGAGAATGATGAGATTGACACTGAAATCAAGGATGAAGCACTTCGTGCAACATTATTGAATGTCGATCTCCTCATTGCAAAAATCGAGGCTTTCAAAGAGAAACCTATTTCATCTCCTATCCCCATAAAGGATAGTGACATTGTCTCCGATGATCCTATTTCGGAGTTTGAAGCCTTTACCTTTGATCATATGGGAGAAAAGATTAGTGGCAGTACCACTTCTCATTCTCAAATTTCTTTCCCCGATTATGATTCATTCACTTTTGAGGAGTTCTCCGGTGAACTCACTCATATCATATCTCCACCGGAGTATGATAACTTTCACTTTGATCTAGACAAAGTTGATCTTTGTTTTCCGGAGGGAAATATTCTCAACCATGAGAATTTGATTGATATCAAAATCCTAACCCTCCCGCCCATAATCTGTCTAGATCATACGAGCTTTACTGATGAGATTCATGATACACCAATCATGAATTCTCTTTCCGATGATGATAAATCAATCTTGATTGTCATCAAGATCTTTCTACCTTTCTTCACCTACATGGTGACTTCTCATGTCCTTCATTCCTTCGGGAATGAAGACACTATATTTGATCCCGGCATTTTCATGTATCATTATCTTGAGCCGGGATTATATCTCATCGGTGTGGAACTTTCACGTGCTTCAAATGTTTGTCCAAACATCTTGAATGAAAGTCCGATTGAGATTGTTTCTTCCACATCATGCTTCCCCAAGGACAAATGAATTCGGGGTCGAGTCAAGCTAGCGACTCGGTAAACAAAAACAGTAGCATACTTATAGGGTTTTCACCCTAAGTGTGGGGGAGTTCCCCCTGCAATGGTTACTTATGAAGTGAAAATACAAAATGGTGTTTTCCACGCTTAGCTTGTAATGTTGCCCTTTTACGTTCAAAATGTCGGCATAATAGCTGGGATTTTGAATATTGAGGACAATATTCATGCTAAGTGTGGGGGGGGGGGGGTATTCGCTATTCTAGCGAATTTTATCACATTTTACTATATAATACCCCGTTTTTAGCCAAAATTCAAAAATTTTTCAAAAATTTTTCACTGGTGCTTCAAAATTTTTGTGGTTATCAGTCCGCCTTGTCTAACCGACAAAAGGGATTGGCTAGTCCAGGAGCAAACGGCTCTTGGTAAAGACATATCAAATCCGTTTATGGCTTGCAATTTGCCCAAAATTGTATGGTTCATCAACTCCCCAAAAACAAATGAGTTGGCTAGCCCGCAAGATTATGGCTTGTGGTAAAGGCCGTGGAAAATCCATAATTGGTAATCAGCTCACCAAGATGTTGACTATTCCATCAAGAGCTGGCTAGTCTAGAAGCAAACGGCTTTTGGTAAAGACTACTCAAATCCGTTGACAGCTGGTGGTTTGCTCAAAATCACACGGTTATTAGGTGTGCCACAGTTCTTACACCTGGCTACTCCAGAAGTGATGCCTTTTGGTAAAGAGTTTAAAATCTATCAAGTTTTCAAAATATTTTATTGCTAGGGACTAGCAATAGTTTAGTGTGGGGGATTGATGAGTGCTCAAACACTCATCATTTTTGGTCTAATCTGAACTGCAAAACATACAAAAACATTCAGTAATGCATCAAAATACTGAAAATATTTCAAAATTGTGTTTTATATGTTTTAGATGCAAAACGAGTAAAAACAAATGAAAAACGTACAAAGTTTGCAAAATTGGCAGTTTCAGTCCCCCAACTTTCATAAAATTACAAAACTAGTCCCTGTGCATTTATTTTGCATGAAAAGTCAACCCAAGTCCTTTTAAAATAAAAAGTTATCAAAAATAACACTTGGGTAAAAAGTTTTGAGAATTTACACTTTTGGTCCCCGGAGTTTGGAAATTTTACAAAAATGGTCCCCGGGAAATTTAATATTGAAAAAATACATTTTGGATCCCTGGGTTATTAAAGTTGTCAATTTTCACCCTTGTGATAACTTTAGAACATTTACATTTTCAGCCCCTTGAATTTCAGTTAATTACTTGAATGGTCCTTGTTATTTTGAAACTTGTAATAAACAAACCAAAGGGACTCTTTTTGTTATTTACCCAATCCAACACAACCTGATCCAAACCAACCCCAAGCCCAACACAAAACAAAGCCCAATCCCATATTTTTAAATAAAAATCCCACGGGTCAAAGGCAGTCAACACCCAAACACCACAGTCACTGTTCATCACCCCCTTTCCCTAGTTTCATGCTCTGTGTTCCCCCTCCTCACCACCAATTCTCCACAAAATTCACCAACCATCATAAATACATTCACCAACCCAAACCAACCCCCCTCATTTATTGCCCTCACCTAAACCACCCAAACTGCTATCTCCAAATTTCCCGCCAAAGCATAATTTAAAGGCTGAGATCAACAAAAGCCCATCCAACGGCTTAAAAGAAAGTGGGAAAGAAAGAGATTGACCCCAGGTTCTATAAAGATGAAGAAAAAGTGAAGAGTAGAGTTGTCACATGTTTTTAGACCATTATTAGTGTAAACTTTAATTTTCTGCTTGTAAACTTTTAAATTCAGTTTCAAATTCAAGTTGTATCAAACTTTTAAGTTAATGAAAAGATTTCAGTAGTTTCTCAGTTTCAATCCTCAAATGTAAGTTCAGTTTTTGGCAACTTTAAGGGAAATTGATAATTTTGCTCAACTTTGTGAATGGTTGTTGTTCCCTGTTCCATTCAACTCAAATCAGTACCATTGTAAGCTTTTTGAAGCATAAGTTCCAATTTAAGTGCTCTTGTTTAGGTTTACAAAAGGATACTAATGATTCATATAAAAAATAGTTAGAGAATAAAAAAAAGGGTGCATAAGAAAGATTGGATCAGTGAAGGAGGTCATGGGTTAGAGTCCATTTGGGGACATTAGGTTGGGTTCTTATTCACATTCATGGTCAAATCTGTAAGTTTTCTCCTCAATCTGTCATTTCAGTTTCATTAAGGGGTGTTTGGTTAACACTGTTTGGGTGTATTGTTGTTGTTATTTGTGACTTTTGCTGGTTTAATTAAGTCCCTTAGGCTTAAGTAGACTTATTTTGTTCATCTTTGTGGTCACAATCTCAGTAAAAGTCAAAATCATAAACAAGATCCCCTCACAGTCAACTGTGAGGGATTTGAATCCCACAAAACCTCATTTCAACTTAGCATTGGTAGTTTTAGCTTGATTTAAGTTTAATATAGCTTATTACAACTTTTCTAGCTTGCATTGTCCATCAGAAATTCAAATAAGTCAAATCTTAGTTTTTTGGAAAAAGTCAAGTTTGCACTTTCTCAGTTTTCTTCAAAATGGCTTGATTTCTATGGAATTTTGTAAGATGTTTTAGGATTTGAAATTCTTAGGACTTGTTGTATACCAGCTCAACTTGAGAAATCCACATTGTGCTTATTTTTCAGATTTTATTTGAGCTTGTTGTTGCTTATCAAAGTAGCCTGCAGGGCAATGATGTGCCCTGCACCACAGACCTGACCAAACAGACCCATCTTTCTTGGTTCATAACTTCCTCAATAGTGGGTCCCATTGTATGAGTGTTGGCTTATTGAGAAGCCAATAAGCCAGGCTTTAAAGGTCTTAGCTTATTTTGTGTTTTTCAGCTCATTTACTAGGGCTGCTGGCCCCATTTCTTTTGTCCCTCACCCATACATGCTGAAGCACTCAGTTTTTGAGCTTGTCTTCCAAGCCCTCCCCTACCTTAACTAGTGGGACCCAGGGCTTGCTTATTAGCTCTTTGGATAGCCCCAAGCTCAGCTTGGTATATCAGCTTTTGCATTGGTCCCCCAAGTACCCCAGTGAGCCCCACAAGCCTGCAAAGGTCACCCAGTGGACTGTGTGGAATTGGATTATTGGCCAAGTGCTTATTTCCTTACAACTGCTTATTACTTGTGTTTTTCTAGTTTCTTTTGGCTTATTTACCTTCATCCAACTTACATCTACCATAAGCTACCCTAGTCTCAGCTTAAAAGCTTATCTCAAAGCTTTTAGCTTTGACAGTTGACCAAAGTCAACTGTCAAGCTAATAAGCACTTGTAGTGCTTATTTGTGAGCTTATAGCCTAGTGCCTTTGTTAAAGTTTCATTTTTTTTTAGTATTTGAATAGTTTTGTAAAGAAAAAAATAGAAAAAACCAACTTTCCTAAAGTGATAGCTTCTATTTAAGAAGCTTATTGCATAAGTGCTTATTTTCCTTAAGCACTTTCTGTTTTTATAATTTTCCAAAGTTCCTGTAGTTGTGAAATAATTTCTGTAAATTTTTCATATTTTTCTCTTTTCATTTAGTATTTTTAATAATTAATATTAGTTTTTATTAATTAATAATTAGTTAATAATTAATAATAATTATTTAAATAGTCTTAAAAATATATTTTCTGTTTTAAAATTAGTTTTATATTATTTTAGATTTTTCTAAGTTTTAATTTTATTTCTCTAAGCTTATTTTGCATTTTCCTATTATTTAGTGTAATTTTAATTAATATTAATTAGTTTATAATTAATAGTAATTATATAAAAAGTAGGAAAAATATATTTTAAGTTTGAAAATTAGTTTTATAATATTTTAGATTTTTCCAAATTTATTTTTCATATTTTTAGTGTAATTTCATACTTATTTATAATTTAGGTTAATTTAAATAATTAATAAGTAATTAATAAATAGTATTTAATTAATAATAATTATATAAATAGTGTAAAAATTAATTTTAATTTTCTAAAAAGTTTCTTTTATTATTAGGATTGTAAAAATGTGATTTTCACCTTTGTAAGTATTTTATTTTACCAAAACTCGCGTTTTATTTTGTACGTTCACGTTACTTAAAACTGAACGTACGCGTTTTTAAGTTTTAAACGTTTCTGTTTTTTCTCACTTTCCTGTCTTATTCATATAGCTTCTTTAAGCTATTTCATTGTATAAATCCTTTGTGTAATCAATCTCAAACCCCTTTTTATCCAAATTCACTCGATCACAGATCCGTTTGAATAACCATCACACCTCGTCGGGACATAACGACCCGGGGAAACACTATACTTCCACGGAGCATTGACTCTAGGCTGTTTGACCATCTTGACCACATCCGTGGTTGACTTTGATTGGCGGTTTAGCATCAATCAGAGATCAAGTATGAACGTATTTTTAAGTGAGCCACAAATATATTCTTTTATTCTCCTTAACTGGTTTCATGAATTTACGATGCTAATCTTTTACCCAGAGCCGTATATGAGGGTGGGCGATCAAAACAAAAGTGTTTCAATCTTACTTTCATTCGGTAAAAAAACAAGAAACAAAAAAATGAAACCTACCCAAGACCCGAGTAGAATCGAACCTACCTGAGACCTTCCAAATGATCTTGAAGCCAAAGATTCGAATCGAGCAAGTAAATGAATAGAATGTTTAGAGTACGGTTGGGTTTTGTTCGATTGAAGTGGGTTATAGCTACTTGGGTTCAAAACAATGATCAAGAAGCAACAACACTCACAACCACCACAAACTTAAATTTCATGACGGAATTTGAATGACCGGTAAGTATGGTAACATTGATGCAGAATTTACTGACCAGGTTTAATATTTATAAGTTGCTCTTCTACCTAAGTTATACATAATGCACTATCGGGCAGTTTACCCGGTCGTGTATGGTATAGCTAACGGTAAAGCCGAGGTCGTCCCAAGAGCTATGCATGCGGATATTATCTAAGTCTAATGTCACTGGTTTTAAAAGGGGGTTTATGATCAATTAATTAATACTAAAGAAATGAAATGAACAAAACTATAAATAAACAATTAGATGACGAAGAGAAATCAGATGGGAGAAATGTGTTAACCTAATTACTACTCTTGTTATAATCATGACAAGTTTTCTAATTAATGCATCCTATCGTTTCATCTCGGGACTAGCAACTAATTCCGCCTACTCTTTCAAAAATTGAGATTTTATTTGCTTTCTAAAAAACATAAAAATATAAAAAGAATCATCCCTCATCTCTAAACCTAATTTGTCATACATCTTGACCTTTCCACAACTATTGCGAAACTATTCCCCTAGAGAACGATCGATCCCCCGAACTTACCTATACTACACTACAACGATCAGGTACACTGCATGGAGGATTGCTTCACGTTAGGCTAAGAAAAATAGCTGACCTCCTTTGTGTAACTAGCTTGAACGTCTTAGAATACGTACCCTTATGTGCAATATAGGTTTTTCTCGTTGTATTTAATGCGTGAGTTAAGGTTTATGATCCTATGATTGGGTAATTGACTTACGGTTGTAGGTGAAATTGATATTTACAGAGTTGGGAAGGTAGCACACCCCCACGACTGGTATTAAGGAATATAACGCTTCAACTAAAACAACTGCACTGTGACATGCAAGTAACATTTCTTATATTTTCTTTTTTATTTTTTGGAAGGCGATTGATCTTTGGTTCTTACTTTTAGTGCTGTGATTGTTTTCGATAATCATCTATTCTATTATAATGGTAAATATGTCTTATAGCAGTAGATAAAGCTTTGACATCTTTGAAAATTATTGTGTGCAGAAGAATAACGGCTCTCTCTTTTGCAAACAAAGGACATAAGAATTCATCCATAGCCATGCAATAACATAAGTAAACCACAACATAGATAACATAAGCCATGCAATTCACCACACAAAGTTCTAGTAAAATATAAGATTAATTACTGTGCATAAAGGTTGGTGAAAGAAAGACCTGAAGACACTATTTAAAAAAGAGGGGAAAAACCGGGCCAAGAACAACATCACTATAACCAACCATGTAACCCACTTATTTAGCCCAGTTACCAAATGACATGATCAAAACCACAAAATGGCATGACATGCGACAAAACGACGTCGTTTCACTTTTTTGCCCCCTTAAACAGCGTCGCGTGCATGCCAGCTAAAGTATAATAGGGTAATAAGGTATTTAATAAATATATGCAAAATATAGGACCAATATATACATAAATAAGCCTAGTAATTATTTGATGATAAATAGAATAAGTATTAATCACCAAAATAGATCGTTGAACCATGATAAATTTGGTTCTTGCTCACAGATCTAAAAATGTCTTTTTTAGACATGTCAATTGGGCAACTTGACCTATATGATGACAAGTGCCCCCAGTTGTCCAAAAAACTGACAGGTTGCCTAAAAACCTGACAGACAATCAACACTTATCACTTGTAGAAAGTGACACTTCATCGGTTGCCCAATTACGCTGTCTAAAAAAGACATTTTATGATCTGGGGCAGAAACCGATTTCATCATGGTTGACTGGTCTATTTTAGCGATTATCCCATAGAATAATCATATTAATTTGTTTACTAAATTTTCAGTTGGTATTTGATTCATTATATATATATACTAAACCCCAAGAGGTTACTGTAGCAAGCACTGTGCTTGCTACAGTGCTTGCTACAGTAACTTTTTTTTTTAAACGGTCGTTAGTTATTTAACGGCTATTAACTAACGACTGTTATCTTTAACATTTTTTCAAAAAATGCTTTTAACGCAATTACCATAACCCAAAGCCGTTAAATATTTGCAACCACAAACAAAACTTAACCGACACCCAATAACTACTTAAAAAAATATATAAACTATTTCTCTTTTTTTTTACAACCAACGCATAACACCAAACTACTATTTAAAAAACCCGCCGCAACGCGCGGGTTACTAAACTCGTTTATACTAATTGATAGTTATGTTTCGATTATTTGATTATACGTTAGCTTTGAATATTTCCATACCCAAAGGCCAAAACTGCATACTACTTTAACATAATTTCCACTAATGGAAATACAAACACAAGCGAATAGTTGTCAAATGAGTGCTTAACTTGTTAAGTGAGCCACAGAGAGAGTAGTACCGGATGGGTGACCATCCGAGAAGTCCTCTTTAACCACATGGTCTGTTGATACTAGGCAATGAAGAGGAGACCCTGTAAGCCATTAGCTGCACAGGTTCGAATCTGAGCCGGCCCCGGTTTTTATCCGGCCGTTTCTCCAGCGAATTATAATCGTGTGGAGGCGGTACGGTTTTCGGGCGGACGCCGTTAATAATCCCCATTGCGCCAGTGTGGACCCTGTTAAGACAACATAGTATGGATATGTGGTGAATAAGGGCCTACCATGAGGTAGGTGCGACTCTTATCTAAAAAATGAAAGCCACCGTTTAAAAAAAAAAAAAAAAATGAAACGGTGGGTACTTCAAAAGGAAAACTTGACAGTAACCCCTTGCTAATTCCTTAACTGATGCTACTTGTGGTTTAACTTTGAGTAACTCATATTTGTGGTCAGCAATTGAGCTAAAAGACTTTAAAGTCATTGATGATAACTTTAGGCGGCAGTTATATTTTAATAATCTAATTCATTACGAACTCATGGTTATCATTTGTGGATGAGTTTACTTATCGGATTTATATATTTATCAAATATGTTTATGTTAAATATGCTTTTGCCGCAAGATACACAGTTCCTGTGCTGCGTTCTCACTGTTATACAGTATACACCATGCCTTCCAATGCATCTCCAAATTTAATAGTCCACGACTTTTGTATCAAGTTTATTTTAAATATCATAAAAAACGTAAATATGAATTAATCTGAGCCACTCATTTTCAGTTTAAATAAAACTAGAAGGGTATCCGCGCAATAATGCGGTGGGAACCCGGTGACTGTTTGTGTCGAGCAAATGTTTTTTCATTTTAAAATTTCCTAATTTAATATTGTCTCAAATACTTTAAAACGTAGTAGATATATATTTTTTTAAAAGTAGAACATTTAAATTATCAATAGTGTAATGTGTGTTTAGAAGCTCAGATAAAACTGTGTTAATTTGTGGGTCAGTTTGTAGACTTTATATATATGAAATATGCATTAAAAAGTAATTATAGTATAGAAGTTTTATTTTTTTAAATCTTATTGCATTTTTTTTGTTTGTTTTTATTTTTTTATTTAATTTTATTAATCGGATTATTATATCAGATTCATTAAATGGGCTATTGCAAGTTAATGAGATTTATAAATATTAGTGGCTCCTACAATTAAAGAAATTAAAATTCATAATGTTACTTAACTCTTATTCATATGTAGTTAACATTAGTTTGAAATCTTTCCAATTAAAGAAATGTTTTTGGTCTTATTTTTTTAAGACTTCCTTTTTAGGAATGACCTAAATGCATTATAATGTAGTTAAGATATCTAGGGTCTGTTTGGTATGACGGACTGAAGTGGTAAAGGAATGAAATGAATGTCGTAATTGAATAAATGAAGTTTGGAATGACACATTATGATGATAATTATGTTTGGTTGTTATTATAAAATGGAATGTAATCGGTAATAAAAAGACTAAAATAGCATTTGATGATAAATTTTTTTGTTCGGTGGATAGTTAATAAAGAGCTTTTATGTAATTATAATTTCATTCCAAGATGTAATGAAAAAGAAAAACAAATGACCCCTACTGAATGAAAATGATGGTTATTGATGTAATGAATGATTTCATCTAATGAGTCATTGCATTATATAATTGCAAAAAAACATAATAATTTTCATTCCGTCGTGAACTTTTCCATTCATACTCTTATTACGACATACCAAACACTACGCTAGTTTCATCTCCTTCCACCCATCTTTTCTAAAATAAAATCTACTTTCACCATTCTATTAAAAAAAACATATATTTCAAACACCATTAATCGTTAGATGAAATAAATTATACTGTCATGACAAACATTTAGATATCTTTTAAGAGATGGGCACTTTCATATACTTACAACAATTTATTTTTTTTATTTTATTTTATTTTTTATTTTATTTTTTTTTTTTTGTTTGTTCTTCTATTTTTGTTTTTTTCGATAGATAATTATGCATGATATATCACCTTTAATATAAAACCAATCTGTAAGAACATTCATAATGCTATCGTAAAATAAGCATAAGTATTTGTATAGAACTCTAAAAGATTTACCGTTTTGCATTGAAAAATATGTATACTTAACTTTACAACAACATATAGCATATAGTATTTGAATCTCTACATAAATACAGTTAATTCACAGAAGTTGGCGAATATATATATATATATATATATATATATATATATATATATATATATATATATATATATATATATATATATATATATATTCAACTTGCTTGATATATTGCATGTGACATAATACCAATTGTATGTTCGAACGCCAAATATTTAGCGTAATGTGGAAAACTAGAAGGGGGGTTGAATAGTTTTACGTCAATTTTTATTTTATAAAAGCTTTGTTTGCAAAATAATCGATTCAAGTTTTATGTGAGATCAATAAACAACACTTATATAAACTAATATCTACGAAATGAAATAACAACAATATAAGTAAATAAGTAAAGAGATAGAGATGGAACGATCGCACCACAAGACAAAGGATTTATAGGGGTTTGGCTACGAAGCACCTCTTCGCCCTACTCCACTCCCCGAGCACCTAACTCGAGAGTTTTCTTCACTACGTCAACAAGCTCCCTTATGGCGGAGAAAACCTTACACAACTTTTACTTACATCAATTTACGACACTAAGCTAAATGTCGAGTCCTAACAGTAGCTAGAACCAATCTCACACCACTACACACCTTCTTCACAACTTATGCACATCCCTACTTCTCTTTCACAGCACTACTTCTACTTCTACCCAACACAACCATTTTATTCACAACTACTAACACACCTAGATCTATCTATTACACAACTTCTACACCTTTACAATATACACAAGCCTACAATACTTCTTAACAAGATGTTGGAGGAGTATTCTTCTCTTGTACTTTGAATGTTGAAGGATTGGATCACTTGAAACAAGAACTAATATGTTTATGATCAAAGGATTTAGGAAGATGATTTGAGGGAATTAGAATAGAAAGTTTTAGTGCAAAAGGTGAGGTAAAAATTAAGATTTGAACCAGTATTTATAGGCAAAGAAATCTGACACAGGAGCGTATGCCGGCCCCCTTAATTGTGTGTCGGCCCCCTTAAAATTAAGGGGACCGCCCATATGAAACAGCCAGATTCTTTATCTTTTTCTGGGGAAAGTTTATTTGGTGAAAATTTAACTGAATTTGGTTAAAAATTTGAATTCATATATTTATTATGAAATAAACATTTTCTTTAATTACCAAAAGTGTTTTTCTTAAATATATAAAATGTTTATACCATTTTATATAATTTGTAATTAGTAAATAAACCTTCATTTGATCATAAAATGTATTAGGCACTTGTTTATTCATACCTTAAGTGAATTAGTTGGATATAATGATATTTTGTCACTAAATACTTATTTACGTAATGATTTTACGTTTAATGATTTTAGATTTTGTGATCGTCAAAACATAGGGATATCAAAAAAATATTAATAATGTTTTACGCATTATTTATATCAACAATCTCCCCCTTTTTGATGATTACAAAATCTAAACTCATTAAACCAAAAATTATTATATATGCAAGTATTTAGTGAGTTTTATATCACTTCTCCCCTTTTTTGTAAACATCAAAAAGGTTGTCCCGAAGACGGATGAGCTCCCCCTTGATGTGTACTCCCCCTCGTTTTAAGGTTAAATGACAAATCGAGATATGGAATGCTGGAAAAATATTTAGAACAAACAATATATATGCATGCAATAAACTAAATATATAAATAGAGAACATGTAAAAAGCAAACAATAAATCTCAACAAGCATTTATTATTCATAAAAATAGATTATGTTGGAAAACATAATCATTTGTTACACAAGCATACATATATGCTTTTTTTAGTAAACTACATTAGATAATGTTAAGTTGCCATCTTGAGGTCTCTAGGCCTTGCTTGGAGATGTGAATCATGGATTTAATGGAGGTGGACATTGGTGGGAATTTTGGTTGGAGAGTTTGGAATGGTGGATGGGGGTGAGCTTGGAACGGAAGAGTTGGATTGTAGTGTTTGTGATGGTGGTGGGGAAGACCTTGTGAGGAGATACTCAATCCAAGTAAAGTGCTCATTGAGAGCAATGGTTTGTTTTTGGAGAAAAATGCAACAAGGACAATTGTTGACATGATTTTCAAGTGGGACGATGTTGTTGGATGGTGAGGATGGAGTGGTAGAGGGTTGTTCAACCAAATTGCGTTGAGCAAGAGGTAGGGCAAGTAGAGCACTAAGCTCATGGGCTTCTTTGAGCTCCTCAACGAACTTTTTATGTTCGGAGGAAGGTGATGATGGAGGAGTTGGGTTGTTGTTGTTGTTGTTGTTGTTGGGGATTGAGGTTTGGACATTAGACATAGGATTCATGTCTTGATAAGAAAGATGGATGTGGTTTTGGGATTGAGTATGTTCCTCAAAAGGATCATTTGGAAGATTTGTGGTGAGTGAGATGGTAAGGTTGTCTTGTGGAGGTAGAGTGAAAGTATCATTTGGATGAAGTGAATGTTTGGTTGTTGGTTGGTTGGAGACAACATCATTAATGGATGAGAATTTTTAACATGTGTCAAGTTTTCTTCTCCATACGGGTTTGACGGTTATTCTTGCACCTCTTGTGGGTTTGGTTCTTGGATGATTGGTGGAAGACATGATTGAGTGAGTGATAACAAATGATGAATGAGGGTATTTATAGTGTGATGATTTGGTGTTTATGGAAGGTTAATATGTGGTGGATTTGATAGACAAAGTATGTTTGTGAATTTAGGGAAGTGGGGAATCAAAATAGGGTGAAATGGGCTAAAAAGCAGAAAGCAAACAGGGAACCTCGACCATCAGGTGGCCGACTGGGGGCCGCCTAATGCTTGGTTCCCAGATTGCCAGAAATGGTTTTTAGCACAGGTTTTTCCAGAAAGATGTTTGTTTTGAGGTTTTGTTTTGGGCAAGTCCATCTCTTTAGGCAACTAAACAAGTATTATCTTGATGAAGTATGCATGGAAAGTATATATATGTTGGCAACTAAGCAAATATAATAGTTTACATGCAAAGGCAATAATGATAAAGAACAAATAAGCAAGTTATGTATCCTAAGGCAACAAATAAGGTATAGGGCAACTTAGTGAGGGAGAAACTAATGATGGAACAAATTAGGACCAAGTGAAACTTGACATTTTTCTAGTGTGTGCCTATATTCAACAAATGTGGAGATGCAATTGCTTCGACTCCTAATGCAAAGAAAAACATGTATCCTAAGAAGCAATCCAAAAACTCCTTGATTTAATTTGCTTAGTCCATGATTGCCAAAGATATATATTGGATTATATATTTTGACACTTAATGTGAACTCTTATGCATGATTTTTAGAAAAACGTTTTTACCATTATTCAACAATGTAAACGAAATTTGAAAATGATGAGTTTTCCTAATCGTGAGAATGATTTCAAAATGAATTGAGGTTTTCTTTTCAGAGTATATATGCAAAAACAGAATATCTCAATTCCTGATTTTTGTGCAAAACAGAATCCTAGACTTAGATTTGAGAAGAAAGGAAAGAAAATTTAATATTTTTATGCTCAGATGGCCGGCCCCCTTAAAGTGAGGCCGGTCCCCTTAATTTTAAGGAGGCCGCCCTTATATATTTAAGGGGTCCGCCCATCTGACAACAAAAAATTTTCAGAATCATGAACTTTCAGAAATAAAATTTTAATCTATTTGTTCCATCATTCCTAATCCTAAACGCAAGTGGTTAAATAATTCACGCTTAAGGGGCTTAGTAAATATATCCGCAATGTTATCTTCTGAGGCTACCTTTTCTATTGTTATGTTTCCCTTTTGTACATTATCCCTAAGAAAGTGATGACGTATTTCTATATGTTTAGTCCTAGAGTGTTGAACGAGATTCTTACTTAAATCTATTGCTCCTTTATTATCACACATTATAGGAATGTTTTCTAACCTAACGCCATAATCTATGAGAGCTTGTTTCATCCATAGTGCTTGTTGACATGCCTATCCAGCGCTTACATATTCAGCTTCGGTGGTCGAAATAGCAAGAGCGGTTTGCTTATTGGAAAACCAAGACGTTAGGCAACATCCCATAAACGTGCAAATACCACTAGTGCTTTTTCGATCCACGTAGTCTCCCGCATGATCCGAATCCGCATAGACAATAGTTTCTATGCCGGATCCCTTAGGATACCATAATCCTAAGTGTATAGTGCCTTTAATGTATCGGAAGATACGCCTAACCGCTTCTAGGGGAGAGGTTTTGGCATCCTCTTGAAAGCGGGCACAAAGGCAAACACTAAACATGATATCGGGTCTACTTGCCTGATGAGGTAAAAAATGAACCGTTTTTAGGGGGTCATTTAAGTCCGGAATTGAATTTATTTGATCAAATATTGCCCTAAATCGTTCCTTTTGTGATTTTAGGTACTTTGGGAGAAAAATCTGGAAAAGGAAGCAATTCGGACGTTTTTGGAGCATAAAAGTGAAGAAAACGCCAAAGTCTTAATTTTCCTTGCTGAGAACAGTAGGTGACGGCGTCAAGAAGAAAATCCTGACGGCGTCAAGAGTAATTTTCATGACGGCCCAGTACAGAAATGAAGGCGTCATCAAGAGTAAAATATGTGACGGCCTGGAAAAAGTTATAACGTGACGGCGTCAGAAGTAGATCAAGGCAGTCCGAGAATTCTTTTGGCGGCGAGATGACGGTGTCACCTATTTGGTCTTGACGCCGTCAGCCTCAATTTCCTATATATAGTTTTCTAATTTTCATTCATAAGAAAGAGAGAAGTTTTGGAGAAACCCTAAGGCCGAACTTAGTACGAACTTTACAGGTTTTTCAAGGGTTTTCAGCCCTTGAACCCTTTCATGTGTAATTGAGATAAGTGTTCTTTTAATTCAATCAATATGTCTATGTGTTGGTTGTCTATATCTTGTTCTTGTCTTAATTCCATCATGCTAGGTTAGATCTATCTTGTGTTTGCTTAGATCTAATAAAACCTAGATGTTAATTATGTGTTGATTACTTGTTTATGGTTGTATTGGATGAATGATTTCGATGTTAGGCTTAAGAAAACGGGCAGATCTCCAATTGGTAACATGCTTGAACGTCTTAGGAAACATGAACTGACGTGCACTAGGTTTTATTGGTTGTATTTAATGCATGAGTAAATTCTAATGATCTAATGTTAGGAGCTTCTTAGCCGGCTCGACATAGGAGTGAAGTAGGCACTCATAGGATTGGGGAATTAAGTGCGCCACCCCATGAATGGTATTAAGGAATACAATCCGTCATCCACGCAACTATAACAAGTAATTAACGGGTAAAAGATATCTAGGGAGTAGTGAAATCTAAGTAAACACAATTTCTCCACTTATTGCTCACAACCTTAGTTTAATTTAGTTTATTTTCATTTCTAGTATTTTATTTTGATTGCATCTTTAGTATTGGGTTAGTTGACTAGCAACTAATTCCGCCCAAATCCTTCAAACCCGAGATTTTTACTTGCTTTCTAAAAAATATAAAAAATACAAAAATAATCATCCCTCACCTTTAGAACTAGTATTTAGGTTTTCTAATCCTAGCGACACTATTCCTAGCTGAACGATCAATCCCCCAGTACTTGTCACTATACTATACTACAACGATCAGGTACACTGCCTGGTGGGGGTTGTAAGCTTCTCAAGATCCCTTGAGAGGTAAAGCCTGGTGCGATTCCCACGTATCAAGTTTTTGGCGCCGCAGCCCGGGGAATAGTTATTTTCTAGGTTAGAATCTCTTTTTATTAGGTCTACTTGCTAGATTCCTTTCTAGTAAGATTTTATTTTTTATTTTTAGGTTTTCTTTAGTCTATCTTTTCTTTGTGTCTTTGTTCGTAAAAATCTTTCCATTGACTCTTCCGTTCACCATTATGGAGAACGCGAATCCGCCAAATTTTTCATCCAATCGATCGAATCCATTAAAAAATCTACCCTTTTCACTTCAAAATGACATCTTGATGTTTCGACAATATCATGGTGAATCTTTTCCCGATGCATGGACTCGTTTCAAATACTTACTACAAAAAGTCCTTCACTATGGTCTTGATCTGTTGCCTCTACTTCAATTATTTCATACTCGTATCGACTACGAAACCCAAAAGAGGCTTGACTATGTAACAGATGGGGAGTTTTGGGAATATGATGTAAAAAACGCATGGGAAAACTTTGAGATTCACGCCCAATACAGGAGTGGAACATGGGACCCAAAAAACGTAAGTGTAGACCTATTTTCAATTTGGAAGGCTCAATCAAAAAGTTTATTTGGGGATAATAAGATTAGAGTTGAGACACCTAGATGCATGTCATGGTTAGGCACTACCTTAATACAAGATAAGCACATAGGTAATCTAGATACAATGGAGGATAGAGTTGATAATCCAAGCCCACAAAGTACCCCACAAGTCCTACCATCATTTGAGGCATACACACCGCCCGTGACTCACCCGGAAGAAGTAGAAGAGACTATAGGAACCCCAATTGAGGTAGAACCCTTGGACCAGGCACCACTTGAGGATATAGGTTTGAATACTTGTCGTGATAACCTTACTCTTAGTTCTAGGGAAGTTCCTAGTTTTGATGAACAGGAGCCTCAACCAAAACCGTTACCTAATCTTCCATCCTTGGATGAAAATTTAGGAATTGAAATAGGTTCCGATCCACCCATCAAACCATATAGTCCGGGTAGTCTTAGGATAAAGATAGTGGACTCTAAGCCTTGTAGAGAGGAAGCTAATATAAGAGTGGAAATGACCTTACATGCTTACATCACCCATTTATGACTGATCACAAGAAACATTATGGGTTTAAACCGGGTTTATTCGGTCAAGATGGATCCCCAACTAGTAATCTCTTGAAGTTGATTGAAAATGATCCCTTTCTAGGAGAAAATCTTAATCCACCCATTAACCCGATTGAATTAGGTAAGGTTATGTTGATAGGAGCACAACCTTTTGAGCATATAATTCATCCACCACACTTTCCTCACATGGCATATTTCCACCCTAAGGGTGTGTATCGCTACTTCCACTCGCACTTAATCCTAAGTGTAGGGAAAACATCCCCTATTTCTGTTAAATAAGGGTAGAGTCAGGCTCGTGACTCGAACAAAAACAAGCGCTTATTGGGAGGCAACCCAATCTTTATTTATTTGTTTGTTTGTTTGATTTTATTTGTTTTCGTATGCATGCTTTATTTTTATTGTTGGTAGACCATGTTTCTAAACTAAAAAGTGGAAATACTTTATTTTGTTGTTTTGGCCTAGTCTTAACTCCACCTAAAAGTATTTTTGCAAAAGATAAGTGTAAGGGGAAACCCCAAATATGTTTTTAAGAAACAAACCGATCATGATTCTCCACAATATTAAATGGACATGTATATTCGTATTTGTTATAGTCAAATGCTTGTATTGAGTCATAATGAAGTTTTGCAGGATTTTCCAGGAAGTAGGACTAAGTTTTTCCAGAAATTTTCCGGAAACTTAACACAAGAATTTCTGTAGGTCACTTCTGATGGCGTCACGAGATTACTCTTGACGGCGTCACGTGTAAAAATCTGGAAATTTTACCGGTTTTGTTTTTCTAACGGATTCTTAAAGTTTTTGTGAATTATTAAGTTTTATAATCTCCAGGAAATCTGCAAACTTCATTCCACAAGCATTATATCTTATCTTGTTTTCTAGGATTTAGTAACTTATATAGATTGCCGCCGATTTTATGCGAGGTTGTCTTGTCTGTTTTCTCAGGATTTACAGGTTATTTATGACAAGAAGATGATTTATATTCTGGAAGGGAAGCTTTGATTGTTCATTTTCTTGGAGGAAGATTTAACCTGGCCACCTTATTATCCATACCGAGCGAATCAGGGGAGTATTTGATTTCATTCTTTTTACTTTTTCACTTTTACATTCTTTACTTGAACATTGGGGACAATGTTCATATTAAGTGTAAGGGAAGGGTAAGATGATGATACCTTACATGTACGCTTTGGCTTGAGTTTGTTTTGTTTAATAGTAGATGGGTAATAAAACTATGAGAAATACTTGTTAGTGCAATTTTAGCGCCAAATTTAAATTTTTTTACAACATTTAGGAGTGAAACTTTAGCCATAGCAAGCGTCTCATTGATAGGAGATTGTATGACTAGCACAAAACCGTATATTCAGAAAAATTTTCCACCCAAATATGTGAGGTTCGCCTTTAGATTTGATAGGAAAAGCATTTATTATTAGTGCTTATGAGTGTACCGGTAGCATTTAGATTCTAGAACTTGCGTTAGTGATGCATCCCGAGACCGCTAGTGAGACTACATTCGTGTGGTAGGATTTACTACATGATAAGAGGCATTAGGATCACCCTTGTGTTAAACCCGTATCAGAATTACTTGACCATTTAAGTCATATTACTTGACTAGTTAAGTCAACTAATTTTTCTCACACCCTTAGCGTTGTACTCATTTTTAGTACACGAAACCCCTAGTACACCCCTCCGAGCCTATCTTTTCGTTTCTAACTTTAAGCATTTTACTTAAAGGAAGAATTTGTTACACCCCACTTAAATGTACACCCAAATCGCCTTAGCCTTCCGCGTATGCACTCATCTTTAGTGCATTATTGTTATTTGTTAAACCCTAAGTTAACTATCTAATTGATTACATGGTTGCTAAATCGAGTCATACCCTTGCACATATTGTTTTTGGATGATTGGGACTCATGGGTAAAAGTACTTATTTATGGAGTAATGGGGAAGAACATCATTTATTACCCCCATATGTGCGTTAATTTTAAAAGTACTCCAAGTGTTTTGATTTTCTTAATTCGAGTCATTAGATTAGTTTATTATAAAGTATGTAAAAATTCAAGTGTAAGGGGAATTTCCAATCCCTATGATGTATTATTTTGGATGGTAGGGTAAGAGTGTATGCAAAAAAAAAAAAAAAAAAAAAAAAAAAAAAAAAAAAAAAAAAACAAGAAAAAGAAAAAGAAAAAAAAAATAGAAAAAGAAAAAGAGAAAAAACCATACGGACTACCATCCCTTTTCATTCTATGTTTATTTTATGTTTTTGTTATTTTTCATTTATTATCTTAAGTCGAGTCTAGTCTTGGCTTAGCAACGCCATATTGTACATGTAATTAACCAAGATTGTTAACTCGCCACCAGTAAAACTTCCTTTATCCAACAAAACCGTGTATTTCATATCCCTACAGCTAACATTACAACCTTTTAAAAGACCTCTTTGATAGTTTATCCTAGGTGCTTACGCCATGTGGTGGAGGTTAGATCTTTTCCCAAGCCTATGGTAATCTATTTTGCTATGACAGGTAGTGAGAGATATCTTCCGTTTCCATATTGTAATTTATACTTTATTACACCCGAGAGATGTGAGTATCTAAACACTATTTGTGAGGTGCAAGTGTATGACTTCCGTCCTTGTCTATTGGTCTTTAGTGGAACGATTATTTGTTTTAATTACTTTTATATTCGTGTTAAATGACCCCTAACTTGTATTTTGATTAGAATAAAAGCGCATTTGCTTGAGGACAAGCAAATCTCAAGTGTAAGGGTATATGATGAGGCGAAAAATGAACCGTTTTTAGGGGGTCATTTAAGCCCGGAATTGAATTTATTTGATCAAATATTGCCCTAAATCGTTCCTTTTGTTATTTTAGGTACTTTGGGAGAGAAATCTGGAAAAGGAAGCAATTCGGACGTTTTTGGAGCATAAAAGTGAAGAAAACGCCAAAGTCTTAATTTTCCTTGCTGAGAACAGTAGGTGACGGCGTCAAGAAGAAAATCCTGACGGCGTCAAGAGTAATTTAATGACGGCCCAGTACAGAAATGAAGGCGTCACAAGGAAGAGCGTCAAGAGTAAAATATGTGACGGCCTGGAAAAAGTTATAACGTGACGGCGTCAGAAGTAGATCAAGGCAGTCCGAGAATTCTTTTGGCGGCGAGATGACGGCGTCACCAATTTGGTCTTGACGCCGTCAGCCTCAATTTCCTATATATAGTTTTCTAATTTTCATTCATAAGAAAGAGAGAAGTTTTGGAGAAACCCTAAGGCCGAACTTAATACGAACTTTACAGTTTTTTCAAGGGTTTTCAGCCCTTGAACCATTTCATGTGTAATTGAGATAAGTGTTCTTTTAATTCAATCAATATGTCTGTGTGTTGGTTGTCTATATCTTGTTCTTGTCTTAATTCCATCATGCTAGGCTAGATCTATCTTGTGTTTACTTAGATCTAATGAAACCTAGATGTTAATTATGTGTTGATTACTTGTTTATGGTTGTATTGGATGAATAATTTTGATGTTAGGCTTAAGGAAACTGGCAGATCTCCAATTGGTAACATGCTTGAACGTCTTAGGAAACATGAACTGACGTGCACTAGGTTTTATTGGTTGTATTTAATGCATGAGTAAATTATGATGATCCCATGTTAGGAGCTTCTTAGCCGGCTCGACATAGGAGTGAAGTAGGCACTCAGGATTGGGGAATTAAGTTCGCCACCCCATGAATGGTATTAAGGAATATAATCCGTCATCCACGCAACTATAACAAGTAATTAACGGGTAAAAGATATCTAGGGAGTAGTGAAATCTAAGTAAACACAATTTCTCCACTTATTGCTCACAACCTTAGTTTAATTTAGTTTATTTTCATTTCTGGTATTTTATTTTGATTGCATCTTTAGTATTGGGTTAGTTGACTAGCAACTAATTCCGCCCAAATCCTTCAAACCCGAGATTTTTACTTGCTTTCTAAAAAATATAAAAAATACAAAAATAATCATCCCTCACCTTTAGAACTAGTATTTAGGTTTTCTAACCCTAGCGACAGTATTCCTAGCTGAACGATCAATCCCCCGGTACTTGTCACTATACTATACTACAACGATCAGGTACACTGCCTGGTGGGGGTTGTAAGCTTCTCAAGATCCCTTGAGAGGTAAAGTCTGGTGCGATTCCTACGTATCATTGCCGTTAAGTATAGTAAACTACCTATCATTCCTCTATACTTAGTGTTATCTACGGACTCACCTTCTTTATCTCTTGTGAGTTTCACTTCCGTAGACATAGGTGTCTTAAGGGGTTTTGAGTCTTCTAGGCCAAATTTCTTAAGCATTTCCTTAATGTATTTTGATTGGTTAAAAAAATTCAATCTTTTAGTTGTTTTATTTGTAATCCTAGGAAGAAATTTAGTTCACCCATCATACTCATCTCAAACTCATCATGCATGATTTTGGTAAATTTATCACACATATCCTGACAAGTCGATCCAAATACAATGTCATTGATGAGTGCTTAATCACTCATCTTTTTTAGGCCTTAATTCAGACCAAAAACACAGAATACTAACCAAAAATGCCAAGAGAATGCATGTTTTTGTATTTGTGTATGTGCAGGTACGGATATGAGAGAAATGAACAAAATCGACACCAAAACCGACAAAAGCGAGCACGAGAATGGAAAGTGTTAAAAGCCGGAGTCGGGGAAGTCAAATGGTCAAAGTCCAAGCTTAAAAAGTCAAATTCAACCTCAGAGATTCGTCAAAGTTACATATTTGCTCCCTGGTCAAAGTTTTGAGAATTGGCGAATTTAGTCCCTGCAGTTTCAGAGAATTACACAAATGGTCCCTTGGAATAATATTCAAAGAATGGTCAAAGTCAACCCTCAACTATGTGAGAATGGCAAGAATTATCCTTGGGAAGTACATTTGGAGAATTACAGTTTCAGTCCCTATGATTTGTAAATTTACAACATTGGTCCTTGTTTGAAATTATTTGTCCTAAATCTAACTAACAACCGGACCCACTTTACTCTTAATATCCATAAGCCCAAAATCATTAATAGCCCAATACCCTACCCTAAACTAAACCTACCCAGTCCAACAAACAAAGCCCGACCTGCTTCCACCCTCGGTCAATACCCAGTCAACGCAAGCAATAAAAATAAAAACCACCCCTAATCCATTTCCCGCCCCCCAATTTTCTACTCAACCCAGAATTACCATGAACCCTAAAATTCCCCACGCCCAAAATTACCATGATTGGATATAATTACCTCATCATTTGTGCTTCTAGAAGGGTCAGTCACGTGTCAGGGAATGTCAGGCACATGTCAGGGGTACGTGGACCAATTATATCACACACGCAGGATCAAGGATGTCACATCAAATCAATCAAGGGCTACGGATGATTGGATGCATTTAGAAAATGATCAAACGGCTCAAAGGGACTCAAACAAACACACTTCTCACACGGATAGATGACCTGGACATACCCTAGCAGGCTCTCACCTCTCCTATATATACCCCCTCCATCACAGTAGTTAGTGTGCCTTTTTCATGTATTGTTATGCTGTCGTTTTAAAATTGTAATGAATTTCTTTTATTAATGAAAAGTTTATTTCAATTCTCTTAGTTACTTGTCTTAATTTTAGTTATTCATTGCTTATTTAAATAATTTCTTTCAGCTTATTGTTTCTGTTTTCATTATTGCTTTATAATTCAGTCCTAATTTCTAGCTTATTTACTTATTGTTAATTAAAGCTTACATATAAAAAAAAATAATAATAATAAAAAAAAAAAAAAAAAATACAAGGAACTTAATTACAAAAGCTTCAATAAGCTTTTTATTTGTTTTATCAGTTTCATATAAGCTTCTAATAGCTTTTGTGGAGCTTTGTTTGGCACCAAATACTCATATCTCTCATAAGCTCAAAAAGTCAACTCTGGTCAAACATCAGCTTATTGTGATAAGCTAAGCTTATTTTGGAGTTAAGGCAGTCAATAAGGTGCTATTGGCCTGTCAAAAGACAGGCAAGCTAAGTGAATCCCCCTCTATTTGAGCTGAGGGGGAATTTTGTTTGTAAGTTCATTCCATTTAAATTCCTGCTGAATTATTAGTATAAGTAGTATTAGATCTGTTTTAATTTGCTTTGTTTAATTCTGATAATAGTTGAATAGTAGTAGTTTGATTTATTTGTTTGGTTGTTTATTGATTGAAGTTGTAGTTTGATATCTCACTTCTATTGCTACTGTTGCATCTGTGGATCTGTGTTATTAGTGTATTACATCTGATATCTGTGTTTTCTGGGAGTAATTTGCATCAGTGAATCATTGTTGGATCTGAGTTTGAGGTTTGGTTAGGATTGGATTGAGTTTGATATAACTGTGGAGGTGATTTGGGTTGTAACAGTTTACATCTAGGGTGTTTGGCATAGTATAGTTGGCTGGTATAATTGCTTTTTCAGAGGTTGTGTTTGTTTCTGATAAGTTAACTAGGTTGTGTTAGACTTCATTTGGTATAATAATAGTTGAGTAGCTACATTAAAGTCAAATCCATTTGTTTCATCATTTATTCGCATAACTGTTAGAGCATGTAGGTGGTATTAGCTTAAAGTTAGTCACTAAAGTAGTTTATATAGCTTATTTAAGTTGCATAGTAGCTTATTACTACTTAATTCATCATTTGAAACTGCTTATAATTCATTTTAGTCAAAGCATATTTCAAATCAAAAAGTCAAAATAGTCCATACTCAGTTTTTTTTAAGACCTTTGTGAGCAATTCTAAGTTTCAGTTTTTCTTAAAAATACTTTTGGATTGTTATTTTCTAAACTTTAGCAGTTGGTAAAGAAAAATCAAAAAGAAAATCAAGGTTTGGAACACTTTTGCTTATTGAAAAAGCTTTGGGAAATTAACTGTTTGATCAAAAAGTACTCTGCACCATCAGTTTTTAAACAAGTTCCTAGGCTTATTTGAGGTAGTTAATTGGATTTGAAGTCTGTTTTCTGGGTGGATTTATGATCTATGGTAGCAAGTCAGTGTTTTGCATTCATAAGCTCACACTCATCAGCTTACTTACCTTGCTTATTTACCTAATAAGCTGAGTAGGTTGACATAGTATATGTTTTCCATATTCAGGTCTGCAAGTGTGGTTTTGTACTTATAATCTGAGATTCAATTGTTGATTTAAGTTCATTTGCACCCTAAGTAGTTGTTCTCAGTTGATTTGTGCCTTCTGCTTATTTGTATCAGCTTATTGCTTATTCTACTTGGCTTATTGAACTTGAATTGTGCCCACATCTGTGTTTTTGTGCATCTTTTGTCCTCACAACTGTTTCATCAAGCTTAAATTAGTTCAAAAATCAGTTGGTTAAAGTTTTGGTCAGTTTGGTAAAGTTTTGCTTATAAATAAGCACTTTTCAATAAGCAGTTTGGGTCTAATCAGCACTTCCAGTGCTTATTTTTCAAATTTTCTATTTTTCCTAGCTTTGAAATATTATTTTAGATTTTCCCTGAAATTTTCATATTTTTCTGAGCTTATTTGTTATTTTTCCTATTTAATTTTCATTTTTAATCATTTTTAATTACTTTTTAATTACTGAAAAATACAAAAAAATCAGAAAAACCCCAGAAAAATCCAAAAAATATTAGAAAATTATTTTTAGTTATTTTAGAATTTTAGGAATTTAATTTGAATTTTTCTCAATTTATTTGCATTTATTTTTAATTTTTAATTAGTTAAAAATAGTTTTTAATTCATAAAAAATAAATAAAAAGTCAAAAAAATATTTTTCTTTTTTTCTCAAAATTTTCTTTTATCATTTTTAATTTTTGAAAATTATTTCCAAGTCCGTAGGAGTAGCGTAGCTTAAAAGTCGCGTTTTATTTCGTTCGTTAACGTTTATTTTACGTTTTAGCTTACGTTTTCACGTTACGTTTTAAGTTTGTTTAGTTGAATTACGTGCTTAATTGGTTGTTTGTGCTTCATTTACTATTTCATTAGTGTAATCTCATTCACATCACTTTGTACCACTTTTCACGACACGTTTTCCGAATCGGAAATTCGGAATTCCATTCACCCTTCACACGGAATACGACCTCGGATTATCCGTATTTCTTTGCGGATCTCTTGAGCTTATATCTATACTATAATATTGATTTTTCACGAATCAGTCATCGACATATATTTGAACAATGATGATATTTGGGTCGCTTCTTTTAGTGAAGATAGTGTTATCTACCATTCCCATGGAATAATTATGCTCAACTAGGAAAGCTTTAAGTCTATTATACCAAGCTTCTGGAGCTTGCTTAAGACCATATAAAGCTTTCTTTAGTTTGTAAACATAATCAGGTTTTGCGAAGTCAATGAATCCCGGAGGTTGTGCCACATATACCTCCTCATTGATAAAATCGTTGAGGAATGCACTCTTCACATCCATTTGGTATAACTTAAAGTCTAGGGTGCATGCATAAGCTAAAAGGATTCTAATGGATTCTAATCGAGCTACAGGAGCATAGGTTTCATCATAATCAATTCCCTCTTGTTGATTATAACCTTGGGCGACTAACCTAGCTTTATTCCTAGTTACTATTCCATTTTCATCTAATTTATTCCTAAATACCCACTTAGTTCCTATTACGGTTGCATTTCTAGGATTTGAGACTAGTTCCCAAACATCATTTGTTTTAAATTGATTTAATTCTTCTTGCATAGCCATAATCCAACTTTCATCCTTTAAGGCTTCATTTATATTCTTAGGTTCTATTGTTGACACAAAATAAAAGAAGTTATTTTTATCCTGAGCTTGTGATCTAAATGTTCTTTGATTTAGGTGACCTATTATGTTATCTAATGGATGTGACTTTGATTCTTTAACATTTACAACTTCATTTTCTTCTAAAGTTTCTACTTCAAGATCATTACCTAAGGGTTTAGTTTTACTAACCTCGATAGCTTCTTCTTCTATAAAATCATCATCTTCTAAGGGTAATGTTTTAGGTAGTGGAGGAGTTTCATCAAAGGTTACATTTAGGGATTCTTCTACTTTCATGGTATGTTTATTAAGAATTATATATGCCTTACTATTTTGAGAATATCCTAGAAAAACTCCTTCGTAAGCTTTAGGGTCGAACTTAGTGAGAAAGACTTTGTATTAAGAATGAAGCATTTACTTCCAAATACTCTAAAGCTGCCTATATTAGGTTTTCTACCCCTTAATAATTCATATGGTGTTTTTCCTAAGATTCGTCTAATGGAAACCCTATTAAGTATATATGTTGATGTATCTACGGCGTGACACCAAAATCTTTGTGGGATAGATTGTTCATTTAACATCGTTCTAGTCATTTCTTGTAAAGACCTATTTTTTTCTTTCTACTACCCCATTTGATTGCGGAGTACGTGGAGCGGAAAAGTTGTGAGATATTCCATTCTTATCACAAAATTTTCCGAATTATACTTCGTTATCAAATTCCCTACCATGGTCCGTCCTAATTTATACTATAGAACATCCTAACTTATTTTGTATCATTTTACTAAATATCTCAAATTTTTCAAAGGCTTCAGTTTTATCACTTAAAAACCTAGTCCACGTGTATCGTAAATAATCATCTGCTATAACTAAGGTGTAACGATTTCCACCATAGCTCCGCACAGCGGATGGACTAAAAAGGTCCATATAAAGTAATTCCAAGCATCTAGTTGCGGATAACATATTTTTAGCTTTGTGACTAGCATGTGCTTGTTTTCCAATTTTACAAGCATCGCAAAAATGTTGATCATATCTTAGACTAGGTAAGTTTCTAACTAGTTCCTTAGAGGCTAAAGATTGTATTTGTTGCATGTTTGCATGACCTAAGCTCCTACGCCACAAAGTGGAGTTCTCATCTATAGTAGCTAGGCATATCTTATCTTCCGGTTTGTCTCCTAATTTCGTAACATATATACCTCATTTCCTAATTCCTCTACCTATAACTTTCTTATCCTTAATTATTTCACTATCTTTTTCGGTAAAGATAACCCTACACTTATTATCATATATTTGGCCTATACTAAGCAAGTTATAAGTTAGATTATCTACATGCTCGACATTTTCAATAGTTAGAGTGTCTTGAGAGATCGTACCTTTGCCTATGATTTTTCCACGACGATCACTACCAAAAAAAACATTACCTCCATTGTATGCCTTATATGTAGAAAATAGCTTGCGATTCCCCGTCATGTGTCTTGAGCATCCACTATCCTTTATCCACTCATCGGGCTCCAAATCTACTCCTAGACATATTTCATCGCGTGCATGAGCCACGAAACATTTGTGCTTCATTGTTTCATCTTCGTCACTAGAAATTCTTCTTCGGGTGATTTTCCTTTTATCTTGTGCTTTTAGTCGCTTCTTAATAATATTCTTGAATTCTTTAACGACCTTTGCATATTCTTCATCTTCACTTTCGGAACTATAATAGTCATCATCATTATGTTCGATCGTTGACTTAGTACATCCTTCTTGTTTGCTCTTGGTATGACTCATGGGGTTTTCGTCATTATTACCTACACATACAAAATTTGAACTAGTAATACTTGTACTCATTTCAACTAAATACTTATCTACTAAACTTTCATTTTCAACAATTTTATATATAAAATTTTCTTTGGCTTGACATTTCTCTTGATGAAAATTTAAAAGACTTTTCCAAATATCATTTGTCGTTTGACAAAAAAATATTCTTTCATATTCAATATTTGGTAAAGCTTTGTATATGATCATTTTAGCAATATCATTTTTGTCAAGCACTATTTTGAAATAATTATCTTGTTTTTCAAAAGTGGTTTTTGTTGATTGAAAATTACCAATTGAAATGACATGCCAAAGATCATTATCTATTAATTTCACATAACTTTCGAATCGATTTTTCCATTCAAGAAAACTTGTATTTTCAAAATATGGTGGTTTAAATGTCATGTTCCCTTCTAAATATTTTTCCAATTTCATAGATCGATTTCAAGTTTTAAAATACAATTTATTTTAAAAATCTTGTTTAACGTAGCTCTGATGCTAATTGTGGAAAACTATAGATGGAAAGATCGCACCACATGACAAAGGATTTATAGTGGTTCGGCTACGAAGCGCCTCTTCGCCCTACTCCACTCCCCGAGCACCTAACTCGAGAGTTTTCTTCACTACGTCAACAAGCTCCCTTATGGCGGTGAAAACCTTACACAACTTTTGCTTACACCAATTTACGACACTAAGCTAAATGTCGAGTCCTAATAGTAGCTAGAATCAATCTCACACCTTCTTCACAACTTATGCACACCACTACTACTTACCCAACACAACTACTTTTATTCACAACTACTAACACACATAGATCTATCTATTACACAACTTCTACACCTTTACAATATACACAAGCCTACAATACTTCTTAACAAGATGTTGGAGGAGTATTCTTCTCTTGCACTTTGAATGTTGAAGGATTGGATCACTTGAAACAAGAACTAATATGTTTATAATCAAAGGATTTAGGAAGATGATTTGAGGGAATTAGAACAGAAAGTTTTAGTGCAAAAGGTTAGGTAAAAATTCAGATTTGAACCAATATTTATAGGCAAAGAAATCTGACACAGGAGCGTCTGCCGGCCCCCTTAATTGTGTGCCGGCCCCTTTAAAATTAAGGGGGCCGCCCATATGAAACGGCCAGATTCTTTGTCTTTTTCTGGGGAAAGTTTATTTGGTGAAAATTTAACTGAATTTGGTTAAAAATTTGAATTCATATATTTATTATGAAATAAACATTTTCTTTAATTGCCAAAAGTGTTTTTCTTAAATATATAAAATGTTAATACCATTTTATATAATTTGTAATTAGTAAATAAACCTTCATTTGATCATAAAATGTATTAGGCACTTGTTTATTCATACCTTAAGTGAATTAGTTGGATATAATAATATTTTGTCACTAAATACTTATTTACGTAATGATTTTACGTTTAATGATTTTAGATTTTGTGATTGTCAAAACATAGGGATATCAAAAAAAATATAAATAAAATTTTTACGCATTATTTATATGAACACGTAAGTATCAGTATAAAACTCCAAGAGGTTCACAATTTCTTGTATTAGTAATACATATCCTTAGCTTTACAACCATGTATCACACATAATATTTGAACTTTTATCAGTACAGTCTATTTATAGAAGTCAGAAAAATAAAACATTCAAACTTGCTTGATATATCATCTGATCACTGGTACAAAAAGTTGTATTGGTCACGCCAAAAATGTGTGACGATATGCATATAGTCACACACGTTTTTTTTGTTGTGTGTCACCATAGGTCCCGCCACCGTAGGTGGCATATGGTCACATTGTTGAGTTTGTGGCCTTTTCCAATGAAAAAGAGTGACCAAAACCCCGAATATGTGTGACAAATTAGACACAAGTTTTTCTGGATTAGTCATTATTAGTGACCGTAAACACTTTGTAGTCACGCAAATGTTTTTTGAGAGTAACTATTTTTCAGCATTTGGCCACATAAATATATAATATATGTGACATTTGAGATGATATATTCAAGTAAATGTGTATTTTGTGTGACTATTTCCCGTCTTGTGGCCACATGAATATACAACAAATGTGACGTTTGTGATGATTTAGTCACACAATGGGTGTTGTTTTTTTAGAGTTAGTCACATACAATTTAACACAAAGTGGCCAAAAGTGTTAATAAGTGTGACCATATGCTGTTTAAAGTGAAGAAATGTGTATTTTGTGTGACTATTGATCATCCCATGGTCACATGAAGTTTACGTTTGCGTGGCCTTTTGTAATATTTAGTCACTCAAAGCATGTTTGTTTTGAGTATTTAGTCACATACCATTAAGCAAACAATGGCCAAAAGGGTTAATAAGTGTGACCATATACTGTTTAAAGTGAAGAAATGTGTATTTTGTGTGACTATTGATCATCCAATGGCCACATGAATTTTATGTTTGTGTGGCCTTTTGTAATTTAGTCACACAAAGCATGTTTGTTTTGGGTATTTAGTCACATACCGTTAAGCAAACAGTGGCCAAAAGTGTTAATAAGTGTGACCATATATTGTTTAAAGTGAAGAAATGTGTATTTTGTGTGACTATTGATCATCCAATGGCCATGTGAATTTTATGTGTGTGTGGCCTTTTGTAATATTTAGTCACACAAAGCATGTTTGTTTTGGGTATTTAGTCACATACCATTTAGGAAACAGTGGCCAAAAGTGTTAATAAGTGTGACCGTATGCTATTTAAAGTGAAGAAATGTGTATTTTGTGTGACTATAGATCATCCAATGGCCACGTGAATTTTATGTTTGTGCGGCCTTCTGTAATATTTAGTCACACAACGAATAAAGCAAATAGTGACCAAAAGTGTTAATAAGTGTGACTATATGCATCTTTTAGTCACATTTAAAAAATCAATATATATCAAAACAATTCAAATGTATATCAAAACAAATTCAAATACAATAAAATTGGAATGTATATAACTGAACAAAATATAAAATTGGACATCCTTTTATACACCAAGGAGTCCTAGTCGGCTTACAATAGTTTCTTAAGTATCTATAATCCTTTTCATAAGCAAGTAGCAACTTCGAGCGGTCTTAATCTCTGAGCAGTACCAACTTTAACTAGCAGTATTAACTTTTGTACTAGCAGTAGTAAATGCTTGGCACATTTTCTTTGAAATTCATGAGCAGCACTAAATCCATCTAAGCAATATTAACACAAACATGATCAGCAGTAATTCAAACAACATCATGGAGACTTTTAATCCAAAACAATGAACATAATAATAAAATTTGCAGTTAAACTTACAAGTTTTTGTAGGACCGTAGAACAACCTAAATCACTATTGAATCAAGCTTAAACCTAGAGAGAGAAAGTAAGTAGAGAGAGAGAGTGAGTGGGAACTCTAGTGTGTGAAATAATAACCTTGTTAAGACTAAGATAACCACTAAGAGAACCAACCTCTCAAATGAGGTTTACAAGAGTATTTATACTCAAAGTCTAGGGCTTCACATATCTTTGACCTTATTACATAATTAGCCCTTAGACTTTATAAAATCATGAAAACTAAACATAAACTTCATCATAATGATATTCTAAAGCAACCTATAACTACACATTAATGATCGACACTTTTTATAAATAAAAATACGATTCTAACAATCTCCCCCTAAGTGTTGGTCATTGAGGTTGCGTGACGTCATCATCTTTGTCTTTAAACTTTATAATTCATAGCTCTTGATGTCTTTAAGAATCACTAGATGAATCATAGTTCCAGTTCATCATGCTTCATTGTTGTTGAAGTGATCCAATGATGTCATCTGCCTTTCGTCACTTCTGTGTTTGTGGTGGTTGTCTGCCATTCCAACATGCTCATACGTCTTTAAGTCTTTGTCATACATACATTTGTTATTCCCGTTCTTTCACTTTGATCTTTGTCACGTTACTTTGTAGATTCTTCTTTTTGGCATAGAATCTTTCTTTGACTGTTGCTATCCTTTGATCTTTGTGAGAACTTTCCTTTGACTTTGTGATGCATGTATGAGCATGTGGAATCTTTCGCCATGGAGATGATGTATAGCTGTAGGTAAATAGTTAGCAATAAACAACCGGTACTTACAGATAAGGAATTAGAGATCGTCAACAGCATAGTGTGAAGACTCCTTCTAACCCTTACCATGGCCGTTCCCATATCAGATACTCCCGAAAGAGCTTACGAGACCTACTAAGTAGCTCAATGACTGGGTGAGTCGATGGGGATCACTCCACGACTGTAGACCGTTTGAAACCACCGCGAACACTAAGCGTAACCCATAAAGAATTACCGAAGTGACCTGCTGTCAGGGCTGCTTGATGTTGACCCTGGCAGGAATTGCCGTTCAATCATTGAGAAATACATTTGTAAATTCTCTCATAAACGTTCTCGGCAGATTGCTAAGATCTGCGTAGGACTCTTAAGTTTACATCTGGCGTCCTTAATGATGAACAACCAGTGTAGAAATATCATGAGTTCCTATGAGATCTTTTGATGAATCTCGGGGCTCTAGACTCAATAAGTGCACATTTGGTTTCCTATGCGGAGATTAGGGAGAGGTCTCCTGCTTCAATATCAACCATCTCTAAGAGACAGGTCGATAGATTATACCGGTTCCCCGTGAGAATGAAACAAGCTCTTTTAAGAGAACTTGAGTGGCTAGAAGGTTTAGTGCAGTGCGTCACTGGGTCCATGACGTCTTTATCTTCAATACCGATGTCACCTTAGCAACAACCAGTAGCATACGAATTGAACCCGGTGTCTGCCCTAAGGTTGAACATATGGAGGGCTATTTCTTTTCACCCTTTTTCATAACTTTTCTTTTTAATTCTTCAACCCCTTCTTTCTCCTTTCTCATTTTCTCCTTTTTTCAATCATACCTAAGGACTTCTAATTCTAATCTATTGGAATTGTCCTTGGGTAGATCCCTCCGGCTCTGGTGGATCATAGGACGGTTTTCCCTAACCTTAGTCACCTTATAACTCCATGAATCCTATAATTGCCATGAAACCTTTGATTGAAAATCTCTCAAAGTGTTTAAGAATATAAACACATTTTTGTTGACACTTTGAGAGTTTTTGTTTCTTTTGAAGGACTCCCCGTTCACATGTGCTCATGAATTTTTAAGAAACTTGCACATGCGTGAGGAGTTTGCACTTTTTGAATTGATCCACTTTCAGTGAACATGACCGATTTGAGACACGCTTACATCACTAGTTAGACTAGCTTGAAGTTATTACCCGTCCTGGTCAAGTCCAAAGAAAGTCTCTCGATACGGTACATTCTACTCAGACAAGTCCTATTCGAGACACGCTTACATCACTAGTTAGACTAGCTTGAAATTATTACCCGTCCAGGACAAGTCTTTTCGATTACTGACATTTTAAGCTTCGTCAATTCATTGGTACATTCTGAGTCGAGCTCTTTTGAGATTCAGTCACAATCTTTAAACATCTTTGATCACATTTTAATCATGTCTTCTCTCCCTCAAAAATAGCATATCGTGATATTTTTTATATCAACTGATTAAGAAAAAGCTTTTGGAGAGAAAGACAGATTTCATTTTGCATGAATTCGGAACAATTTTGTTTTTGTACTCCCCCTTAATGATAGCACATTTGAAAATCAATTAAGGGTTTAGAGGGAGTTTTCTAGAGCACTAATTTTGAGAGATTTTGAGAAATCTTTTGAACAATCTTTAAAAAGTGCTTCAAGAAATATGTTTGAAAACGAGTTTATGTTTGAAATCCTTTTCGTTTGTTTAGACTCAAACTTTTTGAAAAAGATTTCGTCCTTGATAATACGAGTCCTTGATTTGAAATAATCAGAAGTCATCATTTAAGCCCGGGTTTCGTACTGAAGTATACGAAAGCCATTGTGAAGAAACTTTTGAGAAACGACATATTTTAGAAAAACATTTTAAAGAACTCCCGTTCAAGCATCTGTACATGTCCGTATCATTTTTTAATGACATTTCTAGAAACGTACAGAATATTGATTTATACGAGAGACATGTCGTAAGAAGAATATTTTTGGATTTTTTGATTTTATATTGTTTTTGTATTTTTTTGAAAATTTTATATTTTTGTATTTTGTTTTTGTTGGTTTTTCAAATTTTGTATTTTGATTTTTTCAAAAATATTTACAGCGAAGCGATTTTGAAAACTTTTTCAAGAAGATTCGAGAAGACGTTCTAGCTCCTCAGGAGTTAGGCTTCGCATGCCAATTCGTCGAACTAAATAGTCAAACCGTTCTTTTGGAAGGGCTTTAGTAAATAGATCGGCGAGTTGGTAATCAGTCTTAACGAAAAATAATTAAACAGTACCCTCTTCCACGTGTTCTTTGATGAAATGGCAGCGGACTTTGATATGCTTCGTCTTAGAGTGATGTACGGGATTGCACGAGATGGCTATAGCACTTTTTGAGTCACAATACATAGGTATTTTGTCAAAAGTAAAGCCATAATCTGTGAGCTGTGTCCTCATCCAAAGAACTTGGGCACAACACGCAGATAGAGACACATACTCGGCTTCGGCGATTGATAGCGCAGTACAATCCTGTTTCTTTGACGACCAGCTTACTAGCTTTTCACCCAAAAATTGTGCTCCACCTGAGGTACTTTTTGCAGTAACTTGATCTCCTGCATGGTCGGCATCTGAAAAGGCTGTTAGATTAAACCCTGAATCCTTCGGATCCCAAAGTCCCATGTTAATGGTTCTTCGTAGGTACCGAAAGATCCTTTTAACCTCTTTGAGGTGAAGTTCGGTAGGCTTTGCCTGAAACCGTGCTAACAAACAAACAGCAAATTGAATATCAGGTCGACTAGCAGTTAAGTACATGAGAGAACCGATCATGCTCCGATATTTCTTCGGATCGACGGGTTTCCCAAACAAATCAGCATCAATTTTTGGTGAAGTGACCATTGGAGTACCAACATAATCACAATTTTCCATTCCATGTTTTTTCAAAATCTCTATTGTATATTTAGCTTGATTGAAAAAAATACCACGAGGGGATTGATGTATTTGTAAACCAAGAAAGAATTTTAGTTCCCCCATCATGGACATTTCAAATTTGCTTTTCATGAGATTTTCAAAATGTTTTGAATGGTTAGGATTGGTTGATCCAAAAATTATGTCGTCCACGTAAATTTGAACGATCAAAATGTCATCTTTAAATTTTTTGATAAACAAGGTGTCATCAACCGTTCCTTTTGTGAAATTGTTTTTGAGCAAGAAAGATGATAGTTCGTCATACCACTCTCTTGGAGCTTGTTTTAAACCATAAATGGCTTTCTTAAGCTTCTAGATGTAGTCTGGATGATCTTTGTCGATGAATCCCTCTGGCTGACTCACATACACTTCTTCTTTCAGAGTTCCATTCAAGAAAGCTATCTTAATGTCCATATGATAGACTGTGATGTTTTTGTGAGCTGCATAGGCTAAGAAAATCCGGACTGCTTCAAGTCTAGCTACAGGCGCGAATGATTCTTCGAAATCTATCCCTTCTTCTTGTGGATATCCTTTAGCCACGAGACGAGCTTTGTTACGAATTACAGTCATTTCCTCATCCAGTTTGTTCTTCCACAACCACTTGAGATCAAGAACGCGTTTATCAAGTGGTCGTTCAACAAGTTCCCAACTATCATGTAACAGATATTGAAGAAGTTCCTCCTGCATCGCTTCAATCCAAGGGTTTTCTGCCATTGCTTCCCGAATGTTCTTTGGTTCTTTGAGGCTTATTGAGCAAATGTAAATGCACAATTCAAGATCGGTGGCAAGTTGTCTCCTCGTCTGAACTGGCTTTGAAGGTTCACCAATAACTTGCTCTATTGGATGGTCTTTTGTCCATTGAAACGTAGAAGGGTACCTTTGGTTTAACGTATGTATGTTAGACGGTTCTTGTAACCTTGAAGAAGATTCAGCAGAGTCTGTTGAAAACGGGTTTTCAAATGCTTCTTCTCCTTCTTCTAACGCAACATCGTTTGAATTATTTGTTGGTTCTTCTTGAAAATTTGTGTTTTGATTTTGCTCATCAACTGTTGGTAGTTCAGTTTCAAGTACTGGAGTGGCTTGAGTAGATGTAGATGATGTTGAGGTAGTTGGTGCTTCAGCTTCGATTGTTGTAGATGCATCCAGTGGTGGTGGTGGTGGTTGATTTTGAGCGGGCGCAGCGGAATGTTGTTGAGATGCATTTATCGAAGTTCCATCGTAATATTCATCAAACATTAACTCAAAGAAATTTTCCAATTCTTGTTCTGAGGTTTGTCCGTGTTTGTTGAATGAGCTCCATTAGGCACGAGTCCTGAACTGATGTGTTCAGAAGTCTGCATGTTTGGTGCGGGTCCTAATCTGGTTTGATTAGAAGCCATCGGATTATGCGCGGGTTCTAGAGCGTATCTCTCAGAAGCCATTTGTGAAATCTCGTCAAACTTCACATTCATCGTCTCCATTATCCTTTTAGTTCTTCGATTATACACCCTGAATGCCCTCGAGTTTTTTGAATATCCAATGAAGATTCCAATATCACCCTTAGCTTTCAACTTTCCTAGATCTTCTCTGTCATTCATCGGATAGCACAAAGCGCCAAACACGTGAAGGTAAGAGATGTCAGGTTTCCGGTTATTCACATGCTCATATGAGGTTTTATTGAATCTTGGATGGATTAGGGATCGGTTTTGAGTAAAACAAGCAGTGGCAACAGCATCAGCCCATAAGAATAGTGGTGCACTAGAATAAATTAGCATTGTGCGAGCAGCTTCCACAAGAGTTCTGTTTCTTCTTTCAACTACCCCATTCTGTTGTGGAGTTCTAACAACTGATGTTTGATGTGTAATTCCAACATCTTCGAGGTAAGTTCTTAACTCCTGGTTTTTAAATTCTGTGCCATTGTCTGTTCTTATAATCCTTACTGGAGCTTGAAGTAGAACTTGAATACGCTTCAGAAAGGTGATGATGATGTCTGGTGCTTCGTCTTTTGATCTCAAAAACTTTACCCAAGTATATCTTGAATAATCATCAACAATAACAAGAATATACTTCTTCCCATTAATGCTTTCAACTCTCATTGGGCCACATAAGTCCATGTGTAACATATATAACCTTGCTTCCGAACTAGGTACGGTTTTGGGTTTATATGATGCTCTTTTACTTTTTCCTTGTTCGCATGATGGACATAGGTGTTCCTTGGTGTATTTGAACTTAGGAAGTCCGGTGACGATGTTGTCTTTGGCTAACTTGTTGATGTTGTCGAAATTGAGATGGGATAACCTTCTGTGCCACAGCCAGGACTTAGTTTCGGTTGCCCTTGTCATAAGACAAATTGGTGATGTAGAAGCCATTTGGTTGATGTCGATAGCATACAAGTTTGTACCACGATTACCAGTTAAGAGATCATCACCAACCAAATTTCTAATAAAAACCGTGTTTCTCCTGAATGCAACTTCTAAATCTGCATTACAAAACTGCCCAACTGAAAACAAATTATGTCCCAATCCTTCGACGTAGTAAACTCGAGTGATTAAAAAATTCCCAAACTGAAGATCTCCATAACCCTGAATAGCTGCTACATGATCATTTCCAAAGTGTACAGTTCCCATGAATTTCCAGATGAAATTGATCAGCAGCTTTAAATTCCCGGTCATGTGCTTGGAGCAACCTGAGTCGACGATCCAAAGACATATTTCGACAACCTACGAAGAACAGAAGATTTTGTATTTGGAAACCATTTTGAATTTGGTTCCATTTGGTTCCGTTGGTTTCCATACACAATACTTAAGATAGTTCCTAGGCATTTGGCTACTAGTGGTAGACCTAAAGCGTGCAACTAATCTTTCAATAGATCTAGATCTAGGACTAGTTCCTTTTGGAACATTCTTCTGTTCAGGCGTAACATTCCCATTCTTAGAAACACATTCATCATGAACATAATTAATTAAACATTTCTTGCATGTCAAGCAAACAGAGTCATTACATGCATTAGAACCAGTACTCTCGACATTACATTCAGATGAAACATGTCTCTTATTAAAAAGCGATAAATTCCTAGGGTGTTCTTCTACTTTATTCTTGCTACTACTCGTAGAGGCAGGCGAGACTCTATTGTTCCTTGTATTGCTCCTAGGCTGTAGTCTGCTGCTCCTAGAGGTGCTTTCTAATCCTGTAGAAGTTGAGGCACACACATTAGGATTTATATTGTTGTCCTTTTTAGCATCACTAGACTCTTTAGAATTATCCTTTTTGCCCTCATAAGTCTCAGATGTGGAGGCAAACGCATTAGTGGGACTAATCCTAAAAAGGCCAGGTGCTATCACTTTTGGTGTTTCGACAACCGCTTTTCCTTTATCAACAATCTTTTCATTTTCACTTTTCTTGGGCAAGGGTGTTGGAGTGACTGGTTTTGTCAAATCCTTTTTCTCATCGACTTTTGGAGCAAACCTTGAAATTGACATTTTTGGTTTTTGAACCGTGTTTGAAACATTTGGTTTCTCCGAAGTCGACGGTTTTGCAAACTTAGTTTCCTCACCCTTCCCTTTTTGACTTTCAAGCTGAGCCCTCAAAAGATCATTTTGCTCTTTCATTTTCTTTAATTCACGCTCATACGACAGTTTATCATATTTGCATTCTTCGCTTTTTCGATCAAGTTGTTTAAAATATGTCATATTTTCTTTTTCAAGCTTAATAAGAGCATTTTCATATTTTGAAACAATTTCGGAGATCTCAGCTCTCAGTCTTTCATCGTCATGAACAGAATATGTTTGTAAAATGATGGACATAATATCAGTAGACAGAACTGCTTCGAAGAGAGAATCATTTAGGTTTTCCAAAACATTGATTTGCTCAAAAGATTCATTTGCCTTCTTTATCAGGGATTTGTGATCCGTGACGAAGTCAGTTGTTTCTTTCAAAAATGCTTGTTCAAAATGAATTACTCGAGCATGGATATTATTAATTTGAGGAGCAAATTCATTTCCAAGAATCTTTTTAAGCTGTAAATGAACCGTGGAATTCCAGTTGATCTCATTAAGTCTCGTTTTAGATTCTAAAGTCGTTTTAAGTTGCCCAATTCTGGTTTTAAGATCATCAAGATATCCCCGTGCAGCACTTGTGTTAAAAGTGTTGTTTGAGGAAATCTGTTCCATGTTAGAAATCGATTTGGAAGCAACTACTTTTTTAGAAAACATTTTTGAGAATGGTCGTTTTATGGAAAACACAGATGGTTCTTTTTGTGAAACAAAAGTAATTCCCGAAAGTTTGTTCAATTTGTTGTAATCAATGGGTTTCAAATCCTTTTGTTTCATTTTAGAAATGCTCTCTTCGACATGTTCTATCGTTTGCACAGAATCCCGAACGACGAGAGGATCATGTATGGTGTAAAAAAACACAACCATTATACAAGACGTTCTGTTCTTCCTGAGCTTTCTTGAGATTACAAGGATTGTTGTTACCAAGAGCCATTTTGTGTTTCGTATGGTAAATCGGATTAGTTTGATTTGAAATCATTTTCATTGTTTGACTTGACTGACCCGACTTAACCACTAATTCTTCTAGATGTGCAATCTTGTGTTCTAACTCTACGATTTCCTCCAAAAGTTTATCTTCTTTCTTTGCAAAGTCCTTTTTCAACTCATCCCTTTCTTTTTCAAGATTGGTGTAAGCTGTTTCTTGTTTTGAAAGTTGGTTTGTTAATTCAGAAATTTCTTGTTTTAAAGAGTTAATGATTTTTGTTGAACTTATTTCAAGATTAGCAAACTTGGTTTTCCATTCCCTATCTTTAACAAGTAACTTCTTATAACCAATTTCAAATTCTGACTCGCGTTCTTTGTGAATTTGAAAACTTTTTGCATTTTCCTTGTATCTCTCAAGCTCAGTGGTCAATTTCTCATTCGTGGCCTTAACATCGTGATTGACCTTTTTCACTTTCTCGATTTCAATACCACAATTATTTAATAATGATTCAAATAAAGCACGTGTTTCCTCATCATTCTCAGCATGCTGAGAAACGAAGCCTCCATTATGATTCACATCTGGAGTTGCTGAAGTAGTAGTGCTACTACTTGGCGTGTCCAGGTATGTATCATAAGTGGGTGCTTGCTTCTCAAAATGTTGTTCCTCATGAGGAGACATATCAAATATATCATTATTATGACATGTGTTGAAATTTGATACCTCAGATGGTGCACTGGTGTCATAAACAGGAAGTGTGTCAGAATCCGTGTCATACTTAGCTTCCTGAAGATTCGCCATGAATATGCAGTTCGTATCGATATCCTCTCTGTCTTCCATTTCATCCATAAGAGCCATAAAATCATGTTCCTCTGCATTCAACTGAAACCATGCCTTCTCTTTTTGTGCCAACAGTACTGCTTTCTGCAAATACTCTAGATCTTTCTTGTTCGGCTTAGTAGGACAGCTCCTTGCCATATGACCTACTCTTTGGCAGTTGAAACACTTTACCGGATTACCCTGATTCACATTTCCATAATTCCCAACAACTGGAGCTGCCACATTCCTATTCTGATTACCCATTGCCTGATTACCAACATTCTGACCCCTCTGATTTCCAACATGCTGACCCATCTGATTCCCTGCATACTGACCATACTGATTCCCTGCATACTGACCTGCATTCTGCATATTCTGATTACCCATGTTAATTCCAGTAGCATATCCTTGCTGATTCCCATAAACTCTAACCATTTGGCCTCCATTGCCCATATTGAAACTCGGCTGAGCGATCTGCCTGTTGCGAGTATTCGATGAAATCCTTTGGTTGTTGTTTGTTGGTGTAGAATAGCGTCCTTGAAATGCTTTAGTCAGAAAAGCAAACGCTTGTGTCAAGGCTGCAGTAGCTTCATCATTGTCAGTGAATTCTGGTTCTTGGAAATGTGGGTATTGCTGTTGTGGAATAACATGTTGTTGCTGTGGGTAGAATTGTTGTTGGTAGATCGGTGTTGGTTGTTGAATGTAGGATGGTTGCAAGTAGTTGTGAGTGGAAGATGATGATGGTTGTTGTTGTGTGTTCACTGGTATAGGTGTTGGTGTATCAGCCATTAATGCTAGAGGATCATGCTTTTTAGCTAGTAATTCAGCTCTTACTTCATTAGCTTCATCTTGATTTTGCTTCAAGAAGTCATACACTTGATCATAAGTCACTTCATGCAAATTCTTTGTCTGATAAACAATAGTGACATATCTTCCCCATTCCGGTTGTAACTCATTCAGAAAAATGGTGTTGTTAGCAATATTTGTCTGACTGAGGTTGTGTCTTTATAAATCATTCATGATCTTACAGAATCTGTGGTAGTACGTCTCTATGGATTCACCAGGAATTGAAGTAAACTTGCGAAGTTCCTTAAGCAATTGTGTTTCCATTTCCTGTTTCCCGATGTCTGTCCCATACATTAACCTCTTGACTCTTTCCCAGACTGCATGAGCACTTACTTCACTGTCAACAGTAGCATAAATGGTTTCAGGTAAACCAAGAACGACATAATGAAATGCCTGATCATCAGCTTCAATCTGTTTTCTGTCTTCCACAGTGTATTCAGTTTCATTCTGTTCTCTGTAGTATGGTTGTACTGGGGGGTACCATTTGGATCACCAGGGTCTAGTACTTGTGATGGTTTGAAGGGTCCATCTACAATGGATTTGATGAGAAGACTTCCATTTGTTTTGCTCTTAAGATAACGCATCATACGACTAGCCCACTGTGAGTATCCACCCTTTGACAGCATTGGAGGTCGGTTTTCGGCACCGGCAGCATGAATATCTTGTTGTGTTGCCATGGATTGACTTTTAAGTGAAAAGTTGTTCTTAGGATCTTTTGAAAGATAACAAAGGTTGTTGTTGTAGATTAGATGATTTGGTGAAGTTGAAAAGCGTTCTCGGTTGATATTTTGTGATTTCAATTTTTCCCTCCAAAAAAATGAATACGAAAATTTTCTTTCTCAAAATTTGAAAATCACAAGGAAATACAATTCTAAGGTTGCCAGAAAAATTTGAGTTTAGAAAATTTTTCGCCAAATTTTACCGAAAATTTTTGAATTTTGGCCAAAAAATTTGAATTTCGGGCCAAAATTTTCAACCTTATACCAAAATTTGAATCTCGCGTAAAAATTGAACGTTAAGTCTCGTGTAAAAATTAAATTTTACTCAAAATTTCCCGCCAAATTTTACCGAATTTTTTTTGCTAACTCGATAAGTTTCTAACTCGCAGGAAATTTTCAAACTCGATAAGTCCTAAGAAATTTTCAAACTCGCAGGAAATTTCAAACTCGGTAAGTTTCAGTTTCAGTCAAACTCGATAAGTCTTAAAAAGTTTGCAAACTCGCAGGAGATTTCAAACTCGGTAAGTGCTGTTCTCAAACTCGATAAGTCTTAAGAAATTTTCAAACTCGCAGGAAATTTCAAACTCGGTAAGTTTCAGTTTCAGTCAAACTCGATAAGTCTTAAAAAGTTTGCAAACTCGCAGGAGATTTCAAACTCGGTAAGTGTTGTTCTCAAACTCGATAAGTCTTAAACTCGATAAGGTCTTAAACTTGGTAAAGTTATCAAACTCGGTAAGGTTAAGAAAATTTGGGCAGAGTTTCGCTTCGTAAGTAGCCACAAATATCCTTACTCGATGAACGATAAGGCAAAAAGGCTAACTCGCCAAACAAAAGTCCAAACTCGGTATGTCCAAAATCCTAACTCGATAAGATTCGAACTAAACCCAAACTCGGTAAATATCAAACTCAAACTCGACATAACCTTTCCTAACTCGATAAAAAACTGATCCAAACTCGACATAACCTCTAATGAACAGTAACGAGATCCAACATTTTGACCTAAATCGATCTACAACACGATGTTTTCCCCCAAAAACGATCTAAAACAACCTAAAATTATCCCTAGGCGATTGATACCACTTGTAGGACCGTAGAACAACCTAAATCACTATTGAATCAAGCTTAAACCTAGAGAGAGAAGGTAAGTAGAGAGAGAGAGAGTGAGCGGGAACTCTAGTGTGTGAAATAATAACCTTGTTAAGACTAAGATAACCACTAAGAGAACCAACCTCTCAAATGAGGTTTACAAGAGTATTTATACTCAAAGTCTAGGGCTTCACATATCTTTGACCTTATTACATAACTAGCCCTTAGACTTTATAAAATCATGAAAACTAAACATAAAATTCATCATAATGATATTCTAAAGCAACCTATAACTACACATTAATGACCGACACTTTTTATAAATAAAAATACGATTCTAACAGTTTTTCTCCCATTGATCTAATCTCATCATCTGGATA
Source organism: Artemisia argyi (assembly GCA_030686995.1). Lineage (NCBI taxonomy): Eukaryota > Viridiplantae > Streptophyta > Magnoliopsida > Asterales > Asteraceae > Artemisia > Artemisia argyi. Next base: position 63,173,942 of record CM060699.1, on the reverse strand, counting down.
TAAAAGAAGATAAGGTGTTTGGAGGTAGCAGGGGTGTAGTTTCTCTGTTTTCATTAAACAAAGAATTGTAGCTTCTCTGTTGTTTGTACAAAAGTTACTAATGCTATTATTAAGTTACTACTGCTATTACAATAGTTGTTTGTGTAATTTAGCCTATTGTAATTGATTTAGACTCCAAAAAGTCAAGCTTTTCTATGGCAATAAAAAAAATTTGCAGTTTTCACTAGTATATCTACTTGCAGGCAACATAATTAATAATATAACATTAAATTTGATTAAAAAAAACATAACATGACATGATAAAAACGTAACATTAAAATTAAAATGAACATAACATGGTTGATAAATAACATTGAAAGAAACTCTAAAGTCCCTTGACAAATGCGTGCTTGTTGAAAAGCTTGAGCTTCGCTTCAGCAATCTTCTTCTTCAATTCCAAAAGCTCGATAACGTCGGACTTTTGAAGCTTCTTAAAATACTTCAAGCACTTGAACATCTGCACCGAAGGACGCACAAGTTCCATTTCAGCCATGTACTTGTTCCTTTGAATAACAATATCAAGCAACTCTTGATATGCCTTAAACAGATCTATCGCATACTTCACATCACGCTGTGTCTCCCTATCAAAATACACCGTCATTTGGTATGGTAACTCAGTTGAGTTAGCAGCCGCTTTAAGTTCCTGAAGAAGCACAAATTGAGACATTCTTACACCTTTTGATACAATTTATGTTTTACTGTTTTTGTTTACTGGATGAATGAGGAAGTTACTTGGGTTATAGCATATAAATAGGCGGGGTAATTACATGTGAAAATGTGTTTTAGGCGTGTTTGGGTAATAAATGCTAAACGTTTGGGTTACCGACATACACATCCCAAAATTTCCTAGCAACATTAATTTATGCCTAGCAGCATTAAGTTATGCCAAGCAGCATTAACATAATTAAAGTAGATTACGTACAACTACTTCATTTCGTTTAACTTGATGTTTTAACTTTATTTTGTTTATAAATACAAGAATTTTAATTAGATTATAACTTTTACATTATAGTTTTAAATGATTGTTACAAACATTTAAAACTACAATATTAAGACAACAAATCTTTGTAAATTTTTAAAAAATAAAACAATCCTATCTAAATTCATTTTTCAACTAACTAAATCTATTTTTAGGTAATGATTAACATAATTTAAGTAGACTACAACAACTTCATTTATGTTACATGGATAAATGTGTACATGGTTAATGGTCACATATAATACCCTTATAACGTGGCCATAATCATGATTTAGATACACATTTGTGATATGGTGTGACTATTGTAAAGCCTATAGTCACATGATTGTGCTACAAACATATGTGACTATACACATTAGGATTTGGAAAGCAAACACACACTAAACTTTAGACACACATATTAACTTACGTGACCATATATACACCAATGTGTGACATATATTTTACAAAATGGTCACACAAGTCGGATCAAGTGTGGCTGTTTATTTAAGGCTGGTACATTTAGTCACGTAAATATGTTGCTGTGTGACCATTCGAAATATGCTATGTATGACGAAAGGCCAAATCTATACTAGTGGATATAACACTAGATTAAAAGTTCGAACACTTAACATGCTGTTGTAAAATGGTCATGAGTATTTGTATACAAATTCAAAAGATTCTCCGTTTTATGCTTTGAAGAATATCCTTAGCTTTTAAACCTTATAAACACATAATATCTTTGTAGGAAATAGAATTGGGGGGGGGGGGGGGGGGGGTTGAATAGTTTCACCATTTATGATTACGTTTTAAGACTTTTTAGATCCTTTTTATTCTTTTTGAAATCGTTTGATTCGAAGTTATGTGATATATATCAAATGTATATGAACACAATAATAATGCATAAAGTAAACAAGATAGAAACAAGAGATAAAGGAATAGAACAACCAAACCGAGACACAAAGATTTATTGTGGTTCGGCACGAAGCTCACTATTCGCCCTACTCCACTTATCGAGTATCACACTCGAGAGTTCACAATCACTATGTCAACAAAATCCTTTCAGGCGGAGAAACCGTACACCAACGCTTACACTAATTTTACGACACTAAGTGGAAGTCGAGTCCTAATCCTAGCTAGAATCAATCTACACAATAGCACACACCACTGCACGTACGTACTCTTCATCCACTTGGACTTTCACATGGTCCACGTCTTCATACTGTACTTCACGAACTTTCACCTAGTCCACACCAATACACGGACTCACACTAAGTCTTAGTCTTCACACCCCTAAGCACAGACTCACACCAAGTCCTAGTCTTCACACACCTAAGCATGGACTCACACCAAGTCCTATCTACATACACCACTTCACGAACATAAACTTTGTCCAAGTCTATACTAACACACATAATCTCGACTCACACACAAATCGGATACACTAATATACAATATAAGGGATTGAGAGAGTTTAGATGAAGAAGAGAATCATAACACAAGTTACGTGTGTGTGATGACTAATCTATAACACTTTGTTTCTTGATGAATATGAGTGTTCTTCTCTTGCACTTGGAGGTAGAGGATGACGAGATCACTTATAAACACATATCAATGAGTTATTGTGATCAAAGAAGGAGAAAGAAAGAACAAAATATTTTTGTGCAAAGAGGGTTAATTTTCTGCAGGAAATAGTGCAGTATTTATAGGCACCAGGAGGAGCGGGGGACGGTCCCTTAAACATTAAAAGGTCCCGTATATATAAGGGACCGTCCACCTATTTACGTGATCGTCCCAAGAGACGCTCCTATTTTGTCATGGTGTGGTGAAAATTTATCTGGTGAAAATTTCATCTAATTTGGGCGGGAAAATAGCTGTTGGAGAATTTGAAATTCAAATTTATTTTCTAATTAAAATATTTCTTTATAATTACAAAAGTACTTTAGCAAAAATATTTTGTCACATAAAACTGTGAGGTTTTAAGAAAAATAACTTCTTTGATCACTTAACTAAGTTGGTAGATTATTTGTTCATACCTTAAGTGATGTTGTAGTCGAAATGGAGTTGAAATGAGTTTTCTCGATTAAAAAACTTATCAAGTATAGTTTTCGTAACGTGTTTGTATATTTTGTGATTATCAAAATGTATATAGACCAAACAATGCAAATGACGTTTTTGACATTATTAGTATTAGCAATCTCTCCCTTTTTGAAGATTACAAAATATAAACTCATTTTAGGTAAAATTATATTTTAATAAGTTTTTAATGAGTTTTCGTCTACTTCTTCCCCTTTTTGTATAATCAAACAGGCTTCGTCGATGTGTAGATAGGAAAGAAATCGATGGTACTAATGCTCCCACTTGATTAGTGCTCCCCCTAGTTGAGGGCACCAGAGAATCAATCTATGGTGTCGTGCTACAAAAACAAGTTAAAGTACAAGTGCACATACATATATGTAGAAATCATAGGGAGAGAAGAGAAATAAGAGAGAGAGAGAGAGAGAGAGAGAGAGAGAGAGAGAGAGAGAGAGAGAGAGAGAGAGAGAGAGAGAGAGAGAGAGATAGAGATTAGAGGAGAAAGAAAAGAGATTAGAAACATAAAGGTTATAGAAGAGTAGAAATAGCGATTGGATAAGAAGGAAGGATTAGAAGAAGGTGAAATCAGATAGATCAGATAAGAAATCAGATAATTTAGATTATTCAAAGTAGAAAAAAAAAATAATTCAACAAGACTGGGGACGGTCCCGTATATACACTGACGGTTCCTTATATATTGGGGACCGTCGCAAGTGACGCTTTATTTGATAGAATATTGTGATTTTAGTATTTGTCATTTTTAAAGTTGATTAGTGTCACATATTATAAAAGCAACCATGACAGGTATCACAAGATAAAAGGAGATAGAATTCATTAATCATACTTAGAAACCATACATTCAAGAAAGCCGTACATAGCACATAGAATCATACATGACATACTACAATCTAGACAAGAAAAACTACAAGCTATTACTTGAAGAACAACCTAGGTTTCTAGAACATGCTTGGCCCAAAAGATAATTCTTGATTATTTTCAACTAAACATATAGAGATGTTTAGTTGAAAGGTGGAGAAGAAGGTTGTGGAGAAGAAGATGGAGGTTTTGGTGGCATGGTGGCTAGTGGAGTTGGTTGCACATTAGGTTGACACAAAAGGTACTCAACATTGGCAAAACATGTAATGAAGCTCTTCTATAAGGGATGAAATGAGGTTGAAGTTGTGGAAACAACATGCACAATTCATGGTGTGATTATTAACAAAGTTGTAAGGAATGAGATAGCTAATAATTGGAGAAGGTGGTGGAGTAGAAGGAGTGTAGTCCAAAGGACCATTTAGTGACAAGATAATGAGGAGGTCAATAGTGGTGAGTTGGAGTGGGTGAGCAAAGGTGACAGGTTTCTAATGAATAATGAGAATGGAGATGAATTTGGTCTTGAGCAGGATGAGGATGTTCCTTTGGTTGAGGGTGTTTTGATTGGTGCACTAGGAGCAAGAGGATAACTGGGCTTAGCTATTGGTGATGGAGTGATGTCTTCTTAAGTGAGCTCAAAGAAGGTGGTTTTTGGTGGTATTATGGTGATTTTCGTCCTTTTGTTAGAGAGTGAAAATGAGGTTTATGAAGAACCCATTGTAGAAGATGAGATGGAGAAGAAAGGTGATGACAAATAAGAATATGAGAAGGGTTTAAATAATTATAGCTTAGGAAAAGCATGCAATAGGAGATTAATGGCACCAAAATCTATTTTGCTAAACCTGGAAATGGTGATGAAAATCATAAAGGAGGTCAAGATTGCAAAAAAAAAAAGAAAAGAAAAGAGTTGAAAAATCCATGAGCTGCTGTGGATGGTCCCTTAAATAGGGGGACGGTCCTTTAAATATACTGGACCGTCTCCATATTTATGGGACCGTCTCCAGAAGGTTTCCAGGTTTTCGCCCAGTTTTTCATTTATGCAACCTGTAACTAAAAACACTATCTAACACGCCAGATTTCTACAGTAATATATAAAACTACCAAGCTAAGATAAATTCCAATGTATTTCAAACAAGTTCGAGAGGTGATCATGCATTTAAGTAGAAAACATCTAACATATTATAATAACAAAAAGTCTAATCATTTCAAAGGATAAACATCATAATTCTACAAAGTCAAACAAGTATTAAAGAGATACTGATATCTCTTCTTAATTAGTTCAAGGACCATTCTACTTTATTCTTCATGACTAATGCCCACTCAAACTCCTTTCTTCATCGTCATCACTTGACGAAACATTGTAACATGACATAGAATCATAATTATGAATCTCATGAGGTGATGAACATTTCCAGAAGAGAGATGTGAAGGTATTTTGACTCAAAGGAGCCATGAGGGGATTAACAAGAGAGTATTGATTGTGACAGAGTTGTGGGAAAGAGTTTATGATAAAACGATATAAACGAGTCAAAAATATGCCATAGGGTACCGCCTTATCTAGTCGACCCTTGACATTTAAAATTCTCTTTGCCACAAAGTAAGCAAGATTGTAAAGTTGTTCATTGAAAGACGGTACAAAATGTGAGCACAACATGCCAGGAGGTGCTCACGATTATGGGGAAGACAAAAGGCATTTTCACGAATGACTTTTACCCATCTGCGTAGATATGGATGTAATTCATGTACAAAAATTTTGAGTAGATCTAAGTCATAGAAGTGAGACTCACGAAACTCAACTTGTCCATTCTCTTTAAGAGACCCATGAACCTTTTGAGGAACACGAATGCGTTCTTTGATTTCGGTAGGACTAAGAATAAATGTGTGATATGGACCGGATATTTCTGGGTGACTCCTAAGGGATTTAAGTGACCACCCTTCGGTGTAGGCACATTGCTCATGACTCAAAAGACCAAGAATTTGAGCAAATTGCTCAAGAGTGAGGGACACATCAATGTTAAATATAGAGAATTTGATAGATAGAGTCTGATCCTTGTCATATACAAGTTTGACATGACTATATAATTCTAGAACGAATTGAGGACAAATTTGCTCATTAATATTGAGTGATAACATCAAATAGTCCAGATATTTTAGTGTTAATTTCCCCCTAATATGCTCATAATTTGTATCATTTTACCTGAATATATACTCTTATTCACTTCTATTTCGTTTTCAGGTAAATAATGACCGTAGGAACAAAGAGATACGGATTTGGAAGGTTAATAATGCAAATACACAAAAGTATGCTGATCAGACAAAGGTTACGGCGTAAATCCCCACTCCACTTACGTTATAACAAGGATTTACACTAGAAGACCAAAAGTCAACGCGTTCAAGGTTACGACGTAACTCCAACTTATGTTACGCCCTTATATTTTTCCTGACTTAAAAGAATTTCATGGTCCAATTAGTTACGCCATAACCATTTGTAAGGTTACGGCGTAAACTTGTTAACGAGAGTTCTACGATCGTAACCTATCTTTAGGTTACACCGTAGTAGTGGATATACATGTGGATAAGCACATACTGATGAAGACTTACGGCATAAGTTAGTTATTGGACTTATGCTGTAACTATCAAACTTGGGTGCCAAGGAGTTAAAGTCCATGGACTAAAAGTAAAAATAAAAAGTATGATAGAGGACTAAAGCTGGGAAACTCAAATGAAGAATTAATTATCACAAGGACTTGTTATAATAATAACAAGAACGATTAGGGACTGAAGGTGACAATTCAACTGAAGTTTAATTATGTCAAAAGGACCAAGTATAAAAATATCAATAATGATGAGGGGCTGAAACCGTACATATCTTGTAAGTATTACACTTATAATGGATAAGGGACTAGAAATGAAACCATTCGCTACTTCAGGTGGTTAATACGGACAAGTTCTTGGAAGTTCTGATGAGGCAAAAAATGAACCATTTTTAGGGGATCATTTTAGCCCGGATTCGAATTTATTTGATCAAATATTGCCCTAAATCGTTCCTTTTGTCATTTTAGGTACTTTTGGAGTGAATTCTGGAAAATGAAGCATTTTGGACGTTTTTGGAGCAAAAAAGCGAAGAAAACGGCAAAGTCTTAATTTTCCTTGCTGGGAACAGTACCTGACGGCGTCAAGAATTTCTTAATGACGGCGTCAAGAGTAATACAAGAGGTGGAAGTGGATAAAGTCCGTGACAGTCCAGAGAGTTTTGTACTAGGGACATGACGGCGTCACCATAGGCCGTCATGGTCCAAATGTGAGTGACGGCCCAGAACAAATTAACACATGACGGCGTCAAAAGTGGATCTAGGTAATCTGATTTCATTATGGACGGCGAGTTGACGGCGTCAGAATTTTCTTCTTGACGTCGTCACCCTGTAAAATCTATATATAGTTTTGCAATTTTCATTCATTAGTGTGTAACTTTTAGGGTGTAACTTTGGAGAGAAACCCTTGTTCGATTTTCACAGCTTTTTCAAGGGTTTTTACCCTTTGAAACATTTCATGTTCAATTGAGATAAGTACACTTTCAATTCAATCAATATGTCTATGTGTTGCTTGAATATATCTTACACTTGTCTTGAATTTAACATGCTTGGCTAGATCTCTTTTGTGTTAGCTTAGATGTAGTGAAACCTAGATGTTAATTATGGGTTGATTGTTTGTTTATAGTTGTTACGGATGATTGTATTCGATGTTAGACTTAAGAAAACTGGCAGACTTCCATTGGTAACATGCTTGAACGTCTGAAGAAACATGATCAGAGGTGTACTATGATTTTTGGTTGTATTTAATGCATAGGAGAATTCTAATGATCCCATGTTAGGAGCTTTTAACGGCTCGACATAGGAGTGAAGTAGGATCCTATAGAGTTAGGGAATATTGTACACGGCCCTACGAATGGTATTAAGGAATACGACCCGTCATCCATGCAATTGTAACAAATTATCAACCTGTAAAAAAAATATATAGGGAGTAATGAAACCTAAGTAAACACAACTTTCTCTATTATTGTTTACACCATATTAGTAATTAGCTTTATTTTCATTTTTGTTATTTTATTTTGATTGCATCTTAGTTAATTTGGGTTAGATGGTTAGCAACTAATTCAACCCACTCTTTCAAAAACCGAGATTTTTACTTGCTTTAATGAAATATAAAAATACAAAAAGAATCATCCCTCACCTCTAGACCTAGTTTTTAGGCTTTCTAATCCTAGCGACACAATTCCTGAGTTGAACGATCAATCCCCCGGTACTTGTCACTATACTATACTACCACGATCAGGTACACTGCCTGGTGGGGGTTGTAAGCTTCTCGAGATCCCTCAAGAGGTAAAGCCTGGTGCGATTCCCACGTATCAAGTTTTTGGTGCCGCAGCCCGGGGAATAGTTATTGTCTAGGTTAGGATTTCTTTTTATTAGGTCTACTTGCTAGATTTCTTTCTAGTAAGATTTTATTTTTATTTCTAGGTTTTCTTTTGTCTATCTTATTTCTTCGTGTCTTTGTTTGTAACCTTTACCATCTGACATTATGGAAGGTGGTAACAAATTTGAACCCATCAACCCACCACAACAAAACCACCCACAAAACCCACCACTAGCAAACCAACCTCTTAGGCCCCGAACCCTAGGAGAGTATTCCCGTCCTAGCCACCAAGGCTATCGAAATACTATTCAGCTCACTCAAGGAGTCAGTGTGTCCCCCTTGCGATCCGACACCATCCAGTTGGTGCAAAGCGGATGTGCATTCCATGGACTTCGTTCCGAAGATCCTAATCAACATCTCAAGGATTTCCTTAAAATCGTAGATTCTATAGACCTTGATGTTACAACTAGAGAGTCGACCTGATTACGCCTATTCCAATTCTCTCTACGCGATCAAGCCATTCAATGGATTGAACATCTACCCGCGGGATCCATCACCTCATGGGATGATCTCACCACTCGTTTCCTTGCTCAATTTTTCCCACCAGGGAGAACTACCAAGCTTAGAAATGATATCTTGATGTTCCAACAACGTCAAGGTGAAATTCTAGATGAAGCATGTACTCGTTTCAAGGACTTACTCCAAAAAGTCCCTCTTCATGGCATAGATGTTTGGCTCCAAGTCCAAATCTTCTATGACCATATCGATCTCTCTATAAAGTAAACCATTGACCAATCGGCCGGTGGCAAGCTACGTGATCTTAGTGCGGAAGAATCATGGGAAATCATAGAAGATCTTGCTCTCTATGACAACGAAAGTTGGAATGATCCCCGTGATTTGAACAAAACGGTCAAGGCAATATCTTTGCCTTCGAACAATTCTAGCACTCCCGACCGTAGGATCGTGGAACTTGAAGACTAAGTCAAGTTTCTTATGAAATCTTACGAAGCTCCCAAGCCTTCAAGCCAAGTGAACAAAATCACTTCTTCATGCGAATTATGTAGTGGTCCCCATGACACTCGTGATTGCGTGGAACTCCCCTGATAAGCTTTTGCGGACTATGCATCCTCGCGTACCGACGAAGCGGGAGAAAAGTGGTACACTTTCAAACCCGAGCCAAACCCTTACGGTGATTCCTACAACCCTTCTTGGAAAAATCACCCGAACCTTAGGTGGAAACAAAACCAAAACAATTCTTCCAATCCGCCTAATCGTTACCAACCAAACAGTCCACCTTCTAACCGTACTTTCAACAACAATCCTTCCAATAACTATGGTAGTACCAATAATCTTGAAGGATTGATGTCCAAGTTTATGGCATCTCAAGAAGCTCGCATAGCTAAGTTTGAAACCGAATTCAATCAACAACAAACGGAGATAACCAATAAGATTGACAACTTGTTGAAAGCCCTTAACAACCAAGTGCTAGCTACACCTAGGAAGGACACTAGGGACACTAATAACGGAATCCAAGTTAAGGACCCCTCATCATCCAAACACGTCCACTTTGTCAATGTTGTCACCGTTAAGCCAATAGATAAGGATATAGAAGAAAGTGACAAGGTTGAAGTTGGAATAGAAACTGAGACTAGGGATGAGATTAAGGAAGTTGAGGTTAATAAGGGAGAAAAGTTAGAGGAAGTAGAAAACATAGAAGAGTACTTTGATAAATTGCCCACCAAGGAAGAACGGGAATATCACAAGGATTTATTCGATGATCTCGAGACACCGTATATCCTTGGTTCACCCCTTATTAAAGTAGGTGATCCCTCTAACATCAACATACCATGCAACATTGGGCATATGCATGTATGGAAAGTTTATATCAATCCTAGGTCTCCTATAAACATTATGACTAGGACCTATTATAATTGGGTAATGAAGAAGCAACTAGGTTATAGGATGATGCCCAACAAGAATTTGATAAGCAATTTTGTAGGAAGAGTAAGAGGATTGCATGTATTTGTAGGAAACTTCACTTATGTTGTCGACTTTGTGATAGTGGAGGACACTCGTCCGGTAATAGATGATTGCCTAAGTCAAGTAGTGTTCGGAAAACCATTTGTTGAGGCCTCTAAGATGAGTTATGACCCGACCCTAGGGATAGTTAGATTCAAAGGAGAGAATGATGAGATTGCTTATCAAATGCCTTATAAGATTGAACAATACCGCCTCTTATCGAACACAGAAAAGGAACACAAACAAGCGGTTTACTATAGGAATGATGAGGATAGACATAGAGGAGTAGAATATGTTATGAATAGATATTTGGTTTCTACAAGGAATGTTTGCAACTAGGTCCGGAATACAAAACTAAGATTGGAGATGTTAGACCCGTTTCCCAGGTGTTGGGACCCCACCCTAGATGAAAATGATAAAGACCTCACGTGATTGGTTAGTCAATGAATGTTACGTGGAAGTCAAACCCGATAGTCAAAGAATGTGTATTGTGATTTTAGAAGTATTGTGTGTCATAAGAAAAAGGGATTAGAACTTGAGGGACTTAAGTTGATAGAATCCCAAACTGGTACTAGAACCAACTTGTTCAAGTACCAAGACCGAATTGTTATAGTACTAGAGGGACTATTCTTGCCAAAACTTCAAACTAGCACCAGAACCAACTTGTTCTAGTACTACGAATGAATTATTGTTGTGCCAAAGGAACTAATTATGTCAAATGGCCATAGTGGTGCAAGTAAATATCTACTTGGAGGATTCTAGAGAATCCTACCAAGTTCTATTATTTATATAAGGGGTGTTTGTGGTCCGGTTTTGGGGAAGAAGAAAAAGGGAGGGAAAGCTAAGATGGTGTTAAATCTATGAAGAGACTTGGATACCCTAATCCAAGGGTTAGTTCTAGCACCAATCCACCTCAAGTAAGTAGCTTTCCTTTAGTGATTATTGAAGTTAAGGTTTATGATTGAAGTGGGAAATCATCATATGATCAATATATGATCATATGATGATTTAGTAAGGATGATGAGTGAGTTATGGTGGGTTTTAGATAAACCATTGTTTATGTTATTGATTATTATGTTTATGGTTTTGATAGATGATAAAAGTTGATGATGATGATGATGTTGAATTTATGATTGTAGCTTAGCTTTGGAATCTAAGGTAAGTAACCGGTTATAATGTGATGTTATGTTGATTTCATTACATTATGTGTGATATGCTTATCATGATATGGTTATTGAATGGTTTGGATGTAATGTGTTATGTAAAAGTGACTATGAGGCTAGCTTAGTATAGCTAGTAATTGAAGTATTAGCTAAGTGGGTTTATGTGTGTTGAGATAGTATGGTGATGCTTAAAGTGGCTAGAGGTATGTGTTAATGTTATGCTTGTAATGGATTGATAGTTATGATATGTAACGTGTGAATGATATGTGATGTTATGTTATACCCGTTTACTTACTAAGCCTTTGTGCTTACGGTTTAGTTGTCTAACCGTTTTGTAGGTTGGCATGTTTATATGGATGGCTTGGATACTTGGATTAAGGATTTGGATATGCTAGAACAAGGTAGTATGCGTTTAGGAGCTTAGGTAGAATACCGAGCTCAAGTGTAAAGTTTGTACCCCCGTGAGTCATTAAGGTATTTTTATGGTCAAGTTAAAGGAGTGTTTGGCATAAGCTAGTTTTTACCCATTTTGGGTTGTAAACGGGTTATGTGACTATGGAACAAGTTTAGGATGTTAAATAAATGATTTTTGTTAAGTTTGATGTGTTACGGAAGGCGTACGTGTAGTATGTCATGAAATGGGTCAAAACGGGTTTTGGCATAAAACCCGTCTTTTTAGAAAGTACTATCCCAAGGGTCAAACGATAAATGTTTTTACATGGAAATGAGCCCAAGGATATATTAAGTGAATCTGGAAAGTTTCTTTAATTGTCGAGTCATAGAAGTTGTTTTTCCGAAAAATGGGTCAAAAATGCATAAAAAGGAATATGCAGATAAAGGGGGTGTTTGGGACAGCAAGTAGTGTAGAAAATGAGTCATGTTAGAAAAATCATATCTTTTAATCCGTGAGTCGTTAGAGGTCGTGCCACCTATCGTTTCGAAAGTAATTGAGTCTGTTTTCATTTAAAAATAGTCTCATGTTCTGAAGATGTATGGCTTTTTGTAAACGGTCAAAAGAGTAACAGGATATTCGTTAAAGTCAAGCGTTTCCTCCTAAAAAGTTTTAGTTTTTGATCTAAGCGGGCACGGGTGTTACAACTTGGTATCAGAGCTTCGGTTTAAGTGAATTAGGTTTCCACTATAGGTTTCCTAGTTTTAAACCACTATTAGATGCGTTGGACGTAAGTGTTAGTGACGAGGAAGGTAATTATTATGTTTTATGCTAATTGAGATTTATGATGATAAGTGATCGATGCGTGTATAGTATTGATGAGTATAAGATATAAGTCCGTGAAGGACTTTAAGTGTTTGATTGATTAGTTAGTCGTGCACCTTAGTTGGTGTCGGTGATTATTTCATGATTATGTAAATGTACGATAGAGTTATAGTGATGGAATTCGAATGAGAATGCTAGTGGTATTAGAAATGGGTTAGTAAGTGGATTAAGGTTTTATGATGCCTTAGATATAAGGTAGACTAGTGCTTGCGGCTAGTTAGAATGTTGATGCTTAGACATAGTTTGATTGTGCAATGTCATGTGGGAGCCACAGACTATATGAATTGATTATGATGATGAATGTTCAAACACCTTGTGGATAAGTGTTGAATGTTATTGTTTATGTAACACTAAGTTTATGGTAGTGGTTATTGTATGTCTAAGATTTATATGATGTAAGTCCATGGCGGACTCAATGTGTTAAAGTGTTGAGATCACCGTACACCTCTGATAGTGTCAGTGAATATTATGTGATTATGTGAACATGTGTTGTAGTAACGATAATGAAAGTGAATAGATATGATCTATGGTTTGAATATTTGTTGAGTGCATATGTTTGATTATAGAAGTTGTGTGAAGCATGAACTATGTCCAAATGATGTAAGTTGCCATATACATGTGATGACCTAGTCTAGGTCGGAAAAGTTAAAAAGTATGATAAGTGTTTATAAAGCATTGATGTTTAAAATTTAGAGATAAGTAAGAAATGATTAGTGAAGCATGATTTTACATGCTTAATTAAAATAATAAAAATTAAAGTGTATAGTTAAGATGTGAAGAGATCATGTTATATATATATAAAACATGATAAGTTTAATGTGTTAGTATGAAATGGTTAAGCGTGATTAGTAGAAGTGATGAATGAGACAAATTGCGCCAGAAGTCATAAATGAGATGAAGTGCGCTATAATGAATTGTGAAACATAAATTGAATTATGTTAAAATATTGAAAGATGTATGGTGATAAGATACACAATTTATGTGCATAAAAGAATTGATTAGGCCAATGTCATATCATGGCATATAGTGAATGTATGAGTCGACTTGCGGTTGACGGATAATTGATAAGTTGTATTGTGGAATGCAAGTATAATAAAATTGGCAAGTGATATATAGAAACTTGTCGAGATGAAAGTAAACATGGTATTGAATGTTGATATTGCTTAAGGCAATGAGAAGTGAGGAAATGATAGTGTGTACTTAACGATAAAAGTACATGAAAGATTAAATGAGTAAAGATGTTATAGTAAGTATAGCTTGGATCCAATGCTCTAGTTTTGGCATCCTTCGGGATGGCCTAGCTTGCCTTATGGCATGGATGATAGTTTTGGCATCTTTCGGGATGGCCTAGCTTGCCACGAGGACATGGTTATTTTGGCATCTTTCGGGATGGCCTAGCTTGCCGTGAGGGCATGGATATTTTGACATCCTTCGGGGTGGCCCAGTTTGCTGCGAGGGCATGGATATTACGGTATCCTTCGGGATAGCCAGCTTGTCTTTATGACATGGATGGAAAGTTAGAGAGATTGGATCCAGGGCTAGAAAAGATGGAAAGTAAGATAAGTATGATTGTTGTGTCGAAAGTACGTAAGTAGGATGTTTTATAATCTCCTTATTTAAATGGATTGGGACGCCTCTTCATTCAAATAAAGAATGTAAATCGCCGAACCATAAGTTTATAATTCCTTACTTACACAGATTGGGATGCCTTTTTATGTGAATAAAGAGTTATAAATGAGTGGGCTTATGTGTAACCGATATGGCATGAATACGGGTAGAGAAATGAGAAAGTGAAAACTAAAACGAGTTAGACGTCATAAGACAAGAGATCATATGTGAATAAAAATTTTAGCGGTGTTAAGGTCATGTGTGAAAACTTAAGATTGACGTCTAAAATGAACTGAGCACTAGTTGATAAGTTAATTGGTGAGCATTCCCAAAATTTAATAAGAAAGATTGCTTAAGTGTGGTAGATTTTTGAAGGTGCCGTTTGTTTGGTACTTTGTATATTTATGTATAAGTTGCCGGTATTTGATTTTGATATGTGTTTGTGATGTGATGATGTGAGATTGACCGGATTTATGAATTTTATATCAGGATAGTGCATTGTTGAATGCTGTGTGTATAGTGCCGAAGTTTGACTTTTATAAAATCAAAATAGTAAAATTTTCCATGTGACAGGTAGTCATTGTTGGAAATTTTAGACAAGATTGTGATAAGAAGAGTTGTGATGGTGGATTTCAAGTTATGTTTATGAATAGTAAGTTAGAATTTGCACGATCATTTAAATCGTTGCAAGGTATGGCCTTGGAGGCATGAGAATAGAGACATGTATATGTTGTGATTTGGTTTTGGACAGAAATAGACGAGAGATTTCGGGGACGAAATCTAAATAAGGGGGTAGAATTGTTAGACCCGTTTCCCGGGTGTTGTCACCCCACCCTAGATGAAAATGATAAAGACCTCACGTTATTGGTTAGTCAATGAATGTTACGTGGAAGTCAAACCCGATAGTCAAAGAATGTGTATTGTGATTTTAGAAGCATTGTGTGTCATAAGAAAAAGGGATTAGAACTTGAGGGACCTAAGTTGATAGAATCCCAAACTGGTACTAGAACCAACTTGTTCTAGTACCAAGACCGAATTGTTATAGTACTAGAGGGACTATTCTTGCCAAAACTTCAAACCAGCACTAGAACCAACTTGTTCTAGTACTACGAATAAATTATTGTTGTGCCAAAGGAACTAATTATGTCAAATGGCCATAGTGGTGCAAGTAAATATCTACTTGGAGGATTCTAGAGAATCCTACCAAGTTCTATTATTTAGATAAGGGGTGTTTGTGGTCCGGTTTTGGGGAAGAAGAAAAAGGGAGGGAAAGCTAAGATGGTGTTAAATCTATGAAGAGACTTGGATACCCTAATCCAAGGGTTAGTTCTAGCACCAATCCACCTCAAGTAAGTAGCTTTCCTTTAGTGATTATTGAAGTTAAGGTTTATGATTGAAGTGGGAAATCATCATATGATCAATATATGATCATATGATGATTTAGTAAGGATGATGAGTGAGTTATGGTGGGTTTTAGATAAACCATTGTTTATGTTATTGATTATTATGTTTATGGTTTTGATAGATGATAAAAGTTGATGATGATGATGATGATGTTGAATTTATGATTGTAGCTTAGCTTTGGAATCTAAGGTAAGTAACCGGTTATAATGTGATGTTATGTTGATTTCATTACATTATGTGTTATATGCTTATCATGATATGGTTATTGAATGTTTGGAAGTAATGTGTTATGTGAAAGTGACTATGAGGCTAGCTTAGTATAGCTAGTAATTGAAGTATTAGCTAAGTGGGTTTATGTGTGTTGAGATAGTATGGTGATGTTTAAAGTGGCTAGAGGTATGTGTTAATGTTATGCTTGTAATGGATTGATAGTTATGATATGTAACGTGTGAATGATAT
This sequence comes from Artemisia argyi, assembly GCA_030686995.1. Lineage (NCBI taxonomy): Eukaryota > Viridiplantae > Streptophyta > Magnoliopsida > Asterales > Asteraceae > Artemisia > Artemisia argyi. The sequence continues at coordinate 63,157,654 of CM060699.1, read as the reverse complement.
GTGATGTTATGTTATACCCGTTTACTTACTAAGCCTTTGTGCTTACGGTTTAGTTGTCTAACCGTTTTGTAGGTTGGCATGTTTATATGGATGGCTTGGATACTTGGATTAAGGATTTGTATATGCTAGAACAAGGTAGTATGCGTTTAGGAGCTTGGGTAGAATACCGAGCTCAAGTGTAATGTTTGTACCCCCGTGAGTCATTAAGGTATTTTTATGGTCAAGTTAAAGGAGTGTTTGGCATAAGCTAGTTTTTACCCATTTTGGGTTGTAAACGGGTTATGTGACTATGGAACAAGTTTAGGATGTTAAATAAATGATTTTTGTTAAGTTTGATGTGTTACGGAAGGCGTACGTGTAGTATGTCATGAAATGGGTCAAAACGAGTTTTGGCATAAAACCCGTCTTTTTAGAAAGTACTATCCCGAGGGTCAAATGGTAAATGTTTTTACATGGAAATGAGCCCAAGGATATATTAAGTGAATCTGGAAAGTTTCGTTAATTGTCGAGTCATAGAACTTCCTTTTCCGGAAATGGGTCAAAAATGCATAAAAAGGAATATGCAGATAAAGGGGGTGTTTGGGACAGCAAGTAGTGTAGAAAATGGGCCATGTTAGAAAAATCGTATCTTTTAATCCGTGAGTCATTAGAAGTCATGCCACCCATTGTTTCGAAGGTAATTGAGTCTATATTCATTTAAAAATAGTCTCATGTTGATGAGGCGAAAAATGAACCACTTTTAGGGGGTCATTTAAGCCCGGAATTGAATTTATTTGATCAAATATTGCCCTAAATCGTTCCTTTTGTGATTTTAGGTACTTTGGGAGTGAAATCTGGAAAAGGAAGCAATTCAGACATTTTTGGAGCATAAAAGTGAAGAAAACGCCAACGTCTTAATTCTCCTTGTTGGGAACAGTAGGTGACGGCGTCAAGAAGGAATCCTTGACGGCGTCAAGAGCAATTTTCCATGACGACCCAGTACAGATTTGACGGCGTCACGAAGTAGTGCATCAAGAGTAAAAGTCATGACGGCCTGGAAATACACAACACATGACGACTTCAGAAGTAGATCAAGGCAGTCCGAGAAGAGTTTTGGCGGCGAGGTGACGGCGACACAAGATTGGTCTTAACGCCGTCAGACCCCTTTTCCTATATATAGTTTTCTAATTTTCACATTAAAAAAAATGAGAAGTTTTGGAGAAACCCTAAGTACGAACTTGGTGCGAATTTTACAGGTTTTTCAAGGGTTCTAAGCCCTTGATACATTTCATGTGTAATTGAGATAAGTGTTCTTTTAATTCAATCAATATGTCTATGTGTTGGTTGTCTGTATCTTGTTCTCGTCTTAATTCCATCATGCTAGGCTAGATCTATCTTGTGTTTGCTTGGATCTAATGAAACCTAAATGTTAATTATGTGTTGATTACTTTTTTATAATTGTCTTGGATGAATGATTTATATGTTAGGCTTAAGAAAACTGGCAGATCTCCAATTGGTAACATGCTTGAACGTCTTAAGAAACATGAACCGATGTGCACTAGGTCTTTATTGGTTGTATTTAATGCATGAGCCACTGTTTATAATCACTATGGTTGGGCATGGTATAAGAGGAGATAAGAGCTCATAGAATTGGGGAGTTAAGTGCGCCACCCCATGAATGGTATTAAGGAATACGATCTGTCATCCATGCAACTATAACAAGTAATTAACATGTAAAAGATGTCTAGGGAGTAGTGAAATCTAAGTAAACACATTTTCTCCACTTATTGCTCACAACTTTAGTATAATTTAGTTTATTTTCATTTCTAGTATTTTATTTTGATTGCATCTTTAGTATTGGGTTAGTTGATTAGCAACTAATTCCGCCCCAAATCCTTCAAACCCGAGATTTTAACTTGCTTTCTAAAAAATATAAAAATACAAAAATAATCATCCTTCACCTTTAGAACTAGTATTTAGGTTTTCTAATCCTAGCGACACTATTCCTAGCTGAACGATCAATCCCCCGGTACTTGTCACTATACTATACTACAACGATCAGGTACACTGCCTGGTGGGGGTTGTAAGCTTCTCAAGATCCCTAGAGAGGTAAAGCCTGGTGCGATTCCCACGCATCAAGTTTTTGGCGCCGCAGCCCGTGGAATAGTTATTGTCTAGGTTAGAATCTCTTTTTATTAGGTCTACTTACTAGATTCCTTTCTAGTAACATTTCATTTTTATTTTTTTTAGCTTTTCTTTTGTCTATCTTTTTTCTTTGTGCCTTTGTTCGTAACTCTTCACCACTCGACATCATGGACAACGGGAACATCTTTGAACCCGTCATCCCACCACAACAGAACCCACCATTAGAACCCCTTAGGCCCCGAACCTTAGGAAAGTATTCCCGACCTAGCCACCAAGGCTACCGAAACACCATTGAGCTCACCAGAGCCAATGTGACCCCCTTGCGATCCGACACCATCCGGTTGGTGCAAAGCGGATGTGCATTCCATGGACTTCGTTCCGAAGATCCAAACCAACATCTTAAGGACTTCCTCAAAATCGTAGATTCCATAGACCTAGGTGTTGAAACTAGAGAGACAACCCGATTACGCCTATTCCAATTCTCTCTACGGGATCAGGCTAGTCAATGGCTTGAGCGTTTACCAGCGGGATCCATCACCACATGGGATGATCTCACCACTGGTTTTCTTGCTCAATTTTTCACACCGGGGAGAACTACTAAGCTTAGAAATGACATCTTGATGTTCCAACAACGTCAAAATGAATCTCTTTATGAAGCATGGACTCGTTAAAAGTCCCTCATCATGGCATAGATCTTTGGCTCCAAGTCCAAATTTTTTATGACCATATTGACATCTCCACGAGGCGAGCCATGGACCAATCGGCCGGTGGTAAGCTACGTGATCTTAGTGCGGAACAATCATGGGAACTCATAGAAGATCTTGCTCTCTATGACAACGAAAGTTGGAATGATCCCCGTGACTTGAACAAAACGGTCAAGGCAATATCTTTGCCTTCGAACAATTCTAGCACTCCCGACCGTAGGATCATGGAACTTGAGGACCAAGTCAAGTTTCTCATAAAATCTTACGAAGCTCCTAAACCTTCAAGCCAAGTGAACAAAATCACTTCTTCATGCGAATTATGTAGTGGTCCCCATGACACTCGTGATTGTGTGGAACTCCCCGGAACAGCTTTTGCGGACTACGCATCCACGCGTACCGACGAAGCGGGAGATAAGTGGTACACTTTCAAGCCCGAGCCAAACACGTACGGTGATTCATACAACCTCTCTTGGAAAAATCACCCAAACCTTAGGTGGAAACAAAATCAACCCAATTCTTCCAATCCGCCTAATCGTTACCAACCAAACGGTCCGCCCTCCAACCGTACTTTCAACAACAATCCTTCTAACAACTATGGTAGTACCAACAATCTTAAAGGATTAATGTCTAAGTTCATGGCATCTCAAGAAGCTCGCATATCTAAGTTTGAAGCCGATTTCAAACAAAAGCAAAGCGAGATGACCACTAGAATTGACGCATTGTTGAAAGTTCTCAATGACCGAGAAATGGGAGCACTTCCAAGTGACACAATCAAAAATTTGAAACTAAACGTTAATTCCATATCTTCAGTTTCGTCACCCACTTCGTGTCCACAATACTACTCGGTCAAATCAACGAGCACGAGTTTCAAACAAAACCAAATTCTTCTAAAGGACCAATCAAATAAAACACCCGATATAGAACCGGTCAAAAGTATAGTTGAAACACCTCCTACGCAAGACCTTGACGATGAATTCAAAGAACTTCACCTTGAACGCCCCATCATTGATGTCTTAGTGCGTGCTCCTTACTATAGTGCCCTCCTAGAAAAATATGAGAAGTTTAAACTAGGTAAAAATGGGACCACCTTCGTTCAAAACAAATTGCCTAAAAAGCTTGATGATCTGGGTATATTTGTTTTGCCTTGTAAAATAGGAAGATCCGAAGCTTTCGACACACTAGCCGATTTAGGATCAAGCCTCAACTTGATTCCCTTATCCTTATTCACCACTCTTAAGCTAGGAAAGTTAGAGGAAACGGAGGTATTGATAGGGCTAGCGGATGGGAGTATTGCCCACCCGGTTGGAATGATTAAGGATGTAGTTGTTCACGTAGGAAAGTTAACTATATTAGCGTATTTTCACGTCCTAGACATGGTTAGTGACACTACATGCCCATTATTGGTAGGAAGAGGATTTTTAGCAACCGCTAGCGCCATGATAGATTGTAAGGAGTCTAAGATAGCGGTAGGTGAAGGCGATACTTGGTCGGTGTACGATGTAAAGAAGCATAGTTATGATTGTGATGATGAACCGACACCGCATTGGGTAGAGATGAATAGGAGACCGTCTAGATATGGACCTTGGATAGAAAGGAACTTCATAGGACCTCAATGCCCATTTTATCTAGAGAAAGATTTCGTTGAAAAGACACATTCGGTAGAACAACTCATAGCTAGAGATGAAGAGCTAGATCCCTTTGAGGACCCATTAGTCTTTAGGAAGATGATTGAGTTCTTGAGCGTAATGCCTATTAATATAGAGATGAATAAGTGGAAAAGAGAGGGAGACAAGTGTAAATGGAGGTGGGACAAGCCACCTAAAGAAGGTGACGGATCATGGCATATGAAGATGACTTTGTATGATCCGGATGGAGAAAAGTTTGAAAGGTCATACCATACTAAGGAAACCGATAGGAAGTTGAAACCTAAGTTTGATCCCAAAGATGTCCTCAATGAGGAACTCACCCGTATCACGTAGTAACCCATGACCTTGAGTCTAGCTACAAGACTCGTAAATAAAGAAAAGCGCTTCTTGGGAGGCAACCCATGTTTTGTGTGATTTTATTTTGTTTGTTTGTTATTTGCTTCCGTATGCATGCTTTATTTTTATTGTTGGTAGATCATGTTTCTAAACTAAAAAGTGGAAATACTTTACTTTGTTGTTTTGGCATAGTCTTAACTCCACCTAAAAGTATTTTTGTAAAAGATAAGTGTAAGGGGAAACCCCAAATATGTTTTTAAGAAACAAACCGATCATGATTCTCCACAATATTAAATGAACATGTATATTCGTACTTGTTAGAGTCAAATGCTTGTATTGAGTCATAATGAAGTTTTGCAGGATTTTCCAAGAAGTAGGACCAAGTTTTTCCAGAAATTTTCCGGAAACTTAACATAAGAATTTCTGCAGGTCACTTCTGACGGCGTCAAGAGTTAACTCTTGACGGCGTCAAGTGTAAAAATCTAGAAATTTTATCAGTTTTGTTTTTCTAACGGAGTCTTATGGTTTTTATGAATTATTAAGTTTTATAATCTCCAGGAGATCTGCAAACTTCATTCCACAAGCATTATATCTTATTTTGTTTTCTAGGATTTAGTAACTTATATAGGATGCCGCCGATTTTACGTAAGGTTGTCTTCTTTGTTTTCTCAGGTTTTACAGGTTATGTATGACAAGAAGATGATTTATATTTTGGAAGGGAAGCTTTGATTGTTCATTTTCTTGGAGGAAGATTTAACCTGGCCACCTTATTATCCATACCGAGCGAATCAGGGGAGTATTTGATTTCATTCTTTTTACTTTTTCACTTTTACATTCTTTACTTGAACATTGGGGACAATGTTCATCTTAAGTGTAAGGGGAGGGTAAAAAGATGATACCTTACATATGCACTTTCGCTTGAGTTTGTTTTGTTTAATGGTAGATGTGTAATAAAACTATGAGAAATACTTGTTAGTGCAATTTTGACGCCAAATTTAAAATTTTTTACAACATTTAGGAGTGAAACTTTAGCCATAGCAAGCGTCTCATGGATAGGAGATTGTATGACTAGCACATAACCGTATATTCAGAAAAATTTTCCACCCAAATATGTGAGGTTCGCCTTTAGATTTGATAGGAAAAGCATTTACTATTAGTGCTTATGAGTGTACCGGTAGCATTTAGATTCTAGAACTTGCGTTAGTGGTGCATCCCGAGACCGCTAGTGAGACTACATTCGTGTAGTAGGATTTACTACATGATAAGAGGCATTAGGATTACCCTTGTGTTAAACCCGTATCATAATTACTTGACCATTTAAGTCATATTACTTGGCTAGTTAAGTCAACTAATTTTTCCCACACCATTAGCGTTGTACTCATTTTTAGTACACGAAGCCCCTAGTACACCCCTCCGAGCCTATCTTTTCGTTTCTAACTTTAAGCATTTTACTTAAAGGAAGAATTTGTTACACCCCACTTAAATGTACACCCAAATCGCCATAGCCTTCCGTGTATGCGCTCATTTTTAGTGCATTATTGTTATTTGTTAAACCCTAAGTTAACTATCTAATTGATTACATGGTTGCTAAGTCGAGTCATATCCTTGTACATATTGTTCTGGGACGATTGGGACTCATGGGTAAAGTACTTATTTTATGGAGTAATAGGGAAGAACATCATTTATTACCCCCATATGTACGTTAATCTTAAAAGTGCTCAAAGTGTTTTGATTTTCTTAATTCCAGTCACTAGATTAGTTTATTGTAAAGTATTTAAAAATTCAAGTGTAAGGGGAATGTTCATTCCCTATGATGTATTATTTTGGATGGTAGGGTAAGAGTGTATGCAAAAAAAAAAAAAAAAAAAAAAAAAAAAAAAAAAAAAAAAAAAAAAAAAATCGAAAAATCAAGAAAAAGAAAAGAAAAAAAAATAGAAAAAAAAGGAAAAAGAGAAAAAATATACGGACTACCATCCATTTTTATTTTATGTTCATTTTATGTTTTTGTTATTTTTCATTTATTAGCTTAAGTCGAGTCTAGTCTTGGCTTAGCAACGCCACATTGTACATATAATTAACCAAGATTGTTAACTCGCCACCAGTAAAACTTCCTTCATCCAACAAAACCGTGTATTTCATATCCCTATACCTAACGTTACAACCCTTTAAACCCTCTTTGATAGTTTATCCTAGGTGCTTACACCATGTGGTGGAGGTTTGATCCTTTCCCAAGCCTATGGTAATCTATTTTGCTATGACAGGTAGTGAGAGATATCTTCCGTTTCCATATTGTAATTTACACTTTATTACACCCGAGAGATGTGAGTATCTAAATACTATTTGTGAGGTGCTAGTGTATGACCTCCGTGCTTGTCTATTGGTCTTTAGTGGAAAGATTATTTGTTGTAATTACTTTTATATTAGTGTTAAATGACCACTAACTTGTATTTTGACTAGAATAAAAGCGCATTTGCTTGAGGACAAGCAAATCTCAAGTGTAAGGGTATATGATGAGGCGAAAAATGAACCACTTTTAGGGGGTCATTTAAGCCCGGAATTTAATTTATTTGATCAAATATTGCCCTAAATCGTTCCTTTTGTGATTTTAGATACTTTGGGAGTGAAATCTGGAAAGGAAGCAATTCGGACATTTTTGGAGCATAAAAGTGAAGAAAACGCCAAAGTCTTAATTTTTCTTGCTGGGAATAGTAGGTGACGGCGTCAAGAGCAATTTTCCATGACGACCCAGTACAGATTTGACAGCATTACGAAGTAGGGCGTCAAGAGTAAAAGTCATGACGGCCTGGAAATACACAACACATGACGGCGTCAGAAGTAGATCAAGGCAGTCCGAGAAGAGTTTTGGCGGCGAGGTGACGGCGTCGCAAGATTCGTCTTGACGCCGTCAGACCCCTTTTCCTATATATAGTTTTCTAATTTTCACATTAAAAAAAAGGAGAAGTTTTGGAGAAACCCTAAGTACGAACTTGGTGCGAATTTTACAGGTTTTTCAAGGGTTCTAAGCCCTTGATACCTTTCATGTGTAATTGAGATAAGTGTTCTTTTAATTCAATTAATATATCTATGTGTTGGTTGTCTATATCTTGTTCTTGTCTTAATTCCATCATGCTAGGCTAGATCTATCTTGTGTTTGCTTGGATCTAATGAAACCTAGATGTTAAGTATGTGTTGATTACTTGTTTATAATTGTCTTGGATGAATGATTTATATGTTAGGCTTAAGAAAACTGGCAGATCTCCAATTGGTAACATGCTTGAACGTCTTAAGAAACATGAACCGATGTGCACTAGGTCTTTATTGGTTGTATTTAATGCATGAGCCACTGTTTATAATCCCTATGGTTGTGCTGGGCATGGTATAGGAGGAGATAAGAGCTCATAGAATTGGGGAGTTAAGTGCGCCACCCAATGAATGGTATTAAGGAATACGATCCGTCATCCATGCAACTATAACAAGTAATTAACATGTAAAAGATGTCTAGGGAGTAGTGAAATCTAAGTAAACACATTTTCTCCACTTATTGCTCACAAATTTAGTATAATTTAGTTTATTTTCATTTCTAGTATTTTATTTTGATTGCATCTTTAGTATTGGGTTAGTTGATTAGCAACTAATTCCGCCCCAAATCCTTCAAACCCGAGATTTTAACTTGCTTTCTAAAAAATATAAAAATACAAAAATAATCATCCTTCACCTTTAGAACTAGTATTTAGGTTTTCTAATCCTAGCGACACTATTCCTAGCTGAACGATCAATCCCCCGGTACTTGTCACTATACTATACTACAACGATCAGGTACACTGCCTGGTGGGGGTTGTAAGCTTCTCAAGATCCCTAGAGAGGTAAAGCCTGGTGCGATTCCCACGCATCAAGTTTTTGGCGTCGCAGCCCGTGGAATAGTTATTGTCTAGGTTAGAATCTCTTTTTATTAGGTCTACTTACTAGATTCCTTTCTAGTAACATTTTATTTTTATTTTTTTTAGGTTTTCTTTTGTCTATCTTTTTTCTTTGTGCCTTTGTTCGTAACTCTTCACCACTCGACATCATGGACAACGGGAACATCTTTGAACCCGTCATCCCACCACAACAGAACCCACCATTAGAACCCCTTAGGCCCCGAACCTTAGGAGAGTATTCCCGACCTAGCCACCAAGGCTACCGAAACACCATTGAGCTCACCGGAGCCAATGTGACCCCCTTGCGATCCGACACCATCCGGTTGGTGCAAAGCGGATGTGGATTCCATGGACTTAGTTCCGAAGATCCAAACCAACATCTTAAGGACTTCCTCAAAATTGTAGATTCCATAGACCTAGGTGTTGAAACTAGAGAGACAACCCGATTACGCCTATTCCAATTCTCTCTACGGTATCAGGCTAGTCAATGGCTTGAGCGTTTACCCGCGGGATCCATCACCACATGGGATGATCTCACCACTAGTTTCCTTGCTCAATTTTTCCCACCGGGGAGAACTACTAAGCTTAGAAATGACATCTTGATGTTCCAACAACGTCAAAATGAATCTCTTTATGAAGCATGGACTCGTTTCAAGGACTTACCCCAAAAAGTCCCTCATCATGGCATAGATCTTTGGCTCCAAGTCCAAATTTTTTATGACCATATCGACATCTCCACGAGGCGAGCCATTGACCAATCGGCCGGTGGTAAGCTACGTGATCTTAGTGCAGAACAATTATGGGAACTCATAGAAGATCTTGCTCTCTATGACAACGAAAGTTGGAATGATCCCCGTGACTTGAACAAAATGGTCAAGGCAATATCTTTGCCTTCGAACAATTCTAGCACTCCCGACCGTAGGATCATGGAACTTGAGGACCAAGTCAAGTTTCTCAAAAAATCTTACGAAGCTCCTAAACCTTCAAGCCAAGTGAACAAAATCACTTCTTCATGCGAATTATGTAGTGGTCCCCACGACACTCGTGATTGTGTGGAACTCCCCGGAACAGCTTTTGCGGACTACGCATCCACGCGTACCGACGAAGCGGGAGATAAGTGGTACACTTTCAAGCCCGAGCCAAACACGTACGGTGATTCATACAACCCCTCTTGGAAAAATCACCCAAACCTTAGGTGGAAAAAAATCAACCCAATTCTTCCAATCCGCCTAATCGTTACCAACCAAACGGTCCGCCCTCCAACCGTACTTTCAACAACAATCCTTCTAACAACTATGGTAGTACCAACAATCTTGAAGGATTAATGTCTAAGTTCATGGCATCTCAAGAAGCTCGCATATCTAAGTTTGAAGCCGATTTCAAACAAAAGCAAAGCGAGATGACCACTAGAATTGACGCATTGTTGAAAGTTCTCAATGACCGAGAAATGGGAGCACTTCCAAGTGACACAATAAAAAATCCGAAACTAAACGTTAATTCCATATCTTCAGTTTCGTCACCCACTTCGTGTCCACAATACTACTCGGTCAAATCAACGAGCACGTAAGGGGAGGGTAAATGATGATACCTTGTTACCACACTATCCACACTGAACGAATCAGGGGAGTATTTGCTTTCATTCTTTTACCTATTTTACTTTTACATTCTTTAATTGAACATTACGGACAATGTTCATCCTAAGCGTAAGGGGAGGGTAAATGATGGTACCTTATAGGATACAATTGCACTTGAGGTTGTTTGTTTGATGGTAGGTGTGTAATAAAACTAAGAGAAATACTTGTTAGTGTAATTTTAGCGCCAAATTTAAATTTTTTTTCAACATTTAGGAGTGAAACTTTCGCCTTAGCAAGCGTCTCATGGATGGGAGTCGTATGACTAACACAAAACCGTACCATTCAGAAAAATTTTCCACCCAAATATTTAAGGTTCGCCTTTAGATTTGATAGGAAAAGCATTTACTATTAGTGCTTATAAGTGTACCGGTAGTATTTAGATTCTAGAACTTGCGTTAGTGATGCATCCCGAGACCGCTAGTGAGACTACATTCTTGTAGTAGGATTTACTACATGATAAGAGGCATTAGGATCACCCTTGTGTTAAACCCATATAATAATTACTTGACCATTTAACTCATATTACTTGGCTAGTAAAGTCAATTAATTTTTCCCACACTTTAGCGTTGTACTCATTTTTAGTACAAGAAACCCATAGTATACCCCTCCGAGCCTATATTTTCGTTTCTAACTTTAAGCATCTTACTTAAAGCAAGAATTTGTTACAACCCACTTAAATGTACACCCAAATCGCCTTAGCCTTCCTTGTATGCACTCATCTTTAGTGTATTATTGTTACATGTTTAAACCCCTAGTTAATTATCTAATTGATTACATGGTTGCTAAGTCGAGTCATATCTTGTACGTATTATTTTCGGACGATTGGGATTCATGGGTAAAGTACTAATGTTATGGAGTAATGGGGAAGAACATCATATATTACCCCCATATGTGCGTTAATCTTAAAAGTACTCCAAGTGTTTTGATCATCTTGATTCGAGTCATTAGAGTAGTTTATTGTAAAGTATGTAAAAATTCAAGTGTAAGGGGAATGTTCATTCCCTATTATGTATTATTTTGGATGGTAGGGTAAGAGTGTATGCAAAAAAATACATAAATAAATAAATAAAAAAAAATGAAAAATCAAGAAAAAGAAAAAAAAAAATAGAAAAAGAAAAGAGAAAAAAACATACGGACTACCATCCCGTTTCATTTTATGTTTGTTTTAAGTTTTTGTCATTTTTGATTTATTAGCTTAAATCGAGACTAGTCTTGGCTTAGCAACGCCATATTGTACATGTAATTAACCAAGATGATTAACTCGCCACCGGTAAATATTGCCTATATCCAACAAAACCGTGTATTCTATATCCCTACACATAATGTTATAACCCTTTAAAAGACCTCTTTGATAGTTTATCCTAGGTGCTTACGCCAAGTGGTAGAGGTTTGATCCTTTCCCAAGCCTATGGTAATCTAGTTTGCCATGACAGGTAGTGAGAGATGTTTTCCATTTCCATATTGTGATATATACTTTATTGCACCCGAGAGATGTGAGTATCTAAACACTATTTATGAGGTGCTAGTATATGACCTCTGTGCTTTTCTTTGGTCTTTAGTGGAACGATTATTTTTGTTATAATTACTTTTATATTAGTGTTAAATGACTCCTAACTTGTATTTTGATTAGAATAAAAGCGCATTTGCTTGAGGACAAGCAAATCTCAAGTGTAAGGGTATTTGATGAGGCGAAAAATGAACCGTTTTTAAGGGGTCATTTTAGCCTGGATTCGAATTTATTTGATCAAATATTACCCTAAATCGTTCCTTTTGTCATTTTAGGTACTTTTGGAGTGAATTCTGTAAAAGGAAGCATTTTGGACTTTTTTTGGAGCATAAAAGTGAATAAAACGGCAAAGTCTTAATTTTCCTTGCTAGGAACAGTACCTGACGGCGTCAAGAATTTCATAATGACGGCGTCAAGAATTTCTTAATGACGGCGTCAAGAGTAATACAAGAGGTGGAAGTGGATAAAGTCTGTGTTGGTCCAGAGAGTTTTGTACTAGGGACATGACGGCGTCACCATAGGCCGTCATGGTCCAAATGTAAGTGACGGCCCAGAACAAATTAACACATGACAGCGTCAAAGTGGATCTAGGCAATCCGATTTCATTATGGGCGACGAGTTGACGGTGTCAGAATTTTCTTCTTGACATTGTCACCCTGTAAAATCTATATATAGTTTTCCAAATTTCATTCATTAGGGTGTAACTTTTAGGGTGCAACTTTGAGGGAAATACCCTAGGCCAATTTTTACAGCTTTTTCAAGGGTTTTAACCCTTTGAAACTTTCATGTTCTATTTGAGATAAGTACTCTTTCAATTCAATCAATATGTCTATGTGTTGCTTGAATATATCTTACGCTTGTCTTCAATTTAACATGCTAGGCTAGATTTCATTTGTGTTTGCTTAGATGTAGTGAAACCTAGATGTTAATTATGGGTTGATTGTTTGTTTATAGTTGTTACAGATGATTGTATTCGATGTTAGGCTTAAGAAAACTGGCAGATTTCCATTGGTAACATGCTTGAACGTCTTAAGAAACATGATCAGAGGTGTACTATGATTTTTGGTTGTATTTAATGCGTAGGAGAATTCTAATGATTCAATGTTAGGAGCTTTTAACGGCTCGGCATAGGAGTGAAGTAGGATCCTATAGAGTTAGGGAATATTGTACACGGCCCTACGAATGGTATTAAGGAATACGACCCGTCATCCATGCAATTGTAAGAAATTATCAACCTGTAAAAGATATCTAGGGAGTAATGAAACCTAAGTAAACACAACTTTCCCTATTATTTTTTACACCATATTAGTAATTAGCTTTATTTTCATTTTTGTTATTTTATTTTGATTGCATCTTAGTTAATTTGGGTTAGTTGGTTAGCAGCTAATTCCGCCCACTCATTCAAAAATCGAGATTTTTACTTGCTTTAATAAAATATAAAAATACAAAAAGAATCATCCCTCACCTCTAGACCTAGTTTTCAGGCTTTCTAATCCTAGCGACACTATTCCTGAGTTGAACGATCAATCCCCCAGTATTTGTCACTATACTATACTACAACGATCAGGTACACTGCCTGGTGGGGGTTGTAAGCTTCTCGAGATCCCTCGAGAGGTAAAGCCTGGTGCGATTCCCACGTATCAAGTTCAAAAAGGAAGGAAAATAAAACTATGAAGACTATTTTAATAATAGTTACGCCGTAACCGAATCGGATTTTACGGCGTAACTTTTAGATCTAAAAAATATTTTATTTACTAAAATAGTTACGGCGTAACTCACACTTAAACTTAAGCCATAACTTTGTCGAGGCCTGATGAGACGAAAAGTGTTACGCTTTTAAGGGGTCATTTAAGCCTTAAGTCGTGATTATATGATAAAATATTGCCTTAAATCGTTCCTTTTGTCATTTTAGGTACTTTTGATAGGAATTATGAAAAAGAAAGCATTTTGGACGTTTTTGGAGCGTAAAAGTGAAGAATACGACAAACTCTCAAATTATGTTGTATATAGTACCTGACGACGTCACACATTACTTAGTGACGGCGTCACTTGTTGACAAAGAGGTGGACAATTATTTTACACTAGACGCGCCAGAAAGGAATTTGGAAGTTAAAGAGTGACGACGTCATGTTATAATTCACCAAGGCCATCACATATTGGAGTAAAAGGAGACGGCCCAGAAAACTTTACAAGGTGACGGCGTCAAGAGTGGATCTAGGCCATCAAGGAACCCTAAACACAACGAGGTGACAGCGTTACGTCCCATAAGGTTACACCATCAAAGTTGTAAAATCTATATATACTCGTCTAATTTTCATTCATTATGGGTGGAACTTTGGGGAAACTTAGGGTACGAACCCTAGTCAACTTTTGCAGCTATTTTGAGAATTCTAAACCTTTTTTCTTCCATGATTTATTGAAGATAAGTATTTTATCAATCATTCAATATGTCTATGTGTTGTTTGATTCTATCTTACGCTTATCTTTCTTTTAACATGCTAGGCTAGGTTTGTTTGTGTTTGCTTAAATGTAATGAAACCTAGCTATTGATTATTGATTGATGGTTTGTTATTAATTGTTGTTGGATGAATGATATCAATGTTAGGCTTAAGAAAACTGGCTAATCTCCTATTGGTAACTTGCTTGATGTCTTAAGAAACATGAATCGGATGTGTACTACGATTAATTGGTTGTGTTTCATGTATAAGAGAATATTAATGAGGCCATGATAGGATACTAAATGTGTCGTCATAGGAAGAGATAAGATCTTATAGAGTTGGGGAAGGACGTACACTCCCCTACGAATGGTATTAAGGAATACAACCCGTCTTCCACGCAATTGTAACAAATCTATCAATCAATGAAAGATAGCTAGGGAGTAGTGAAACTTAAGTAAACACGTCTTTCTCCATATTAGTTTTACACACATTTATTTTCTTGTTATTTTATTTTATTGCATTTGTAGTTAATTGGGTTAGTTGACTAGCAACTAATTATGCCCACTCCTTCAAAAATCGAGAATTTTCCTTGCTTTCCAAAAAATATAAAAATATAAAAAGAATCATCCCTCACCTCTAGACCTAGTTTAATCATTTTCAATCCTAACAAACACTATTCCCTGTGGAGAACGATCAATTCCCTGGTACTTAACACTACACTATACTACATCGGTCAGGTACACTTGGCTAGCGGGGATTGTAAGCTTCTCAAGATCCATTGAGAAGTAAAGCTTTTTTGTGTGACAATCTAAATCGCATCAAAGTTTTTGGCGACGCTGCCAGGGAATAGTTATTGTTTAGGTTGAATTTTATTTTTATTAGGTCTACTCATTAGATTCCTTTCTAGTGAGATTTTTTTTTTAATAGGTTCTCTTTAGTCTATCTTTCTTCTTTGTTCCTTTGTTCGTAACCGTTACCATCCAACATCATGGAAGGTGGTAATATCTTTTACCCCACCAACCCACCACAACAAAACCAACCTCCTAGAGCCCGCACTTTAGTAGATTACTCCCATCCTAGCCACCAAGGCTATCGAAACACCATTGAGCTCACTCAAGGAGCCAATGTGTCTCCCTTGCGATCCGACACAATCCGGTTGGTGCAAAGCGGATGTGCATTCCATGGACTTCGTTCCAAAGATCCAAATCAACACCTCAAAGATAAAATCGTAGATGTTGAAACTCGGATGTGCATTCCATGGACTTTGTTCCGGATGGTGCAAAGCGGATGTGCATTCCATGGACTTCGTTCCGGATGTGCAAAGCGGATGTGCATTCCATAGACCTTGATGTTGAAACTCGAGAGACGAACCAACTGCGTCTCTTTCAATTCTATCTACGTGACCAAGCTAGTCAATGGCTTGAGTGTTTACCCGCGGGATCCATCACATCTTGGGATGATCACACCGCTCGTTTCCTTGCTCAATTTTTCCCACCGGGAATAACCACAAAGTTAAGGAATGACATCTTGATGTTCCAACAACGTCAAGGCGAAACTCTTTACAAAGCATGGACTCGTTTCAAGGACTTACTTCAAAAAGTCCCTCATCATGGCATAGATCTTTGGCTCCAAGTCCAAATTTTCTATGACCACATCAATCTCTCCACAAGGCAAACCATTGACCAAGCGGACGGTGGTAAGCTATGTGATCAAAGTGCGGAAGAATCATGGTAACTCATAGAAGATCTTGCTCTCTATGATCCCCGTGATTTGAACAAAATGGTCAAGGCAATATCTTTGTCTTCAAATAATTATAGCACTCCCGACCGTAGGATCATGGAACTTGAAGACCAAGTCAAGTTTCTCATGAAATCCTACGAGGCTCCTAAACCTTCAAGCCAAGTGAACAAAATCACTTCTTCATGTGAATACTGTAGTGGTCCCCATGACACTCGTGATTGCATTTTTGCGGACTACGCATCTTCGCGTACCGACAGAGCGGGAGACAAGTGGTACACTTTCAAACCCGAGCCAAACCCTTACGGTGATTCATACAACCCCTCTTGGAAAAATCACCCAAACTTCAGGTGGAAATAAAACCAAAACAAACCTCAAAACAATTCTTCCAATCCACCTAATCGTTTTCAATCAAATGGTTCATCCTCAAATCGTACTTTCAACAACAATCCTTCCAACTATGGTAGTACCAACAATTTTGAAGGATTGATGTCTAAATTTATGGCATCTCAAGAAGCTCGTATGGCCAAGTTTGAATCCGAATTCAATCAACAACAGACGTAGATGAACAATAAAATTGACAACTTGTTGAAAGCTTATAACAACCAAGTGTTGATCACACCGAATAAGGACACTAGGAACACTAGTAGCGGAACCCAATTTAAGGACCCCTCATCATCCAAACACGTCCACTTTGTCAATGTTGTCACTATTAAGCCAATCGATAAAAATAGGGAGGAAGATGATAAAGATGAAGTTGGAATGGATAGTGAATCTAAGAATGAGGACAAGGAAGTTGAGGATGATAAGGAAGAGATGGTAGAGGAAGTAGAGAATGTAGAGAACTACTTCGATAGGTTACCTACCAAGGAAGAACATTCATACCATAGGGATTTATTCGATGACCCCGAGACACCATACATCCTAGGTTCACCAATCATCAAAGCGGGTGATCCCTCTAATATCAATATACCGTGCAACAGCTTGTTCGGGGAGTTTCATGCAATCACGAAGATGCGTAGTCCGCAAAAGCCATTTGTTGAAGCTTCTAAAATGAGCTATAACCCGTCCTTAGGGATAGTTAGGTTCAAGGATGAGACCGATGAGATAGCCTACCAAATGCCATATAAGATAGAGCAATACCGGCTTTTGTCAGACCTTGAGAAGGAGCATAAGCAAGCAGTCTACTATAGGAATGATGAGGATAGACGTAGAGGAGTAGACCATGTAATGAAAAAATACTTGGCTTCTACAAAGAATTCTTGCAACTAGGTCCGAAATACAAAACCAAACTAGAGGATGACCTAGAGACCGTGACCAATGATGAGGTCACGTGATAGGAATGACTTTGAGTCTAGCAATAAGACTCATTAATAAAGAAAAGCGCTTCTTGTGAGGCAACCCAAGCTTTTTATTTTTTTGCTTGTTTGTTTATTTGTTTTATTTGCTTCCGTATGTGTGTTCTTATTTCTATTGTTTATAATTCATGTTTCAAATGAAATTGTGAAAACGCTTTATTTTATTTTTAACTTCGTCTTAATTACATATAGGTATTTTGTAAAAAGATAAGTGTAAGGGAAATCCAAATTTGTTTTCAAAGAACGAATTGAACACGAACGATAACAATGAGATATAGACATACATATTAGTAGTTGCTTGAGTCAAATGCTTGTATCGAGTCATAATGACATTTTGCAGGAATTCCAGGAATTAAGGTATAGGTTTTTCTAGAAATTTTCCGAAAACTCAACATAAAATTTCTGTCAGATCAATTCTGACGGCGTCAACAAATAAAGCCTGACGAAGTCAGGTACAAATTTTCTGAAAAATTTTGCAAGTTTTGTTTTTCTTCCGGAATTGTAAAGTTTTGTTAAATCTTTAACTTATCCATGAATCTGCAAACATTCATTCCACAAGCATTATATGTTTATTTGCTTTTTAGGATTTTATTTTATATAGATTTTACCGCCTATGTTACGCTAGGATTTCTTGTTTGTTTTCTCAGGTTTAACAAGTTATATTCGACTAGAAGATGTACATGGATGGTCAAGTCTTTGAGTATTAAGTTTCAAGTTTTTTCCGTTGCTTTAATCTTGAAGTAGTTACATTCTCTTGAAGGAGGATTTAACCATTTTACCACATTATCCACACCGAACGAATCAAGAGAGTATTTGTTTCGTTCTTTCATTTCCTTTAATTTTACATCTTTCAATTGAACATTGGAGACAATGTTCAGCTTAAGTGTAAGGGGGTAAATGAAGATACCTTAGAGAATACCATGACACTTGATTTTTGTTTGTTTAATAGCAGATGTGTAATAAAACTGAGAAAAATATTTATTAGGGCAATTTTAGCACTAAATTTAAATTTTTTTGCAACATATAGGGGTGCAAAAACCATGCCACTCAAAAAATTTTATGAATAAGGTAGTGACCATCCGAGTATTAGATTAATTGACTAACGTGCCAACGATCTAGTGTATGACTTGGTGACCATCCTTTATGAAAATAACAAGCCAGCGATCCAAGAAGTGCACTAGTGACCATCTGTTAGTTGAAGCGTCAAAGACTCATGCCAGCGATCTACTGAATTTATACAGGTGAGGTTCGCCCCTAGACTTGTTAGGAAAAGCCTTAGTGCTTATGAGTGTACCGGTAGCACTTAGATTCTAGAACTTGCGTTAGTGATTCATTCCGAGATCACAAGTGAGACTACATTCGTGTAGTTAGATTTACTATATGATAAGAGGCATTAGGATAACCCTTGTTTTAAACCTGTTTTAAAAAATTACTTGACCAATGAAGCCAAGCTACTTGACTAATAGAGTCAAGTAATTCTCCAACACCTTTGCGATGTACTCATTTTTAGTACACAATACCCCTAGTACACCCGTAAGAGCCTATCTTTTTTCGTTTCTAACTTTAAGCCTTTTACTTAAAGATAGAATTTGTTTACAATCCACCCCGAATGTACACCCAAATCGCCTTAGCCTTCCTTGTATGCACTCATCTTTAGTGCATTATTGTCATTTGTGTAAACCCTTAGTTAATTGTCTAATTGATTACATGGTTTCTAAGTCGAGTCATATCTTGTACATATTGTTTTGGGACGATTGGGACTCATGGGTAAAGTCCTAATGATATGGAGTAATGGGGAAGAACATCAATTATTACCCCCATATGTGCAAAACATTTTAAAGTACTCCAAGTGTATTGATTATCTTAATTCAAGTAATTAGATTAGTTACATGTAAAGTATGTAAAAGTTCAAGTGTAAGGCCCCTATGATGTATTATTTTGGATGGTAGGGCAAGAGTGTATGAAAAAGAAAAAAAAAATGAAAAAATCAAGAAAAAAAAAGAAAAAAAAAAGAGAAAAACATACGGACTATCATCCCATTTATTTCATTTATGTTTATGTTTATAGTTTTGATTAGCTTAAGTTGAGTCGAGTCTTGGCTTAGCAATGCCGCATTGTACATGTAATTGACCTAGATGATTGACTTGCCACCAGTAAAATATCCTTTATCCAACAAACCGTGTTTTGCAAATCCCTACACCCAACATTATAACCCTTGAAAAGCCCTCTTTGATAGTTTATCTTAGGTGCTTACGCCTAGTGGAGGAGGTTTTTTATCCTTTCCCAAGTCTATGGTAATCTATTTGCTATGACAGGTAGTGAGTGATATTTTTTCCATTTCCATTAGTTATATAGGTTTATATAACACCCGAGAGATGAGAGTATCCAAACACTATTAATGTTAAATGACCCCTAACTTGTATTTTGATTAGAATAAAAGCTCATTTGCTTGAGGACAAGCAAATCCCAAGTATAAGGGGTCATTTAAGCCTTAAATCGTGATTATATGATCAAATATTGCCTTAAATCGTTCCTTTTGTCATTTTAGGTACTTTCGAGAGGAATTATGAAAAAGGAAGCATTTTGGACATTTTTGGAGCATAAAACTGAAGAATACGACAAAGTCTCAAATTATGATGGAAACAGTACCTGACGGTGTCACGCATTACTTGGTGACGGCGTCACTTGTTGACAAAGAGGTGGATAATGATTTTACACTAGACGCGCCATAATAGAATTTGGAAGTTAAAGAGTGACAGCGTCACGTTATAATTCACCAAGGCCATCACGTATTGAAGTAAAAGGAGACGGCCCTGAAAACATTACAAGGTGACGGCGTCAAGAGAGGATCTAGGCCATCAAGAAACCCTAAAAACGGCGAGGTGACAGCGTCACATCCCATAAGGTGACGCCGTCAAAGTTGTAAAATCTATATATACTCATCTAATTTTCATTCATTATGGGTGGAATTTGAGGAAACTTACGGTACGAACCCTAGTCGACTTTTGCAGCTATTTTGAGGTTTCTAAACCTTTTTTCTTCCATGATTAATTGAAGATAAGTATTCTATCAATCATTCAATATGTCTATGTGTTATTTGATTCTATCTTACGCTTATGTTTCTTTTAACATGCTAGGCTACATTTGTTTGTGTTTGCTTAGATGTAATGAAACCTAGCTATTGATTATTAATTGATGGTTTGTTATTAATTGTTGTTGGATGAATGATATCAATGTTAGTTGATGAGTGCTTAATCACACATCCTTTTTAGACCTTAATTCAGACCAAAAATACCAAATACTGACCAAAAATGCCAAGAGAATGTATTTTTTTGTATTTGTGTATGTGCAGGTACGGATATGTGAAAAATGAACAAAAACGATGCCAAAACCGACAAAAACGAGCACGAGAATGGAAAAAGGTCAAAAGCCGGAGCCGGGGAAGCAAAATGATAAAAGAAAGCTCACAATGTTCAGAAAAGTCCTCAGAGATTCATCAAAAGTACAAAGATAGTCCTTGGAAAATAGTTTGAAGATATGACAACTTCAGTCCCTACAATTTCATATTTTGACAAAAGTAGTCCTTTGTGCAATATTTGAAGTAAAAGACAAGAAAGGTCCTCCATGATTCAGAGATTTACAAAAGAGGCCCTTGGATTATACTTTTGAAGATTTACAGTTTTAGTCCCTATGGTTTGCAATATTACAACTTTGGTCCTTTTAATTTTACTACTCTTAAATCCTAAAACCAAACCAACCGGACCTTTACTATAATTCCCTTACACCCCAAAGCCCAAATCCTCCAAACAGCCCACTCCCACTTAACAAGCCCAACCACTTACCTTTTTAATAATACCCGGTCCTTAAGCCAGTCAACCCTAAACCCGGTCAACGCCCAACTTTAATAAAATACCTAATGCCCAAAATCCCACCCCCCAATTCATTTTTAACCCAGAAATTGTACTGTTTATAGAACCCTAGTAACCCCCAGACTACAAAATTACCCCGATTGGGTAAATTATTACCTTATGATTGGGATATTCTAGAAGGGCCAGGTAATCAGAGAATGTCAGAGGTACACGTGGTCCAATCAGGCAAGACACGGAGGATACATCACATCAGGGGCACATGATCCAAGGGTGTTAATTAATTAATGATTGATATGAGATGATCAACGGCTTAAAAGGACTCAGAAGAAACACAAGAAGGTGAGGATTGCCATCCTGGACATCCAAGACCTCACCTCTCATCAGTATATAAACCCCCATCCTCACTCATGTATACTGGTCCTATTTTTCATGTATTTAGAAGAATTTTGATCATTTTAATTTTCCTGTCATTTAAATTTTAGCACTTAAATTCAGTTTCTATTGTAATTTTAAATTTCCAAAAACTTTGTACTCATTTTCATATTAATATAATTTCAGTTTATTGCTTTAAATTTCATTGTTTCTATTATTGTCATTTACTTATTATTAGTCTTAATTAGTAGTAGTTGTGTTTTTAAATGCCTATTTTACATTTCTATTTTTAACTTAGACAGAAAAAAAAATATAAGTTCAATCTCAATTTAAGTTTCATTCTAGTTTGTTTTCTGTTTAAATAATTCATTTAAGTTTTCAAATAGTATATTGTGTCTTATTCAAAAATTCTAAAATTACACAAAGTCAAATTTGGTTAACTGTTAAAGCTTATTCACAATAAGCTGTGTTTATTGGGAGTTCAAGACAGACATTTGGAGCTTTTTGGCCTGTCTAACAGACAGGCTAGCTAAGTGAAGCCCCTCTGTTCTGCTGAGGGGGATTTGTTTTGTAAGTGTATTGATTTTCATTTTCATTTTCATTGTTGCATAAGTAGAATAATAGTAGATTAGCATTTGTTACTGTTTCATTTCATTTGCTGCATCTGTTCATTTTAATGTATCTGTGTTGTTTTAGTTGCATCTGAATCTGTGTTTATAAGTTGTGGTGTTTGATTTTGTAGTATCTGTGTTGATTTGGTAAGTTTGGATCAGTATTAGCAAATAGGTTGAGGTTTGGTTTGCATCTGGATTGGATCTGTGGTTAAAGTTTTATTGCTACTTTTTCATTGTTTGTAGATCTGTGGATTCTGAGTTTGTGCGGCTTCTGATTATAGACTTAAGTTTTGTGGTTCAGTGTCTTTTGGATATCATATTAGTTACCTAGGATTGTAATTTGGAAGTATTTCATTGGAATTGATAGGTATTCTGATAGACAGTCATTACATAAAGGTGTGTTTGGTTTATAGCAGTTTGCTGGTATTAATATCATTTCAGAGGGAAAGATTAGTTTAAGTTTGTTTCTAAAGTTGCATTAGGTGTAGTAAATTAGTTCTAGCATCAATTCAGTAGGTTATTTGCACAAAGTCAAAATTCATTCCGATTGCTCCAATCTGAGTTCATAAGGGTGTTCTGTGCATATTTGCTTCCTGCATTCTATTAGAATTAGGAAATCTCAAGGTTCAAAAAGTCATGTATTAGTTTAATACGCCATTTAGTAATAGTATTGATCATCAGAATCTCACATTAATCATAGTTAAGTTGCAATTGAAAAAGTCAAAGGAGAGAAATAGCTGCTTAAACAGGTGCTGATCTAGGGGACATTTAGGTCATCAATTGGGCATTAGATTTAGGTGTTTTAGGTTTTTCAGATAGGTTGTAGTATAGTTTTCTTGAATCTGCCTTTAGGTTTTAATTATTAGCTTATTTAGGTGCTTATAAATAAGCTTGAAGTAGGGGTGTTTGGCCATTTTATCTGTCTTGGCTTATTATCTGCCAAACTGCTTATCTTTTATTTCTGAAGTGTTTCTTTGGTCTTTACAAGTTACTATAAGCTTTAAATAGTTGATAAGACTGGTTGTGATTCTTCTGAGCTTATGTGCTATACACTGCTTATTTAACATGGAGCTTATTTAACTGTTTGTGCCACATCTATGTGTCTGAGCTTCATTTGGTTTTATAACTTTTGATTTAAGCTTATTTAAGTTCAAAAAGCATTTGCTCAAAGTTTCATTCAAATTGGATCAGGAGTGCCTATAAATAAGCACTCCAAATAAGCAGTTTTAAGCATATCAGTACTTTACTAGCTTATTTTATTTTCAAAATTTTTTCTCAAGTTTATTTTAATATTTAAGACTTTCTGTAATTTTTTCAAATTTTTCTGAGCTCATTTACTATTTTTCTTATTTTATTTTCATTTTTAATCAATTTTAAATACTTTTTAATTACTAAAAAATCCAAAAAAATCTGAAAAAGTCAAGAAAAATCCAAAAATATTTTTAAAATTTATTTTCATTTATTTTAGAATTTTAGAAATTTATTTTACATTTTTCTCAATTATTTTGAATTTTTAATTAGATTTAATACTTTTTAATTCCCAAAAATTACATAAAAAGCAAAAAAAAAAAACTGTTTTCAGTTTTAAAATTACTTTTTAGTTATTTTATAATTTTCAAAATTTAATTTTCATTTTTCTCACTTAATTTCCATTTTCTTTTAATTTTTAATTAGTTAAATATTTTTAATTCATAAAAAGTCAAAAAAATATTTTTCTTTTTCTAAAAATTTTCTTTTATCATTTTTAACTTTTCAAAATTATTTTCAAGTCCGTAAGAGTAGCGTAGCTTAAAAGTCGCGTTTTATTTCGTACGTTAACGTTTTAGCGTACGGTTTCGATTTTACGTTACGTTTTAAGTTTGTTTACTTGAATTACGTGTTTAGTTGATTATTTGTGCTTCATTTACTATTTCATTAGCATAATCTCATCATATAACTTTTTACCGTTTTCACGACACGTTTCACGATTCGGGAATTAAGAATTCCATTCACACCTTCGTTGGGACACGACCCGGGGAAATACTTTCCTAAGCATTTCTTCGGTAAAACAAACACTATACTATAAAACAACAACATCATTAGGCTTAAGAAAACTGGCTAATCTCCTATTGGTTACTTGCTTGATGTCTTAAGAAACATGAATCGGATGTGTACTACGATTAATTGGTTGTGTTTAATGCATAAGAGAATATTAATGAGGTCATGATAGGATACTAAACGTGTCATCATAGGAAAAGATAGGATCTTATAGAGTTGGGGAAGGACGTACACGCCCTCACAAATGGTATTAAGGAATACAACCTGTCTTCCACGCAATTGTAAAAAATCTATCAATCAATGAAAGATAGCTAGGGTGTAGTGAAACCTAATTAAACACGTTTTTCTTCATATTAGTTTTACACACATTTATTTTCTTGTTATTTTATTTTTATTGCATTTGTAGTTAGTTGGGTTAGTTGACTAGCAACTAATTCTGCCCACTCTTTCAAAAACCGAGAATTTTACTTGCTTTCCATAAAATATAAAAATACAAAAAGAATCATCCCTTACCTCTAGACCTAGTTTAGATCATTTTCAATCCTAGCGAACACTATTCCCTGTGGAGAACGATCAATTCCATGGTACTTACCACTACACTATACTAAATCGGTCAGGTACACTTGCCTGGCGGGGAATGTAAGCTTCTCAAGATATCCTTGAGAAGTAAAGCTTTTGTGTGACAATCCAAATCGCATCAAGGCCTATAAATACAGCCCCAATTCAGCATTTATCAGTATCTCTTTTCCCCCTCTCCTAGGGGTCGACTAGGGCTCCATTCAAGAACAATTTTCAGCAGCGTACAAGTTATTTTTAAAGGAAAATTCACGCCAATCTATACATAAATTTTAGTATGCCGTATTACATTTTTGTATTGAATTTGATGCATTTATTACCATGTTAAACATTGAATCTTCTGCATTTATTAATATGAGCGGCTAAACACCTTTGATGTTAGCCTAATTATGAAAGTGTTATTGCCTTGACATAGTTTTCTCGTTTTCATATTCGCTTTAAATGTATGTTTTCTTTGTTCATTCGCGGACACCCTTGTTTCGGTAGCATGGAGGTATGGTAGTGTAACAACCGTGGTTTTAGCAGGTCAGTTTGACTGATAGTCTTGACTCGGTTGACGTTTGTTTAGTATGTCTTAGGTGATTGAAGTGATATAGGTGAGTTTTAGCACTAAAACCCTTTGCGTAAATGGTTGTTATTGTGATTTGGAATGTATGAATTTGGAAAAGTTCATTTTGATCGCCTTTGTGGTGTAGAAATGACTTGTGAGGTTTCGGTGTTTTTGTGTTTTTGCGTAATGAGTCTCCGTTCATGTATTTGAGCGTTAGCGAGTTACAAGGAGTTTGTTTTTATGTGTTACACATTTACAAATAGTGAAAATCTATTTTTGGAAACCTTATTTTTGAAAATGATAATTTTCCGAGTCATCGTAAAAACTAAGGTTTATCGTGTAAGATGTTAGGTTTTGTTATGGGAGTTTATAAAATTTAAAAGTATAAGGTGTTGAGTGTAGTAATTAAATTTAACAAAAAATATATATGTTTTATAAAATTCTGCCCAAATGAGTGTTTTAGGAGAAAAAGGAAACCCAGTTGTAGCCCAATTACAATTTTAAGCTAAGGAATCCTAGTCCAACCCAAACAAGCCCAACCCCCAACCCATATAACCATACCAAACGACCCATAACCCTTTTTCCTGCATATTTTTGTCTACCACAAGGAGAAAAGAAGGAGAAAAAATTAGGATTTGTAATTTGGAAGCAATAATCAAGAATCAAGGTATAATCTTTATACCCTATGTTTAATTAATTGATTAATTAATCTAATTCATGTAATATTAATTATGATGGATCTAGGGTTTGTAAGTTTCTGTAAATTAATTCATTAAAACATGTTGGGACCAGTTAATGATTGTATTATGATGATTGGTTAAGAGAATTGAGTGTAAAACGCGTTAGTTTATGCATTAGGGTTTGGACAGAAAACTAGTGATGTAAAGATGTGAGTGTATTTAACTGATTTTTAGGAGTTAGGTCACGAATTTTTGGTCTAAATTTAAGTTTAATGAAAGAGCTTTCCAAAAAGTCCGGTCACGATTAATTTCAAGGTCGGAAAGTTAGTCTTTGATTTTTCTTTGATAAGGTGTCAAAGCTGTTAAACCGGGGCAAAATTTGGGTAAAGGTTTGATAGTGATTTGTGGGTGAAAAGTGATATTAAGCTTAGACCTTCTGGAAAAGTTGAGTTTTAGATTATCTTAGACTACCACGAAAAGGATTCGCGATAAAAAGTTAAAAAAGTATTTTAATTTAATTAATACTTTTTGGTGTGCGTTCAGATCCTAATCTGGATAGTTTGTAAGTTTGATTTTCTTATGGGTACTTGTGTGTGCTACTATACCATGGCCTTCTGGGATTAGCTTGTATGCTTATGAGAGACCATGGTGAATTTTTGGTGTGAGTTGTTGAGTTTTAATTGTTATTATTTCATGTAGGCGAATGTACCCTAAAATTCTGTGTTTTCTGATTTTAATAGTGCAAGGGATTTAGTGAGTATTGGGTTGTGGTGATGATTAGTATGGGGTGTAGGAGATCCATGGTGGGTCATATGAATCTTAGAAATCCATCATATGTTTATTACATGGGTTATAGCTTTTAGCTTGGCCATGTGTAATGTGGATTTATTTTGTGTGTTATAGATTGTGATTTGGTTATGTGGAAGCTGCAAAGTTTGAGGTGAGTTCATAGTCCCACTTTTTACTTTATTTTAAACTTGGGATGAGAATGATGCTTGTGATAGTTTTTTTGAGTAACTGTGATTATGCGTGGTTTAAAAAGGTTAGACTTATAATGTTATTGTATAAATGCTATATGTGATGATAATGTTATGTGGATTGGATAATGTGATGATAATGTTGTGTGGTCCAATTGGGGGGAGTATCCAATTGAAGAGTAATAACTCCTACTTGATATAGATTATGTGGATATATACGTGATTCAATTGGGAGGATGCTTATCCTGTTGCTCGCGTATGCGACCTAATTGATGCCAAGTTTGGATCGGGGGACACATTCCGTCTCAGTGGTTGCCTTATGTGTGTTGGTTGCCTTGCGAATACATGTAGCTTATATGATAACTATAATTATTTGTCTAGCTATGTTTTATAATCACAGTGAATCGGTTGCCTAGTGTGTGTGAGTCTTAAATCTATGAACCTCACCAACATTATGTTGACGTTTTAAGCATCATTTTCAGGTGAGCTTTCTAAGGATAAGATAGAAGGATGTGATTAGACGAGACCCTAGTTGCATTGGAAGTGGTTTATCATCTTTGTTTGGATCTTATGTATTGTTTTGGATTTTGTTTTGGTTATTTTGTTTTGGGGTATTGTTACAACACTTTGTGTTTGTACTTTGCTCTATTTTTGTGCATGTAGTTGTTCTCTATATAGATACCAGGTGTTGTGATGATATCCATGAAGTTACACCCTCGCGTTTCCACCTTGGCGAGGTGTGACAGGTAGTATCTAGGACTTAGGAGAATTGACGATAGGACCCTAGCATAATAGGTTTCAAGTAATGATAAGAGTTGACAATAGGACTACCATTATATTATATGAGAATGGACCAAAGGATCACCTACGGACTGCAAATCCTGGAATGACGGTTCGACCCCGTCCTTGGCCTCGAGGCAAAACGTAAGTACTTAAGAAGTTAGGGGGAACCTAAGTTCCGACAGGCCGGGTTTCGCAGAATAAATCTCAGATCGTAGCGGTGCTTAATGACTCTTCCGTAGGGTAAACCCGCGAACTCTTGTAATCATTAGGTTACGGAATAGGACGCTACGGAAAATAGGCTAGACAAATTGACCATAGGAGTCTAGTGACTTTAAACCCCATATGAAGCGATAGAAAACACTAATTAGAAAACTTAATCATGGCATAACAAGATTAGTAATTAGGCTAGCACGTTTCCCCCTATTGAATATCTATTCCACTTTATTTGCTTTCGTACATTTATTTCATTTCTTTAGTTTAATTAATCAAATCATAAAACCCCCTTTAAAATCTGTGACACTTAGAACTTAGATTAGATCCACACGCATAGCTCTTGGGACGACCTCAGCTTTACCGAATACTATTTAGAACTTAGATTAGATCCACACACATAGCTCTTGGGACGACCTCGGATTTACCGAATACTACACTACACACGACCGGGCACACTACCCGTTAGTGCATTAGGTAGACCATATGTAGACGAGAATTTATAAATATTAAAACTTGGTCAGAAATCATGAATCAAGTTTTTAGCGCCGCTGCCGGAGAGCAATAGGGTTTTGGTTAAAGTTTTTTTTTTTCTTTTCTTTTTTTTTTTTTTTTTTTCCCCTTCCTTAGGATTTTTTAGTTTTATTTCTCCCTTTCTTTGTTTCTTATTATATATCACGAAATCATGTAGAGAAAGTCGGATATTGATAACATGACGATGAATGAATATTTACAATATGAGCAAGAAAAGAACAGTACATTCATGAAGGATCTTCGATCAAGGAGTGCTCTTGCAAGATTACCTACTCCAAAACCTTCCTCGTAAACCTCGCGACCATACATCAATGTCGGTTCTTCATTTCCCAGCCCAATGATTATGGGCATTTCTAAAAGGTATGAGGGGTCGGATTTTGATCGTTATCACCATAAGAAAGATGAAGTTTCGGAATATCCGGATTCTAAAGAGGAGATTGAAGATCATAAATTTTGGAAAGATTTCATATCTAAGGAAGCTCCTACAAGATTAACTATGGAATATCCGGATTTTGATGAGGAGATTGATGCATTTTGGAAGGATTTTATGTCTAAGGACGTCCCTACGAATTTACCTCCTCTAGACCTTTGTTCTCAATCTCACCAACTAAATACCAAGCCGGTGATGCAACCGTACATGCCACCGGCTATTAACCAATTGAAGGATTTTTCGAATGAAGAGACAGGTAAGAATCCTATTAACTTTCCTATTTCTCTCTTAACTAATGTTTTTGCTAGTGTTTGTGAATAGGGTATTGATGATATCAATTTCGATACTTGACAAGGGATTTGTAAGACCTCGAAATGAAGCTTTACAATCCTCTAGGAAATGTACCTAACTGATGTAGTGTAGTATAGGTAAGTCCGGGGGATTGATCGTTCTCTAGTAGAATAGTCTTGCAATAGTTGTGGAAAGGTCAAGATGTATGACGAAATAGGTCTAAAGGTGAGGGATGATTCTTTTTGTGTTTTTATGTTTTCTAGAAAGCAAGTAAAATCTTGATTTTTGGAAGAGTGGGCGGAATTAGTTGCTAGTCAACTAACCCAAATCTACTTATAAAACTTTGTAAAATAAAATAATTAAATTACTAAACCATAAAAGTAAATTGCTGAAATCTTATGATGGGGAAAAGGTGTTTACTTAGATAAAATTACTCACTAGTTATCTCCTACTGATTTGTTGAATTGTCACGTTCTTGTTTTAGTTGAAGCATTGTATTCCTTAATATCGGTCGTGGGGAGGTGTCGAAGTCCCTAACTCTATGAACATTAGTCTCCCCTAAAACCCTTAAAGTCTATTAAGTTCTCTAGGATCTACAAGCCGCAATTCATGCAATAAATACAATGAGAAAAACTAATAGTTCACTCTACTGTTACGTTTCTAAGACGTTCAAGCTAGTTACATATAAGAGGGTAGCCAGTTTTCTTAGCCTAACACGAAGCAATCAACTAAATAAGAGACAACAAATCAACATTCAGTAACTCGGTTTCATTAGATCTAAACAAACACAAAGAAACTTGCACTACCATATTAAAGTAAATAAAAGATAAACAAATAATCAAACGATACATAGACATAACGAATGATTAAAAGGATAACTTAACTTTATTGAAAGATGGAGTTCAAAGGCTGTAAATGCCTTACAATGGAGGTAAAAATCGTTTAGGGTTTCCTCTCTAAAATTGTTACATGAATTATTAAAAAAATGTGAAAGTATATATAGATTTACAATGCTGACGGCGTTAGGTTATAGGGGATGACGCCGTCAGCTCACCGTACTTAGGGTTTCTTGTGTGCAAGTCGCCGCTCTGACGTCGTCACTCTTTATCTTCTGACGCCGTCAGGTTATGCTTGAAGCCGTCTCTTTATAAGTCTTCTAAGCCGTCTCTTGTAATCTTAAAACGTGACTCCCTACTTCAAAATACACATGACGTCGTCAGGTTTTAAATCCAAATTTGTTTCTGAAGCAACGTGTGTTAATCATAATCCAGCTCCATTCATTAAGTGACGGCATCACTTAGTAAAGTGTAACGCTATTAGCCAATGTTGCTAACGGTCTTTCGCGACTTAGTTGTTTCTTCACTTTTTCGTCCAAATACGTCCAAAAATCTCTGAATTCTAGATTTCTTGTCCCAAGTACCTAAAATGCAAAAAAGAAATGATTTGAAGCAATATTTGATCATATAAAGACGATTTTGGGCTTAGATGATCCCTTAAAAAGGCACCAAATAAATCCTTATCAACACTGCAAAGGAGAAAGAGGAAGTTCAGGAGGTTTGTGATGAAGATGACATGGATGATTTTTGAGGTATTATGGTTGAGGACATAGAAAGGCTTAGGCGAATACTTACGCCTCCTATGCAGGCCGACCCTATACCAAAGCCGGTGATGCAACCGTACATGCCACCGGTTACATACCCTAAACAATTAGAGGTTGAGAGGGAAAAAGATGAAGCAAGCAAAGATCAATCAAGGAAAATGGAAGGGATGAGCTTACGAGTTGATGAAACAATTATGCAAGCAAAGGAGGAAGTACCTAGCAAACAAAATGGTAGCAATTCTAACCCTCATTTTAATTTTATTACTAACGATCTTGCTAGTGTTCCTATACAGGTTGCCAAACCTATTGATGACGAGGTGCAACCAATAACCTCACAAGCCATACACATCACACTTCCCGATGATGTTTATGTAGCGCCGGCTACTAACCTGATTGAGGTTGAACTTGAGAAGGAAATTGGAGGATAAATTTTGGGCACTACCGTGATTGATATGGAGATAAATGTGGTGTGTAAGCTGATTATTCAGCCGCATCATGGAATGAGCCATTCATCAAAGCCATCGATGAAGATGGGTAAGGTAAGTAGGGAAATGACATCTATTCCAAGGTATAACTCTAATTCATCATTTCTCTATCCCATTTCACAATGTTTATTTCTATTTTCACCCACACTTGGTTTCAAGTGAGAGGATGAACACCTTTTTACTCAGTAAATAAGGGTGGAGTCAAGTTCGAGACTCGAACAAAAACAAGCGCTTCGTGGGAGGCACCTCATGAATATCTTTTTATTTTTATTTTAGCCTTAGATTTTTTTTAGGATTTATGCTTGGTATGTTTGAGTATCATTTTTGCAGGATCCTACAGCAAAGAAATACATGAGAAGTGCTGGAGGGGCCTCTTTGTGGTCTGAAAAATTCAAGTTTTCTGAGATTTTCATCAGAGACTTTCTACGGTGTAACTTCATACTTTCGGTTATGCCGTAACTATTTGCCAGCACACGCTAATCTCAGGTCACTTTACTTATGGCGTAACTCAGTCGATGTAGTTACCCCGGAACTTCTTCCTGTAGCTAGCCATTCTTAAAAACAATTTCCAAGCTTGTATATTTTTATTAGTAAATGAACTTTGTGGGTGTGTTCCCTGTAAACCCTCACGAGACTTTACTCGTTCACTTAGGACACCGAGTGGTTTAAAAGGCTTGTTGCATACGCTAAATGCAACAGTGATTCCTACGAAAGTGAGTTAGGTTTCTTTGTTTTATTTTTAATTTCTTTTTATTTTAGATTTATGCTTGTGGGCAGTGACGTGATTTCAGGGATTAGGCGAAGCGAAGGCACATTTTCTCAAACATAATTTTTCTATCATTTTCAAGAGCAAATTTTAGGGGAGTCCTCATTCTAATTCTACTTATCTCCTTTAGTATTACATAGTTGCGTACAAAAGGGACTTTGTACATTTCAAGTGGGGGGGATGGGAGTAGAATTATAACTTGAACTTTATTTTGCCCATTTTTCTAGTTTATTTTGAAAAATTATGCCATTTTTTAAATTTTGACATGTTTTTCTTAACCTAATTAGAATAGAACTTAGCCGAGCGCACTATAACCTTTTATTTCCTTGGTGAGATTTAGCCTTTCCATTTCCCCATATTACTCAAATCCACCAAATTACGAGTGTCCCGGTAGTTTGTAAACTTTAGAACTTGGATTTTACATCATTTTGAGACCATAGACGAGTAGTGTGTCATGGGACATTTTGAGAAGGCAATGTCTAGGATTACACCAAATAGCCCATATATGTTTAATTATGTGCGTTTATCGATTAGTCACCTCAACATTTCAACCCCCATGTTAATCCCATTTGTTGTACTCACCTTTAGTGCAAGATACTTCTAGTTACACCCTTTCAAGCCATTCTTTTCATTTCTTCACCTATATATTGTATAATTCGTTACACCTATTCGCCTTAGCCTTCCGTGTAGTCTTAGTTTGTGATTGGTAAGTCGCCGTTTGCTTAAGTTTGAGGTTTGAGTAGAGAGATTCGGGAATCACACCTCATTGAAGACCCCCCGTATTCCTCATATATGATTCATATGGCGAGATGCACCTTAACTTGGTCTTCAGAAATCTTCAATCAAATGTGATTGAGGTAGGATTCTTTATTCTAGTTCAATAAGCTTCATAACCAAGGACTAGTGCTTATAATACATGCAGTATCCTTTTTACGAACATTAAAAAAATATATATATTTATATATATATATATATATATATATATATATATATATATATATATATATATATATATATATATACATATATATACATATATGTATATACATACATATACATATATATATATATATATATATATATATATATATATATATATATATATATATATATATATATATATATATATATATATATATATATATACACTATCTT
This sequence comes from Artemisia argyi, assembly GCA_030686995.1. Lineage (NCBI taxonomy): Eukaryota > Viridiplantae > Streptophyta > Magnoliopsida > Asterales > Asteraceae > Artemisia > Artemisia argyi. Next base: position 63,124,324 of record CM060699.1, on the reverse strand, counting down.
ATAATGTATTTAGGACATCTAAATTTAGAAGTATTAAAAAAATAAGACCAAAAACATTTTCACAAAAAGAAAGTTACATATAAAGAGGTTTCAGCGCAAAGTTAAATGTATTAATTTTGCTATTAAAAATTCAGACTTGCAACATCCTGAAAATTAAATGTATATAAGTGTCGACTTGTAACTGCCTTTGAATATTTATATTGTCCATAAAAATTGTCACAGGGTATCCGTTGCCGCATTGCGCGGGTACCCTTCTAGTATGTGTGTGTGTGTGTGTGTGTGTATATATATATATATATATATATATATATATATATATATATATATATATATATATATATATATATATATATAGGCAAAGGATCACGTGCGGATGGTACTTTTTAGTGCGGACGTACGGATGCGTATGGGCCGTTGATCTTTTCCCATCAGCGGCTGTGATTAGATATAATTATATAACACGGAGTGGCATTCTCGTAATTATTATATTTAGAAAATACGGGTCAAATCTTCGCCCGTTAATATCTCCTTATCTTTTTTATTATTATTTGAATATTTTCTTTCATTATTTTTTGCAACTATATTTATTTAATTTTTATTATTGAATGGATTTATCTGATCAATATTCTGGTATTGGTCCTGATCTATCGGATCATTTTTTATCAAAAAACCGTGTTGAAAGTATTTTTTATAAGCTATCTTCTTGATATTCTGCATTTTCAGATTGTTATTCTGCATTTTCAAATTAATTTCTTTATATGGTAGATATTGTGATATTAATATATAAGAATGGTATTTTGATATTAATATATGAGATGTATTACGATATTAAAATATAAGTATGGTATTGTGATATTAATCTATTGTGAATATTGTTTTTGTTATATGATATGTATTACGATATTAAAATATAAGTATGGTATTGTGATATTGTTTTTGTTATATGATATGTATTACGATATTAAAATATAAGTATGATATGTATTACGATATTAAAATATAAGTATGGCATTGTGATATTGTTTTTGTTATATGATATGTATTACGATATTAATATATAAGTATGGTATTGTGATATTGTTTTTCTTATATGATATGTATTACGATATTAAAATATAAGTTTAGTATTGTGATATTGTTTTTCTTATACGATATGTATTACGATATTAAAATATAAGTATCGTATTGTGATATTAATCTATTGTGATATTGTTTTGTTATATGATATGTATTATGATATTAAAATATATGTATGGTATTGTGATATTAATTGTTTTTATTGTAGAGAAATTTGTTTTTGACACGTGGCCTTTATCTGTTTGACATAACAAATTTATATATTAATGTCGTTTTGTTATTCTGCATTTTTGAATTTTATTATTATATTATTATTTCTTTTATGGTAGGTATTACGATATTAATTTTTAAATGCTATTGTGATATTTATTGTTTATTATGAGTTTTTGTATTCTTGACTAGTGGTGTTATTTGTTTTACATAACAAATATATATATTAATATTAATATCTCTTTTATGGTTGGTATTTTATGATATTTGAGATGTATAGTTTGTATTCTGATAGGTATTACGATATTTATATATAAATGGTATTGTGATATTTAATAGTTATTATGAGTCAATTGTGCAATTGATTTGTGGCATTTATATTGTTATATAGTACTGTATGTATTAACTGGATGTACTGTGATATGGAATTGTTAGATCAATTTTGATTTTATTATAGTTATAAGTTGTATGAACTGTTATACTTTTTTTACTTAATTGTGTAATATTATTTTATTATCAAGTCACTTTTTGACTTTATTTTTTTTTAGGTTATTCTATGATGCAGAATTCTGCAAGTAATGATGTTGTTGAAGCTGTAAATTTATCTCTTGATGATAATTTAGAAGACAATGAGGAAGTAAATTCGCCAGATTTTTTTAGCTTAACTACAAAGTTAATTAAACCTGTTGTTGTTAAAGAAGTTGTACCAGCAGAAGGTAGTTTGTTTAATAGTGTTGAAGATGCTTACAGGGTGTACAAAAATTATGCTGATGAAGATGGTTTTATTGTTCGTAGAGGGCATGAAAGTAAAGCAGGAGGTGTTATTCTTAATAAGGAATTTCTTTGCAGTAAAGAAGGGATTAAAAAAGTTAAAGTTGAAGAATTTGATAGTTTAAAACAAGATTGTAATGCTAAGTCAGTTAAGAGAAAAAGATTTGATTTTAGGACAAATTGCAAAGCTAGACTTTATATTGTTAAATCTGGTGAACAGTATAAAGTTAAAAACTTTGTGGAAGAGCACAATCATGGTTTTTTTACTTCTGAAGATAGACATTTGCAAAAGTCTCACAGGTCTATGAGTTTGGCGCATCAGTATTTTGCTATTAAAGCTTCAAATTTGAACATTGGTCCTTGTATGTCGTTCAATTTTATTGCTGAGCTTTTGGGTGGATATGAGAAAGTTGGTGCAACAAAGATTGATTTCAAGAATATGAGTCGTGATATTTACAATTATATTGGTAAATATGATGCCCAAATGATAATTGATAAGTTTAGTGTTTTAAAGGAAAGAGATGAAAATTTTTCATTTGAGTTTAAGACTAATACTGCGGGTCAATTAAGTTGTTTGTTTTGGTCTGATGATACAAGTAAAAGGAATTATGAAGCTTTTGGTGATGTTCTGTCTATCATGCTACGTTCAAAACTAATATGTAAGTTTTTTTTTTTTTTTTTAAATATATATATTTATATATGTATATTTTTTTTTGTAGGTACAATATGGTGTTTGTTCCTTTTACGGGTGTTGATAATCATCAAAAATGTGTAATATTCGGTGTTGGTTTGCTTTTGAAAGAAGATGTTGTTTCATATGAGTGGCTACTACAAGATTTTGTTAAATATTATACTAAGGAGCCGTATCTTGTTTTAACAGATCAAGATCCTTCAATGTTAATTGCAATACCTAATATTTTAAAACTGCTAAACATCGTCTTTGCATGTGGCATATAATGAATAAACTTCCTACAAAGGTATAGATATTTATTTATATATATATATATATATATATATATATATATATATATATATATATATATATATATATATATATATATATATATATATATATTTTCTTTTTTTATACATATATACATATATATTGTAAGAATTATTTTTAATATTAAACAATTATTTTTTATATAAATTATTTTCCTTTTATTTTTTTGTAGATTGGTTCTGAAATATGTGAAGAAGAAGGATTCAAAAAGCGTCTATGTCGTATTGTATGGAGGGAAAGCGACGAACCTGATGAATTTGTTGAAAAATAGAATTCTTTATTGGCTGAATATCATTTAGATGAGCATAAATGGTTAAATGATATGTTTAATATTAAATAGAGTTGGATTCCTGCTTATTTTAGAGATATTCCAATGAGTGGTTTAATGAAAACTACGTCAAGATCTAAAAGTGAAAACTATTTTTTTGGTCATAATTCTAATTGGAGTTCTACTCTAGTTCATTTTCTTTTTCGTTATGAAAGTGCTTTAGATCAGCAAAGAAATATTCAACGTGTTCTTGATAATAATACAAGAACTGGTAAGCCATCATTGAAAACCAGACAATTAGTTAAAGCACAAGCTGCAGATTTTTACACTCGTGAGGCATTCTATGTTATTCAGATTGAGATCGTTGCTTCTGTAGATTCTTGTACTGGTTCTACGAGAAATTTGGGTTATGTTAAAGACACTGATAAAGAGTGGTTTGGAGAGTTTAAGGTATTAGAGTTCAATTTTTTTAATTCAATAAATATTATCAAGAAACTCGTTCTGTTAAAAATATTTTATATATTTTTTATTTACTTTTTTTTTCAGGTTGACTATTATGAAGAACCTCATTCTGTTAAATGCAGTTGCCTGCATTTTGAAAGACGTGGTTTGTTATGTCGTCATGCCTTTTATACTCTTAGAGCAAATGGTGTTGAGAAGATTCCAAAGCAATATTTGTTATGGCGTTGGAGAAAAGAAGCTGTTGTTTTACCTCCAATTGGTTCTTCTTATAAATCAAGTGGATCTTCTGGTTCTTGTATTTCGAATATTTATTCAAAAGTGAATGCTATAATCAATCAATGTGGATACGATGAAGATAAACTAAGTCAATTTCTTGATCAATTGAGTCTTTATGAATCCGGTTTAGAATCATCAAATGTGCCTCAAACTTCAGCAAGTAAACAGCAAAGTATATCATCTATGATTGGAGTTCCTAAACCTGATGTTCTTGAAGTTCTTCCTCCTGATATTGGGAAAAACAAAGGTGGAATTAGTGGTCATAGGTATAAACCTTCTAATAATGATGTCAGAATTAAATCTGCAAAAGAAGGTGGAAAAAATTTGAGAAATTGCAGAATCTGTAAAACAAAAACAGATCATGATTTCAGGAATTGTCCCAACAATCCAAATAGGAAAAAACTGGCTCCTAAGAAAGGCATTAAGAAGGCGAATCGAAAAGGGAGGAAAACTAAGGGACAATCAAGTAAAGCTAACTCTCAGGAGGATGATGGTGTATTTAATTTTAATTCTGAGGAGGATACTGATTGATAAGTTTGAATAATTGAAAGTAATTTATGTTATTTAATTTTATTGTTCTGAATTACAGATTTTTTATTAAAGTTGTTATTTTTTACATAAGCATATCTACATAGTTATTATTATATAAATTGTTGTTCTGATTTAATTATTATTATACTGTATAATTTGTTATTACGATATAAATTGTTATTCCGATATTAATATCTCTTTTATGGTAGGTATTACGATAGTTATTATTTAAGGTTTGTAACTTCGTATTCTGATAGGTATTACGATATTAATTTATAAATTGTATTGTGATATTTAATATTTACTATGAGACATTTGTGTTCTTTACACGTGGCCGTTATTTGTTTGACATAACAAATATATATATTAATATCGTATTAAACATATTTTAAATAAAGATGAGTAATTAAATTAAAGAAAAAAAAAGAAAAAAAAAAGTAGGGGTCAAGTAAGCAAACAGACGGCGTACACACTTCCCCTGAACATCACATCCATCAAATCTCTGAAACACTATTAAACAATAAAATACATCTTAAATACTCCACTATAAAATAATAATGAGTATGCTGAAAAAAATTACAAAATCTTTTTGCTGAAAGAAAATAAAGAATAATGAAACTTCATAAATCTCTCTCCGCTGAAAATTTATGGATTACAACTATCTTATTTCAGATTATACTATAAACTCTAATGGGTAAACTTAAACCAGTATATCTAATCCACAAACTAAACCCAGCATATTAAACCATGTATTGGTTTGTTTGATATTTTCTATTCAGCATTTGTAATTTACAAACTGAAACCATCATCTGAAACCATAAAAAGTTTATTGTTATTTACTAGTTTCTGAGTACTTTAAAGTAAGTGAACAAATTTATATCAGATTACACCATAAACATTAAAATAAAATGTTTATACATCATATCATCATATGATGCTGAATGAGATACTGAAAAACACTAATAATTGAATGTATCTGAGTTACATACAAAATAAAATTACATTCATAATTCTTTATATATTTTTTAAATAAAGATGATTAATTGTTTTATTCCATTTAGTCAGGTACCTCCATACGTTTTTTTTTATTACTTTCAAAATTTACATATATCATCTTCTAACAGAAACCATTTGCAGCAATTTGTTGAACGTATGCCTGATATACTCTCTTTTTTAGTCAATTTGATTATTGAGAGGTCTTATGAAGATGTATTACAACTTGAAGAACAAGAAATAGTTCGTTTTCAAGAAGAAACTAAGAATATTGGCTCATCTAATTTTTCTACGAGATCCATAGTAAGTGAAAGAATAATGTTGCTTGACAAGATGGACTGGGTTTGTGCAATTTGTTTGGGAAAATACAAAGAAAATGAATTTATATGCTCTTTGGTTTTCATAAATCGTAATTCATTTAACTTACATCAAGTAATAGAACCAAAAATTAAATAAAAGATATTTAACAATACCTATTTTTCATAATATATTTTTATGATTCTTACTGATCATTTAGCAGAATCGATTCATTGTACAAGCCCATGATGAATGAACCCTCTACTCCAATAATCCCAAGATTCTTGATTTGTTGTGAACATGGGTCGTAAACATGAAGTGTTGAACATTTTCCATAGTCTTCTCGAGGTTCAAATATAGCTTCACCACTTTTTGTAAACCCCAATATTCTATAAATGTTTGCATCAATAGTGTACAGCTTTCTGAAAGAAAAATCATCTTCCATTATCCATAGACCACATTGTAGCGCTCCATCAATCATAATGCATCCACACACAACAAGAGACTCCCTTAGTTTACAAACGGTCAATTGGAAAGGTTCAAATATTTCATTTGTTAAGCTATCTGGTAAGTGTATCTCTTTGAACTCTTTTGTAATCAAATCAAATGAGATAAGCATGTTTTTGTTATAGTCACGATCATCAGCAACAATCAATTCATATGCAACCCAATAAACAAATCTATCTAATACAACATAAGTTGAGTCATTAAATTTGATGGTTTCTCGAAGACAATTAGCATTTGGATTCACATTGTTCCAAACACCTGCACTTAATGAAAAAATTTCAACAACCCAAAACATAGCATTCTTAGCATATGTTAATTTCAGTACTGTAGGATCTAAAGTATCCGGGCGAATTCCAAAAGTTAAAGTAGGACAGATATTACTTTCAGTATAAGGAGCAACAATACCAATTGATTTTCGAATTGAAGGATTCGAAAAAATAACCATCCACTGTTTATAGACTTTGTGGAAACCATACAAACACACTAAACCATGAGTTGCACCAATAATTTTTGATATAGAAAATTTTTGTTCAATGTTTTTAGAAATAACATTAGATACAGAAACGTTAAAAAGAGTTTCATTCTTACCATCATCTAGAAAAAAAAAAACGTACTTTTCATTAAAAAAAAAAAAAAAAAAGTATCTTCTCTGTAGCCTATGATAGAACAACTAAGCAGCTGTGGATGGCGGTTCCTATGACCAATCACAAAGTCAGAGCTCTCAATAAAAGACTTCCATTGTTTGGAAACTAATTTGAATCCAATCAATATCTTAACCTCATAAACTTTTTTGATTATTTCCATTTGCAGTTCAATCGGGATGTTGTCTGACATTTTTGAAGTGTTGTGGTTGTTGCTGTTTTTTTTTTTTTTTTTTTTTTTTTTTTTTTTTTTTTTTTTATAGAGTTTTTTTTTGATACTATGAAGAAGGTGGAATGAAATTGGGATTTTTTGTTGATTGTTTTGACTTTTTGAGTTTTATCAAAATATCAATCTCTTAAAATATTATTTTTTAATATAAATTAAATTTAATCAATAGTGTTTTTAAATTAAATTTATTTTTTTAATTAATTAAGTATATGTTATTATTTGTATTGCAAAAAAGAATATTCTAATATATAGTACGTAGTAGGGCTGAGCAAATGGACCGGATGGACCGGACCGACCACATTCGTTCCGGTCCTCGGTCTAAGCTTTTTGGCTAATTCGGTTCTCGGTTCGGTCGGTCCGGTCCGGTTCGATCCGTACTACGTAGTAATATTTAGCTTCTCAAGGACGCTTCATTTTTGTTAGTGTGCTTTAATTCAAACAAGCATGTTTTGATTATGATTAACTCTTTTAAAATTAAATAATCTTTAAAAAAATTTAAAATATGTTTAAAATTTTCAGTAATTGTTAAATTAATAAATAAAGTTATTTTAAGTAAATATTATAAATAAAATATCTTCAATATTATTCAAATGTTTTTTATTTATTTTAAAATAAATTAATTTTATTAAAAAAAGCCCATATTTTTAATGTTAATAAACTTTTCCAAAGCACATTATTTTTAGAAAGCCGATATTTAAAAAGCGCAAAACCTTTTAAAATGTGAATATTCTTTTAAGATAACAGTATTAAATGATGCGCTTCAAATACATGTTTGATTTCTACGACCACACCAAGTCCAACACAAGACCATTTCATCTGTTTCATGTTTGTTAAAACAACAACGACACTTTGAACACTACATGTTGTTGTTTCCTTCCTTTTTCAAAATATGTCTTCCAAGTTTTATTTATGTTTTTCAAAATAAACTTTTCCATAACTAGGTTCGGTTATAAATTTGTTCGGTTAGTTTGGTTCAATTAGTTTGGTTAAACCGAACCTAACCATATTCAAATTCTTTTATTCATCTTGATTTTTTAGTTTGGTTCGGTTTGGTTAATTTTTTAATTTGTTTCGGTTCGATTTTTTGCTTGACCCGAATAAAGTTAATTCACTATTTATTTTTAAAAAATTAATAATTACATAAATATTTAACAATAAAAATATTATTTAGCCTAAAAAAGAAACGTTTTTTTGTTTGACTTTGTTGACTGCATGCACAATTTGCATATACAATCTCAGACCATCATTACCATCAATAACTTTTCACTTGGCTCTATAACCAGCTTGTCTCTCAGATTATCAGTTGTCATATCAACGAACCGTCAAAAAATTAAAAGGTTAGAATATCCAATTTTTTTTTTTCTAAAAATTATCCGAATCTACTTGCAATATGTATATCTTGTTGATCTCATATTTATGGAATACTTTGCTAATTATAACATTACTTGTATGATATGTTATGTTTGCTAATGATAAGATTACTTAATAATTGTACTCTATTGATCAAACATTGTATTCTATTTGTTAAAGATTAAATAAGTGAGTAATACATGTTTTGAAACAGATATGATCTGTTAGATTAGATTCTTATTGTATATAAGAAGGCTTTTAATAAAACTTATATTGCATTAGGTATTTGATCAAAATAATGTTTTTTGTTTTATTTTGTGAAAAAAAATTGTTTTGGATAGAATATTGAAAGATGGGTTGTTAGTTTAATTTCCAGTATGTAGAATGTTCTTTTTACATAAATAATTGTTTTGAATCAACAACAAAGTAACTCCCAATACCGTCTTCCACGGTTTATGGGTCCCAATACCGTCTTTCACGGTATATGGGGGAGGTTGAGACGTAGACAACCATACCCCTACCTAAGGTAGAGAGGTTGTTTCCAGTTTCTACCAAAAGGACCTCTTGATTCGACCTTTCAAACTTAATCACATAAATACAGCACTGTAAGCCAAAACAAACTTAGGTAAACTCGCACGAATGTGATTGTGAGTTTCATTGATTGAAAAGATCAATGTGTTTGCGAAAAATAAAAAACTATATAATTTGTCTACATGCTGATTTCTATGGCTTTTAACGTTTATGATTATCAAGAATACATCATGTAGTTATTTTAGTTAGTTTTACTCATAGATAACACCTTTGTCATTTGGTATATGCATATTTTACGGTTACATATGCGATCTTCATTGTAGAAGGTTGAAGTAAGAGATGAAATGTGGTTGTTTGTTGTAAAATTTCAAATTATTTAAAGTGGTACATTGTATACATCAGTAATTATATGTTGTCAAATTTGTAAACAGTATCAGAATATTTCATTTAATGGTTTTATATTACAGGTACATAAAAAAACAAACAAATGGATCAGCAATTCCTTTTCAGATTTGATTTAGAAAGTAACGCAGCTTTCCAGGTAGACAATCCATATTAGCTCACGTATATTTTTTTATTTTGGATGTTCATATTTCGTTTATTTTTTTAGTTAAATTTTTAACTTTTGAATATAACTAATATCGCAATATAATATGATAACAAATTATAATTCAATTGTGTGCAGACTTTACCAAATGTTTTCTACGAACACTTCTACAATGGAGAAAAATACATTTTCATCCATGGCAACAACAGGTACAGGTACATATGTTTATTAAGGGATGATGGAAGCAAGGTTGATTTGTATGGTGATGAATGGGCTAAATTTGTTGAGGACAATGTCCCTTCCCTTGTTAGTACTTTGCACTTTGTGAAAGAGGCGGATAGCACATTTTATGTAACAGGATATAATGATCAGGGTATCGAAGTTCTAGGCTATGAAAGACGTGTTGTGGGAAACAGGGTGAGTAGATGCTTGGTTAGGCGCACAACTGATGGACAGGTATTTTTTTTGTTATATATCGTTTTAAAATATACATATAAGCTTAATGGCATTAAAAAAAACTAAATATATACTTGATATTGTAGATTCTACCGGGAGATTTCTTGCAGGACATATGGAAAAACACATTCAAAATTTATGCAAATGGAAAGAGTTACAAAGTAAAACATGAAAGGGTACAACTTGATCCGGAAAGTGTTGTAAGGTCAAACCGATTGTTCGGTAAAAGATGGGACAAACTTGTTGTTGATTTGCAAATTGCTAGGGGACAGATAATGGTTTTTACAAATTTGGAAAACAACAAACTGAATCTTGCCATATTCTTAGCTAATGGAACGAGCATTCATGAAGAAACTATTCTACCAACAATGTTGAGGTTACCTTCTCGTCCCATACCACCATATGCCATCGAAGGTATATCTATTATGTTAATATTTATGTTGTTCATTATAATAGCAAGAATACAAATAAATTCATCAATAAGAAGTTAAGTATTGTTATTAATCGTTAATCGCAGACAAGAGAGCAAAACATTCATGCTTATGGAAAGGACATACCAGTCACAACAATGAAGTTGATGTTTTCTATGCTGAACTAACTGCATCTGTTTGCGTCTTTTACCAATTGGTAAGTATATAAAAATAGTTATAAAAAAATTGTGGTATGTTTAAGACAAAATATTTTAAGTTTGTTATTTAACGACTCTAACCAACTGTATATATGGATGTTAGACAATACCAGTTGATTACACCTTCTCACACTCTATGGACACATACCAAAAGGCAATACTTGTTACTATGGATGAGAGGTTTCCAATGAAAGTAAAAACAATTCCTGACAGAAGCAGACCATCAAGGTTTAAGCATGTGAAAATTACTGGCAACTGGGGGGCATTTGCAGGTTTTTGCAGTTTCAAGGAAAGAACGATGATGCATTTAAAGCTTGTTAACACAATTGTTGAAGTTGTTGAAGGAGAAGAAGTTAAAGTTGCAGAATTTCATGTCTGTTAATCATGATATGGAAAAAGTTTGTTTCATTTTGCAACTCTCTGAAACTGAACTTTTATGTGTTTTAATTATGAACTGTGGATGTTTAGGAATCAAAGACTTTGGTAAATTAGGAATCTAATACTTTGGATAATTAGGTCGTAATTATGAAGTGTATTAATCTAAGACTTTGGTAATTTAAGTGAACTTTGGTATGTTTATTTTATGTTATGATGACAGTTAATATAATAATAATAACAATAATACTAAGAAATATTATTTTAAAAATAATGAGTATGCTGAAAAAAATTACAAAATCTTTCTGCTGAAAGAAAATAAAGAGTAATCAAACTTCATAAATCTCTCTCAGCTGAAAATTTATGGATTACAGCTATATTATTTCAGATTATACTATAAACTCTAATGGCTAAACTTAAACCAGTATGTTTAATCCACAAACTAAACCCAGCATATTAAACCATGTATTGGTTTGTTTGATATTTTCTATTCAGCATTTGTAATCTACAAGCTGAAACCATCATCTGAAATCATAAAAAGTTTAGTGTTATTTACTAGTTTCTGAGTACTTTAAAGTAAGTGAACAAATTTATATCAGATTACATCATAAACATTAAAATAAAATGTTTATACATCATATCATCATATGATGTTGAATGAGATTCTGAAAAACACTAATAATTGAATGTATCTGAGTTACATACCAAAATAAAATTAAAGATTTAGGATACAGATTCATTGAATAAAACTCATACTCTTTTACATTATCAAAATTCACTAATGTTTATCTGCAAAATTACACAATTTCAGATTAAAATATAATGATTTTTCTCAGGGCTTTTTCTTTTCTTTTCCTTTACCTTTCCAAGAAGTCATAAATCTCATCTCAATGAACCTTTGAGTTTTTGCTTTTAAACGACATTGTTTTTCTTCTGGACTAAAACTCAAAAATTCAATTGATTCAGAAATTATTTTTTTTCTATGTATATTATAATCGGAAAGAAGGATTTTAGCTGCATATTTCTTCCTTAATGTCCTGATTTGGCCTTGTTGTTCTACACCTTCATTTTTGAATCCTGAGTTCCATTCTTCAACTTTTTGTCCATTGAATGTCTCCATATGTCTCATTGCAAAAATTGCACAATCTTGTTCATTTCTTCTTGTTCTCCAAGGCATTTTCAATATACTAGGCTTACAGAGTTTCATGATTTGAAATTTTGGATGATCTTTCTTCTTCAAATACTCACAGAAAAAGTTTGTCTGAAAAAAATTAAAACAACAATGTTAATGAATATTAAATTTTACTTCATTGAAATTTTGTAATTAAATGATTTAATGTTCTGGGAAAGCTATTGACTTTTTTTAAATATACTCCTACTTTGACTTATATGAACTTTGCTTGATCTTAGATGATTATAGAAGATATGATAAGCTTAAGTAAAGCTAATTTAGGCTTAAGCTATTGGTAATAAGCTTATGTGAGGGTTTATAGTACTCAAAACACCATACAGTTAACTGTGAGGTGTTATTTTAGTGATTTTGACTTTTTCTCTAATAAACCTGGGTTTTTATGGTTTTGATATCTTATTTAAATCTAATGAAACATATATCAATAACAATTACCCACTAAAAACCACTGTATCACACTGAACACCCTTGATCCAAACAGTCCTTAACATGACTTGATTTTTGAATTTTAGATCAGACAAATTCCTGAGACCTTATGATTGCTTTTAATTATCTTATTATGGTCTCGTGAGTCTATAATATCACAGAAATGAGGGCTGCAAACACAGGTAACCAAGAAAGCAATTTATACTAATTTGACTGTATTACTTTTATTTTTAGCTACTATAAATTTAAATTAACAAACTATCTATCTTAAGTTATATTATAACTAAGGAACATCAAATAAGCATAAACAAATCAATCAGAAGATGAATAAGGTATGTCACAGTAGAAATAAGGAAATGAGATTTATGACTTACAAAATGCAATCCTGCAAAACCATGAACCAAAGACCTCAAATCCAATCCTATAGAATCTCCACAGATTCACTAACCCAGGGCAATCCAGGTTATGAAATTAAATGACTGAATGTTTTAGAAATTGTAAACACGTACTCTTACCAGAACTACAGGGTTTCGAAGGTCCAGGTTATGAAATTAAATGACTGAATATTTTAGAAATAGTAAACATGAATTCTTACCAAAACTAGTGGCAGAGTTCCATAAATTCTCTTTATCAGATCAATTTCAGAAATTTTAGAAGCTTCATAAAAAACTTCCAAATCTGTTATTCTGTTATCGATAATCTCAATCTTCAGATTCTTTAGATCGAAACAAACTATGTAGTAATGTGAATCCCGAAGAATATTGAAAAAGACCTGTGTTGATATTCAAAAAAATAAGCCATTGAAACTAATATTTATACATAATCAGTTATTCCATACTATTATAGCTACTATAAGCACATTTTTAAATGAGTAACTTACCAAATCCACACTAACTAAATTAGCTACAGATTCATCTTCAAGGCATGCAGCTAAAAACAGAGCTTCTTGAAAACTTTCAAATCTTTCATCTCTTGTTATATTTTCATCAGTCATAGATAGAAGCTGATATCATAAAATAAAATTAATACAAAATATTTATTTTTAAATACTATTTTGTTCTTAAACAAACATAAAAAACATACAGTAACGTGCATATTGCAATACAATTTTGTTTGTTTTGAGTTATATCTTCTGAATTCTTCACAATTAAGTAAGATACACCACATATCTATAACATCAGAATATATCCATTGTTCATAATAGAACGATTCAAACATAGTACGTTCTACTCCAACATCAGCATCTTGAAACTGGAAAATTATGTCCCTATAAATATTTATCAAAAGTATTAAATTACAATAAGAATAAAAAAAATAAAAAAATAAAATAAAAATAATGTTTAAAACTTACATAGGATTTTTGCTTATACTGAATAGTGCATTGGCTGCATTAAATTCTTCTGTCGATGCTTGAATTTCATTTGTTTCTTTAATGGTTTGATTTTCTTCGGGAGGTGTTAAAAGAGAAACAATTTCTATTTTATTGGGATTAGATTTTTCTTCTGGAGGAGTCAAATTCACTTTTTCTAACGACTTACATAGCGTTACTTCTTCAACAGGATGTGAAGTGAAATCAAAACACAAATCAAAAGAGGGTATTTCGTTAAAAGTTTGCCTTTCTTTTTCAATAATTTTTTATTCACGTTTTGTAAAATCAAATTTCCTTTCTTGATGACGCAAATTAACTTTTTTTTTAAGTTTCCCTCATTATTCAAAAAAACTTATTCAGACCTAGAATTTTCAATTATTGAACATTCTGGATTAAGCTTTACTCTTTTTGCGGTGTTTATTACACGATCCCATTCATCTTTTAAAGCTTCAACTTCCTTAGAATTCGGAAAGTTCAACAATCCTTTTTTGATAGAATGATTCATTTCTTTGATCAATGATTCCAACATAAACAAATTATTCTTCGTTTTCTGAATGAAACCCTGTTTAATTTTCATTAAAATATTAGCTTAATTTTCTTAATTCATTTTAGTTGCAAGATAAAATATTCTATAAAAAAAAAAAAAAAAAAAAAAAAAAAAAAAAAAAAAAAAAAAAATCTATACCTTTTCATCAATTTTCTTTAATAGAACTTTTTTATCTTCAAAGATTATTTCTTCAAACACCTGTAAGTTTTATAAAACGAGTCAAATATTCATATCAGTACAAATTCATAAGTTTACCTATATTTATAATCTAAGCATTAATAATTTTCTTTTTTTAAAACAAATTCATACTATTATCAGATAAAATGATAAACAAACGTACCAGTTTGTTGCATTCTAATGTAACATTTTGACCTTTTTCACCAGAAACCTTTTTTGTTTATTTTAATTGAATTGCATCTAATTTTTCTGTGTTTTCCAGCTCCCCCTGAAAGCAACCAGACAAATAATGAAATATATGAAATAAGTTTAATTTTTATTAAACCAACTTATTTGGTAAGAAAGAATAGCTTTAAATCAACAAGTTTAGCTATAACATTTAATATGTTTTTAACAGACTTATTTTATATTATTAGGAATAATATTATTCTTTAAACTGATATACAATCTAGTCATTAATAATTTTTTTTTTTATTTTTAAAACAAATTGATATTATTAACAGATTAAATGTGAAAGAAACATACCAGTTTGTTGCACTCTGATGTCACGTTTTGACCTTTTTCAGCTGAAGCTTGTTTTACTTGTTTAACTGGAATAGGATCTAATTTCTCTGCGTTTTCCAGCTTACCCTGAAAGCAATTACACAACTTATAAAATATATGGAATAAGTGTTTGTTTTGATTAAACAAACAGATTTAGTAATAAAGAATACCTTTAAATCAAGAGGTTTTGGTGTAACATTTAATACCTCTTCAACAGACTCTGGTATTTCACAATGACTTTTATCCACCAAGTAACTAAACTCTGCTGTTTCTCTCATCTTCAGCAATTCTGTATTTCATGTTTTCAAAGCAGGTTGAGAATGATCTACGTTTATGAAATTGCACTCTATCTTTTGAACATAAAAAAGCTGCAAAGGTTATTGGTTTTTTGTTATTAAATATTGAGATATATGTATGTATAAAAGAAGAATAAATGAAACAAAAAAAGAAGTGTAATTACCGTAAGAAATGTCAAAGGTCCACAATAATATGATTTCTTGTTGTTAGGATTCCAATCCTTTTTACACTTGTTTAGACAATCAATCAAATAACCACACCAATCCATCTTATTAATCTTATCATATTCAGATAAAATAGAATATAAGATTCTCTGATTTGATGTTCCATCTTTCATAGCTTCAAATAAGACAGTCGCTATCAAAACAACTAAGTTAATTCTGAACAACTTTCCTCTGTCCTTTGCATCTATTAGTTTTTGCACTACAGATTTTGGTTTAACTTTGATTGTATCCTTCTCCAACAAAGTAAACTGCTTTCTCCAATTTTTAATACACGCATCTTCACTTTTCACTCTTTCTGGTGGATTTATTTGTAAACCACCACTTGGGAAACCGAAAATTTATTCGACTGATTCCTTTGTAATTTTAATATGCCCTCTCCAATGTTTGATGGTCATTGTCGATTCATCAAAGCTTTGAACCACATGTTGTCCCAATCTACTTGGAATTATATTTATTTTTAAATCAAGTAAACTTCCAAATCCCATATTTTTTAATACATTGCACGAGTTAGTATCTGTTTTTAAGAATCTAATAGCATTAAATAACTGAGTTGGTGAACCCCTATTTTTAAACACATCATTACTCTTCACCAAATTTGGATTAGAACATTCACCTTCAACAGGTACTTCTTGACGCTTCATACTATCCAACTTAAGTTTCTTTAAATTGTCTTGATTAATCTTTGATGAATCATTTATAGAGCATCTCTTTTGCGATATTACTTGTGTCATTTCTTTATGTTCTTCTTCTTCTGTTACATTAAATTTGAAACCTTCTATCCCCTTTTCTGCTTCCTCTTCTATTTCTTCATTTCTTTCATTACATTCATTATTTATTTCTTCTTGTTTATCAAATTCTTCATAATCATAATCTTCACTATCTTGATCATCCTCAGAATCTTCTTCATCACTATCAGTTTCGTTATCAAAGTTATATTCTTCCTCTTCATCTTCATCATCATCATATTGAATTCCTTCTTCTTCAATATCATCAATAAGGTCATACTCATTAGGCTCATCATCTTCTTCATCATCAGTGTGTTCAATATCAATAGATTTACTATTATCATCTTCATTATATTCTTGTTCTGAAAAAAAAAAAATAAAATAAAACTTGGCAGGCATGGAATGCATAAACAATAAAACTAGCGAAGAACCATCAAGCATAAAATATATATATATATATATATATATATATATATATATATATATATATATATATATATATATATTATTTTTAGAGTTTTAAGAAATTTGCTATGAAAGTTAATAGATTTTTTTTTACTCAGGCATTCTCTATATAATTCAAATTGACGCAATTCGATGTCTAATTAGGGCCTATATGACATTTACCATACAAATTACACATAGCTCATGTACTAAAACCTGTATGAAAGCATTCTCCAAATTAGTTACTAAACTATTAGCATAGATTCAATTACTATCTCTATCGAAAAAACATATTACCATGATACGGTTTGTGCATATTGATAGAACTATCAAAAAGAGCAAATGAAAATGACACCATATTCAAATTGTTCTTGTAACAATAAGCTGAACAAAAGGATGTACAAATAAACAAAACAAAAGAAAACGTAAGTCTAAAAACAATGTAGATGCAATGGTAATCTATTTGTTTAAGCGTAAACATCATGATAAACACTTATTGTTTAAGAATACATCATGTAGTTATTTTGTCAAATTGACTCTAAACACTTAACTGACTTACGCTAAACAATTAATATCTGTATTATTTAAACACAAACATCATTTAATATAACAATACCATACTTATATTTTAATACATATCATATAATAAAAACAATATCACAATACCATACTTATATTTTTATATCGTAATACATATCATATAACAAAAACAATATCACAATAGATTAATATCGTAATACATATCATATATCAAATAATTTTCCTAAACAATTAATATATGTATTTTTCAAAAGTACCTTGTTCTAATCGTTGTATTCTTCTTCTTCTTCTTATTCCTCTTCTTCTTGCAGGCTTTTCATTTTCATTAAAAGACTTTAACAGTTTATTAATAAAATTTATCTTCTTCGTCTTTGATCTTCTTCTTTTTTTTGTTAAAGAAATCAGCACACCTATAAAAATAATATAATTAGAAAAAAAATAATAATAATAATTGCAATAAAAATTAATAGAAGATTAGAAAATTATACCTAATAACTCTGCGATTTGAAGAACAGAATTTGTTGTTGAATTATGATTTCTTTTTTTCTTCGACATCAAGTTTTAATTTAACTTTCTTTTATTATCACTACGATATTTGATTAATTTTCTCAGAATTGTTTATTCAACTTAATATTTTTTTTTTAGGGTTTATGTGTGTTTAGGGATTTGAATTGAATCTAAGAGAGAGAAAATTAATAATTTTTTATTTGATTATGGATACCCGACCCATTAAACAAATACAAAAACGCAACAGACTTAATTTTTTTCTTTTTTTTAATATAGTGTGATATTAAAATATTAAACTAGTTTAAATGTAATGTGATAGTAAAGTTAATATTATTTTTTATACTCTTTTGTGTTTTTGTGTGAAATGGTATGTACCGGTCAACGTCTAAAATAATATATAGCGGTTCAGGTATACTTACAAATAAACTTAAAATAACTAATATCACCAATAATACATTTAAATCACAAAATAACTTCTATATCCAAATATACAAATAAACTGAAAAAATGTATATCTTAACATATATCGACAGTTGAACACGTATTTTTCTAATTTTATTATTTTTGGGCCTCAGCATAAGTCCATAATGTCATTATCCATAAAAAGGCATGAGTAACCTTTAAACTTCTAGACCTAACAAAACTGAAACTTTTTTTTCTATATAAATCAACATACACACATAAAAAAGCATAAAAAAACAACAAAAAAGGGGGTTTCTTTTGCAACAACTAAATGGCAGAAAACAACGCTTTCAAACTGAAGATGAGCATTTAAGCAATTCAAGAAACAGACTGACAATTGGAGAAAGCAAAGTCTCTAAACGTGATTCTGGAACAAATAATAAAAACAGCAAAAGGAAGACAGGATCTCATTCAGCTTCTTCCGAAATTAGGAGGTTCAGATCTGTATAAGAAGACAAAAGACTTGCTCATCAAAGTTCGTACTAAAGAAATGGAAGTGCTTAACGAACTTAGGGATATTGAAAACGCCACATCAGAAAATATTAATCTGAATGTTAAGTTTATTGAAAATATTAAGAATATGTAAAGAATTATGAATGTAATTTTATTTTGGTATGTAACTCAATATGAATTTTATTAATATAATATTAAGTTGTATGAGTTATGTTATACATTAAATTATTATTATTGTTCAGCATGTCATTCAGCATATATGATGATATGATGTATAAACATTTTATTTTGATGTTTTATGTTGTAATCTGATATAAATTTGTTCACTTACTTTAAAGTACTCAGAAAGTAGTAAATAACAATAAACTTTTATGGTTTCAGATGCTGGTTTCAGTTTGTAGATTACACATGCTGAATAGAAAATATCAAATGACCCAACACATGGTTTAATATGCTGGGTTCAGTTTGTGGATTACACATACCCATTATTTTTCAGTTTGTGAATAGAAAATATCAGTTTGTGGTTTCAGTTTATAGTATAATCTGAAATAAGATAGTTGTAATCCATAAATTTTCAGCGGAGAGAGATTTATGAAGTTTGATTATTTTTTTCAGCATACTCATTTTTTTTTTTTATAGTGGAGTATTTAAGAAGTATTTTATTGTTGAATAGTGTTTCCGAGATTTGATGGATGTGATGTTCAGGGGAAGTGTGTACGCCGCCTGTTTGCTTACTTGACCCCTACTTTTTTTTTTCTTAATTTAAAATATTACGTTTTACATGTAATTGTTTTATCGTTATTTTTTTTTTCTCTATTTTTGTTTGTTTTTTTCTTTAATACTTATCACTTATATTTTTTGTTAGGAAATATATTAAAATATTAATTCCAATATTATGATTAATAACATTATATTAGGTAACTAACAAAATATATTAAAATCTTAATTCCAATATTAAAATGACGAATATACAAGTATGTCTGGTGTGGTACGATCTACATCTGATTTTTAGTCACGAAGTGCATAATGACATTCCAAAATGCTTTTTTTTAGTGGAACGTGCAATCCCCAATTTGTTTTACTACTTTCTGTCTTACGATGTAACTTTATTTAACCCAACATTTGTTTTGTGAATTAAAAATATTAAAAAGATGTTTTTTTTAAAAATTTATAAGCTTACATGCATTGAGCGTGTGAAATTAAATGACTTTATTTGGGAATATAATAAAACTAAACATGCTAATACAAAAATTAAATTAATAGTTTGTCATATATTTACATTGAAACTTTAAATTCATTTAACATATACACAATTTTAAACACATAATTACCACAACCATCCAACTTCCATTTTTCACACATTATAAAACTCCCACACACTAAATAAAAATTACATAAACTTATAAACAAACTCTAACATAACTACTCCATTCTTAACAAAACGTCAATAGATCCAAAACAACATATCATTTATCAGATATTCCTAGATATTGATGTTGATGTCAAGACAATAGACCGTATAACATCCTTCATGAGGACGATGCTTGATGATGGAGATGAAAGAAAAGACAATATGGAGGAAATAAGCAAACTACCCAAGTCAAAACTACATGAGCAAGGTTTAATATACAATCTGATGCTGAATGAAAAAGACATTGAAATGATGAGAAAACTCGAAGATATAATTAGCAAAATAAGGGCTATTATTGATATGAAGATGGGATTTCTCAAACAAATTGTAGAAATGTGAACTACATTTCAACAATATTGTATTTTGTTGGGAAGCTTTATGCAAACTGAAGTATTAGGTTTGAAGAAAGAAATTTATTGTATTTTGCTTTCTTTCTTTTTTTTATCAGAATGTATTTTACTATAACCATCAAATTATTAATGGAATTAATGGTTTATATTTTTCAGTATCAAGCAATTTCTGCACTTTTTATTTATCTTTTTTTTTTTTTAATTTATATTTTCGTACAATATATTTAGCGTATATTGATCTTTCATAGTTTCAGTTTGTAGTTTGTAGGTTTTTTTTATTTTTTTTATTTTTATTTATTTATTTATTTATTTTTTTAATTTGTGATTTACATGTTTATGTTATAATCTGAAATAAGATTATAAAGATACAAATATTTCAGCCACATACATTCAGCATGACGATAAAGTGTTATATTGTGCCAACATGTTACATGCTGAATTAAATTGTGCGAATGTGTTATATGTTCAGATTCTCAAATAAGAATGTTCTAATATATACATCTTAAGCGTGTAAATTCAACATGCTTATCAAAATTGATAAGAAATTAATTTTTATGTTGGGAATATAAATAAACACAATACGCTTATAATTTAATTTTGTTTATCTACAGTCAAAACATTATATTGAAAATTGTTACATTTTAAGTCATTTAAAATATACACTACTTCAAACAAATAATAAATACAACCATCCAGCTTCCATTTCACACACATTATATAACTCCCAAAAACTGAAACAAAATTATATCAATTTATAAATAAATTATAACATATTTCTCAACATTTCTTACCAAAGTGCAATGGATAAAAAAAAACATATCGTTGATCAGATTAGCCGAAGTGTTGATGCTGATGTGAAAACAACAAAGAGAATAACGTCCCTCATGAGGAGGGCGTTTGCAAATATAGAAGAAAGAGATAAGATTATGGCGGAAATAGGTACCCAATCCAAGTCAAAAATAGACGAACAATGTATAATGTATTATACGAAGATGAATCAAGTAGATGGTGAAAACCTGACAAACCTCCAAGCTTTACTTGACAAATTAGAAGCAATAGTGCATAAGAAGATGGGATATCTCAATAAAATTATTGAAATGTAAATGAAATTAAATGAAAGTTGTATTTTGTTTGGAAGGTTTATGAAGAACAACGAATTACGATTTAACAATAAAGTTTTTGTATTTTATTATGAAGGAATTTATAACAGGATGATGCAATTTGTTAAACATTTTATTTTATGGTATTTTTTTGTATTTGTATATTTAAGAATAAAGACTTAACTTCTTATAGATTGATCATGTATAGAAATATGATCACGTACACATAAAAACAGGACACAACCGATACAATAGTAAGGAAATCATACACATGCGTATTTAAAAAAAAAATATTCATATAAAGTACTAAATATTACATAATTGCAATTGGTATATTTTTATTTAACTTTATAAATAATATTTAATAATAAAAGATATTAATACTAATTGCATGAAATAAGAGCATAAGAAGAAATACATGATCACATATAACAAAAGCTAATATTAGATTATATCCTTACATTCAAAACAACGCAATATGATCTAATAAACTAACTTGATTTAGAAGGAGTGGAATGATTCTGCAACATTTGTGATTGCTCTCCTTGTTCCTCTTTTCAGCTTCTCGAACTACAAATTCACTAAACGTTTTAGCTATGTCAGTTGTACCAGGGCCTTTGTGCAATCTTAAGAATATCGTTTGAACTAAATGCAACATAACATTGCTCAAATTGCCAAGTTCTTCAATGCTGATGAAGTCTTTTCTATCTGAATTGTTGAAAATAATCATACCAAGTGTGGGCTCATTCAGCACAGTTCCAGGTGGATGATCTTCATATGCAACCAGATCTTTGAAATGTTTTGTTGATCTGAAATATTCTTCCATATCATCACCAACTCTCTTCGTCTTCCTAGCAATTCTATTCAGTTCAATAAAAGGGTCTTGTTCCTGCAAAGGAATTTGATCTTGAATATTCAGTTTGTTTTTCATTTCTATCACTTCATCAACACGTTTTCTCATCGAAACAAAAAACTCTACCCATCGAGCGGCTTTCCTTTTCCCACAGCAATCTAAAAACTCTCTCCATTCTTCCCAATGAAGATCTTTCACCTTGAACTCTTCAATGATTTCTTCATCTCCATCATCTCTGTAGATTTTTAATGTAGCTGGACCTTTATTCCTTGAAAGAATGTCAGCATTGGTGATTTTCCCAGGGGCTCTCCTATTAAGAACAATATGACAGTACTTGTCATATAATGCTTTCTTCTTCGTGAAGAGATCAATAACATGTTGATCAAAGCCCTTGATTATCTCAGCCTTCTTCCTTAACTTTTCGTGTTTCACGTTTTCTTGATACATTCTATCAAGCTGACGCTTCTGTTCGTTAAGGGATTCATCAACGATGTGAACATTTTGACCTTTTAAATTTTTATACTTGATTTCCTTAACAGGGGAGGTCTGAATCATTAGTGAGCCTTCATTAACAGTGGCATCAGGTTCTTCAAGCAAATTTTCTTTCAGCTGAGACTCATTCATTGATTTTTTACCAACATTGCCATCATTTGGTTGAACTTCAGTTCTTCCAAATTATCTTCAATCACTGAATCTTTGTCAACAGTGCCATCATTTTCTTCATCTTCATTTACTTTCTCATTAAATTCATTCATTTGCTTTTTACCCACAACACCATCACCTTGTTGAACTTCAGTTTCTACCACATGATTTTCTTGAACTACAAATACTTTCTCACTAGATTCATTCATTGACTTTTCCCCAACAGTGGCATCACCTTCTTGAACTTCACTTTCTACCACCTCATTTTCCATCATTGGAGACATCATATCTTTCTTAGAATGAGCTACCTCCAGCCTTGCATTATCTTGTTGCTTGAGGTTAATTTTACCAAAAAAATCAGAGACTTTAAGCTGTTTACCAGATTCTTTTTTCATATTCTCCATAACAACATCAGTAGAAGCGGCTGGCATACATGTTAATGATTTGAGGCTAGCATTAAGAGCGTAGATAGCATTTTCCACTTTCTCAAGAGATAAAGGTATAGACTCCAAGGATTTATACTTAGAAACCTCATCAATAAAGTTTCCAACTTTTAATGGGAGCCCCAAAAGAGATGCTGGTACCTCCAAATGCTTGGACTCAATAGAATCAACCTTCTTTTTAACTTCAGATATGATGATGCTTAGTTCTTTAACGATAACAGAAACATCTATCATATGCTTTGGCAGCTCAAACTTTATCTTACTAACTGCTTCAGTTAGTTCCACAACTTTGCAACTGATTTCTTTATGTTGGCTTGATAAATTATTGACCTCGGTTGAAAACTTACCGTTGAAATCTTCACGTGTAACTAATTTGTCAAGTTCAGGTTTAAGAGACTCCAAAAGCTTTGAAGAAATATCAGAAACAGATGGATAAGATGGGCGAGTTTTCAACAAAAGTATTTCTCGATCACCAAACTCCTTTTCTTTCTTCAGCATTTCAATCTTAGATTCAAGATTGAGAACTTGATTGGATAGTTCACTTATACGCTGAGACTTTGGTGAAGGTGGATGATCACGAGACATTTCATTTTCTGTTACACAAACATGATCCTCATCATTGTTAACTCCATGTGCCGGAGAACGCTTACTTTCATCATTAAGCTTACCTCCATAAGCTGGAGACTTGTAACTTTCATCATCAAGATTACCTTCATGTGCTGTAGCCTTGCAATTTTCATCATCATCGTCACCTCCATGTGCTGGAGGCTTGTAAATTTCATCAACATGTTTACCTCCATCTGCTGGAGACTGGTAATTTTCATCAACTTCATAATCGTCTGAAATCATAACAGGTTCTTCTTCATTATCAAATTTACCAATACTGTTATGATCAGTTGTATATTGAAGTAAAGAGAATAATTGTTTGCAATCCATCTCATCAAAATCAGATATGCTATCATCAGAAATTTCAAAAGAAGCATCACAAAGTGAAAAATAATCAAATCCGTGCAAATCGTCTTGATGTAGATTCAGTGACTCAATGGAAGCACATTTGTTTATATTTGCTTCAGAATCAAATATAGGAACAGCTTTATCAATTGCTTCAGAGTCAGAGTTCTGATGTTCAAATGCTTTTGTAATATGCTGGGATGATGATGATATACATATTTGCCTAACAGGCTGTGCCCTAAAATCCAATTTAGGTTCCTGATGAAAAGTTATCAAATAATTAGGACAACACATACTGATATTATTTTCAGTTGAAACTATTGCTACATCTTTATCAATAGCTTAATAACAGATTTTGAAATAGTATGTTGGGATGGTGAAACAGGACAAAAACTACTAACGACTTTAGGCCTGAGAACAAAGTTTAAATACTCAAGTACTATACTGGGATTATGAAACTGCAAAAACACTACTAATGAGAATACCTAGAAAACAAAGTTCGGAGTCTAAACTAATATGTTGGGCTGATCATAATAGACAAACACTACTAATAATTTTGAGCTGAGAAAATTATTCAAATTCTGAATGAGAACTGGGGAGGCTAACCTGGGCCTTGTCCATAATATTTTGAATTGAATTTTGTTTATGCTGACTGGAAGGGTAACATTTTTTAACCCTGCTCTTTCGACGACCCTTCTTTCCTACAGGCACTATTGAAACTTCATTTTGCACATCTTCAGATTCTGAGCTTGCAGGTGTACCAATATGGTTGGTGGATATTTCTAAAGCACAAACAGACATCATATGTTGGGTCAAAGGAGCTCCTACAGTTTCTTGTTGGGAAATTGAAAAGTAGTCATCGCTGAATGTGGGTGTTCCTATGATTGAAGAATTACTTGTATGGTATGAAGGGCCCATTTGGAATTCCATGACCAAGGATATGAACCTGGTATAGTTCATAACATCACCCCTGATCTTCTTCTTCAGCTTTTTTACCAAATCTTCATATATAATTTCCCCAAAGTCAATTGAAACCCCATTAGCCAGACCATACATAACAATCTCATGCATTGAATTAATTTGATCATACCCACCAGTGTTACCTCCAATACACTGAATTATTAGGGTCATTAAGAGTTTCCAATTTGGTGCAAGTCCTCTCTTTCTAAGGGCTCCGGTTAATTTATCAGAGTAACCAATTTGGCCAAAGAAAAGTTTAGTAACCTTACCATCAGGATTTGCTTCATACTGTTGATGGCGTTTTAAGTAATCTGCTCCTATAGCCTTTCGAAAGGAAGACAAATCAAATTCAAGATTAGTAGTACCATTTTCAACTGTGAATTTGATTGTGTTTAATGTGGTGACAGTGGCAGTGTACCAGAATTCCTTTAGATAACTCTCATACTGGAAAGAAGGTTTCAGGGTGAATGTCTTTCGAAGGCAACATTTTTCAACAAAAGTGAGTGCATCTTTAAAGAATTCTTTGTTTTTCGTTGGTTTGAGGTTGGCAACGAAATTATTAGGTTTAATCTTGATGTCATTTAGTGAATGAATCATTTCAACCGCTTTTGGAAGTTGTTGTGCATTTTTTGGATGAATAACACTTAGGGCAAGAGGTTGGGTTTCATGATTTGATGAATTCATTGAAGTTTTACTGATGATTCTTTTGTTAATGTTAGAAAAATGTTTTGTTAAAATGTGAATGTTGTTTGAATTGAACAAGATAATCTGAAAGTGTAATGGATCAACCCGGTTTTATCAAATACACCTTTGAAAAAAACCAAACCCGTATGGTTTGCTACACACACGTTGACCGGGTCACAATTTATTTCAAAGTACTATTTTATTATTATTATTATTATTATTATTATTATTATTATTATTATTATTATTATTATTATTATTATTATTATTATTATTATTATTATTATTATTTCAAAGTACTATTTTTAATTAAAAAAGTAAATTTAATATGTTAAGGGTGTGTTTGGTTTGTTATAGGTTTGTCTTTTGGATTAGGATTTGGCATAGGGTTAAAAGAAAGTGACAAAGAAAAAATATGGGATTTTATTAAAGCTCGTTTAGTTTATTCATTTGGGATGAAAACTTACTTGAAATTATACTGTAGTTATTATAATATTAAAATAACAATATAAAGAGTGTAGGGGCGCATTCAAAAAACATGATTTGTATAAAAGCTTATTTAAAAACATGAGAATGAAATAGAAAATAGTCAAGAAAATAATATAAAATAAGAAAATGGAAACCTTTTTAAAAAAATCATGGGTAGGATTCATATATGTCCTAGTTTTTGAGGTTGAGTCCTGAATAAGAAAGGCTAACAAGTTAGGAAATATATAGCAAAATCATTGCGTTTTCTTACCATCTTTTAAACCGTCACAAAAGATAAAACCTCTTTAATTCGTTTTAAATTCAAAAAAGTTATCAATCCATGTAACCTTATAAATTTCTTAAAAAACATCTACTTAATTGCATTTAATTCAAAAACGCCATTCACAAATCGAGCATTTTCACACCTCAACATATGCCATTCCTTAAGTCGAGACATTGGCGTAATGCATAGCGTGGAGGTAACACCTTATGTGATTGCAACACCTTAGCGCAGCCATGGCAAGCCTTTTAGAAACGTGTGTTTAATTATGTTATATATCATTAAATAACATATCAATATATAAATATCCGAGTTCCATCTAAAAGTATGGATGTTTTAGCAATATCATTAATTATTTTAGTTTACATGCTAGGAAGGACCTATTTTTTTTTAAGAGGGTTTTACACAAAACAAATGTTGGGCTAATTAAAGTTACATCGTAAGAAAGAAAGTAGAAAAACAAATTAGGGATTGCACATACCACTAAAAAATAGCATTTTGAAATGTCATTTTGCACTTCATAACCAAAAATTAGGTGTAGATCGTACCACACCCGACATATATGTGGATCCGTCCATATTTACATGATAACATTATGTATATTTTACTAATTACCTGTTATAATGTTATTAATCATAATATTGGAATTAAGATTTTAATATATTTCCTAAACAAAAATATAAGTGATAAGTATTTAAAAAAAAAAAAAAAAAATGACGATAAAACAATTACATGTAAAACATAATATATTAAATTAAAAAAAAAAAAAAAAAAAAAAAAAGTAGGGATCAAGTAAACAAACAGGCGGCGTACACACTTCCCCTGAACATCACATCAATCAAATCCCTGAAATACAATTAAACCATAAAATCCTTTTTATATACTCCACTATAACAAAATACATACATATGCTGAAGAAAATTACAAAATCTATCTTCTGAAAGAAAATAAGGAATAATCAAACTTCATAAAATCTCTCTCTGCTGAATCAGGTAATATTATCCAATCTGAAATAATAAATGCTTATATTTTATTTTTTCTGGGCATCTTTAGGAGCTTAATATTTATGATCAATCAGCTTTTTAAACGGTCAAGTGTTAGACTAATGACATTGGAATGGTGTAAAATTGATTTGATGTTTACTTTTTGCATGCATGCTTTAGTTACAATATATATATGGTGATATGGTAATTTTCTTATAGATAAAGATACTTGTTCAAGCATATTATAAGTTAGATTAATAGTTTAAATCATGTTGAAGAATGTTGTGAATAAGAATGTTGCGAATAATAGTTTAAGAATGTTGCGAATAATAGTTTAAATGATGTTGAATAAGAATGTTGCGAATAATAGTTTAAATCATGTTGAATGAAAAATATAAAGAGGTTTTTAGCTTAAAAAATACATGTGATTATTTAATTTTCAAATGTTGCTTAGAACCACAAATAAGCATAAGTAAATATATATTATTTTATGTTATTATATTTTTGATTTCGATATTGAAAAATAGAACATATTGTTTATCTAAAAACTTTTTGTTAGTTTTCAATTTTAAGATGATCATTGATGAATTTACTATACAGCGCACTCATTTGCATAGATTACTTTAAAAAAAAATAAATAAATAAATAAATAAATCACAGTGCCTTTCAGATTGATTGGTAACTCCTTACTTGATAACACTGTTGGGATAATGTTTCTGGTGGTAGTTAGATAGACATTCTGAAGTATTTTCAAAGTTGTAATACTATATATTAACTCAATTTGAGTTAAACCATGTTAAACCTAAAATGTTTTTATATGTTAACAAAGATGAATTTTTAAACATAAACTAATATAAAGTTAATGTGTGTAAACTTTCAGCAACTATGTCAACACAATTTATAATGGAATTGATTCCAAACGAAGACATTCAAGTTTTGGGGAATAGCTCAGCGATTAGATATTTCTTCAAAGCTATAGTTATTGTAAGTTAAACTTCAATTTATGTTAATAATTTAATATATCTATATATGTGTTATTTTTTATTTTTATTCTATTTTTTCTTATCATCTATGTACTTATATATATATATATATATATATATATATATATATATACACATATATATATATCTTTTTTAACAGCCAAAAGACATGGATGAATATGAAAAAGATCGTGCCCAAAAAGAAACAGAGTTTTTTTAATTCTGTAAAAGATCAGTTTGATGCTTTTGGACAAGAATTTAGTTTCAAATATATAGAATTAGTAAATTTACTACTCTATCCGAATTTTATTACTTTACTATTCATAATTTTGACTAACTTGATATTTATCAAATAGGTGTTCTTTCCAATACTTGCGTATGAACATTTTTACGTTATAGTTTTCAACATAAGGGCTGGTTTTGCTGTCATTTTGGACAACCTTGAATCAGGTGCTCCATATGAAGGAAAATGCCAAAAAAAATTTGATTTTGTGGTAAGTTTTTTTGTTTTTTATGCATATCTTTTGATATTTTTTAAATAATATATATCTTTTTAACAATCATGTTATAGCCTATTAATTTAATTTTTTTGTGAACAGCAATGTCTGTTTTGTGACTTCTTGCTCAAGCGTAATTATGCAATTCCAGAAAATTGGTTTCTTCAAAGTGAAGCAAAAGTGCTTAATTTTAAATGGAGAACAAAGAAAGACAAGATTAACTGTGGTTTATATGCCACGCTTCATATGGAGCTTTATGAGTTTGATGATGAAAACTGGGATATTGGGATTTTTGATGAAGAAGATCCACGTCATCGAATTCAGATGGATGTTTTGAGGAATAGATACATAACTAAGATCCTTCTTCATGAAATCAACAAACACCAACGAAAGATGTTTGAGTCTGCAAAAGCTTGGATTTTAGAATACCCAGATGAGTTTGAAGAAGAAGGTACAGAAGCCAAAAAAAGCAGAATTTATGAAGAAGATTCTTTGAAATATAATCTTCCTCTTTCTGAAATAAAAGAAAGATAAAAGGATGAATTGTACAATAACATGCTTTTATCAGAAATAAAGAAAATGGGTCATTATTTGAAGGAATGCAAGCATCGAAGGAAGTATGCTTATAAAAAAATCTGCAGTGTTGATTGTGAAGAAGTTGATCAGATACAAACATCATTCTTATTAACACTAGATGACAGAACGAAGCATAAACTTTTAGCTCATGAACTTCATTACTTAGGATTTGAAGAATGGAAAGAGTTTATGTTTTGTACTCATAAATGCAGAAATTTAAATGCCGATATGAAGAGGAAGACCATTAATGCAGTTCAAAAACTATTAACAAAAGCCAAAATAATGAACGAGATCTCAATGGATGAAGCATACCAGAGTTATATCGGTTTAATGCCATTCAAAGACCCAGAAAACCAAAAGTTTTTTTTTAAGATTTGCAAAGAGGTATTACATGGAGATAAGCAAGTGCCAGATGGAGTCATTTTTGAAGATCTTGAGTATTGCAAAGAACCAACTGAAGGTCTTTGTTTCTTGACAAAAGATGGAAAACCGAGTTTTCAGTCTTCTTCTAATGTGACTAATCTGCGGCTACTCGATATGGTTGTGTTTTATAAGCTTTGTGTTACCGAACAAAACGCACCATTCAAAGAAAGATTTTTTAGAGCGTTACATTTTCAAAAAAAAAGCTCTTTCTAAACATCCAGAGTTTTACAAGGTCATGAGAGATGCAATGAATTATCAAATCAATAATTCGGAGGTAATTATGTTTTTTATGATTGGTAATTTTTTTTTCTATTATTATTATTTTTTTAATATATTTTTCAGACGTGGTTTTAAATTTTCAGAAACACCAAAGTTCAGAAAGAGATGGGAATAATGTCAAGTTACTTTATCTGACAGATGGGAACGACATGATAGATGATGAGCTTTCAGATCTAAACAATTTTGCCGAATCTCCTCTAGACCAGAATAAAACGGTATTTAATTATTCTATCACATAGTATGAAATTTTAATTACAATGTTTAAACTTTTTCTAAATAAGAATTTTATACCTATATTTTCAGCTAATGCTTGCAGCAGCAGCATTAAATGAATTAAGTAATCCTCAAGTAAGTGTTTAATATAAACCTTAGTAAGCATTCTAAATTAATATGTTAGTTTATCTTATTTGTTATTCTTATAGGATTTAATTCAATGTCCGGAGCCTATAAATTTTGTTCCTGGGAGTATGTCAAGTGAAGAAGATGTTTTTGAAGAAGACGATGCTTATCAATCAGAAGATATTCAATATATTGAAGAAGAGTCTGAAGAAGATCGAAACAAGGTATTAACATTCACTAATAATATTATCAAAATAATGAAAGTTTAATTTTTGATTCTACAATTTAATTCATATTTTTTTCATACAATAAATGTTATTTTGAATTACAGATGAGGAATGGAGCTGAAACTCTTCAAAATTTAAGCAAATATGTTAGTAAATTAGTTGTACTTTTTGAAATAATTCAAATATATATATATATATATATATATATATATATATATATATATATATATATATATATATATATATATATATATATATATATATATATATATATTTTAATTTCTTTTTCTCCAGGTAAATATTTGTCAAGAAAACAATGAAGACTTAAGGCATAGAGTAAATAGAGAAAGGAATCCTACTGATGTTTTGAAGTCGCCATTCAATGTTCGAAAAGTTGATATTCTAACCAAATTTAATAAGACCGAAAAGTCTGTGTTAGAGTTAATAAAAAAAAGAACAACATCAATCTTGCGTAAGTTTTCTTCTTTATAATTTTATTAAAATTTTCGTAATATATTTGCATTGAATCCAATTATCATTATTTTTTTAATTTATCATTATTATTATTATTATTTTTTTTTTGCAAGGATCATTTTTTTGACTCAGATTTGTTTTGTGCTACTAATCGTAGCTTTTTTAAAGATCTCATTAATAAAACAAAACTTGTAACATCAAACATCATAGACATTTGGGCCATAGTTTTGAATTTTCAAGAAAAATATAGAAGACCTGGATCTGGTTTAAGATTATTCTTAACAAGCCAAGCAATGGTATGTTATTTTATTTTTTAACTATTATTATTAATTTTTGTATATTAAATTTAATACTAATGTTTGTTTTATTATTTTATTCAGTCATCTCGAAGAGAAAAAGTTACACTTTCCACTAAGAAGAAACAAGAAGAATTTTTGAACGCAATTAATTTTGCTTGCAAAAAAATATCTGAACTCTAATGATTTATCTGCAGTTAATCTAGTAAGTTTTTTTTTTTTTTTTTTTTTTTTTTTTTTTTTTTTTTTTTTTTTAATCATTTAATTTTAATGGTTGTTAATATTACTATTTAAAATTAAGATAACATTTTTTAAATCTTAATTATTATTTACTTTTTACAGGTTTTCTTCCCAGTTTGTAGGCAAAACCATTTCTATGTTTATTGCTTCAATCTCTTGAATCCGTCGTTCGTAATTATCGAAAATTTGAAGGAAAGTGCTGGTATATATGGCAATACAACTGAAAATCTGGTAATATTATTTTTATTTTTTACATTTTCTTTTGTTTTGTTTTTTTTAACTATATTTTTAATTTTTTTGTTTTTTTTTGGTAATATTATTATATATATATATATATATATATATATATATATATATATATATATATATATATATATATATATATTTGTTTTCTTTTTTTTCAGTTTAAATTGTTTTGTCACTATTTAAAAGTTTCAAATCATCCAAAGGCTCAACAAATATCAAAGTGTGCTCCTCAAAGACTTCAAATGGAATGGTAAACATCTAAAAATAAAACAGATTGTGGCATTT
Organism: Artemisia argyi; assembly: GCA_030686995.1. Taxonomy (NCBI): domain Eukaryota; kingdom Viridiplantae; phylum Streptophyta; class Magnoliopsida; order Asterales; family Asteraceae; genus Artemisia; species Artemisia argyi. The sequence continues at coordinate 63,091,279 of CM060699.1, read as the reverse complement.
TTACGATGAGGCATCTTGAGTTCTATTCTGGAATTGATGACAAACAATGGAGATCAACTTTCAGAGAAAATGGAAGCAAGAATGAATTGGCGACTCTGAGAAAGTTATATGCTATTAAAATTTTGTTAAGTGATGCTAACAAATATAAAAAAGACATTATAGCTGAATCATTAAAATTGTAACCTTTTTTATTCTGCAATATATAAACTTATTCAATATATAATTTTTTTATTTTATGAATATGTTCAATATAAGCTTTTATTTATTAAATTTCACAGTAAGAATATAGTTTATGCTCTATATCTTATATTGTTAATTTTTTATTTATTAATATCGCAGTAATTTTTTTAATATCGCATTAACTTTGCAGTATCTTATTCTATACGTATTACTTATTTATATTAATAATATTAAATAAACTAGTATTTCCTAATAGACAAGAACGTTATCCTTACGTGGGTATAAATTTTTTAGTATCGCAATAAGTTTATTAAATATCGTAGTAATTTTTTTAATATCGCAGTAACTTTGCAGTATCTTATTATATACGTTTTACTTATTTATATTAATAATATTAAATAAACTAGTATTTCCTAATAGACAAGAACCTTATCCTTATGTGGGTATAAATTTTTTAGTATAGCAATAAGTTTATTAATTTTTTTGTATCGGATTAAGTTTATTAATTTTATTAATTATTACTATATTAATTTGTATTAATTAATAAGTTTATTAATTTTATTAATTTTTATTATCAATTTTATTAATTTTTATATATTAAATGTTACAGTAAGAATATTGTTTATGCTGTATATCTTATATTGTTAATTTTTTATTTTATTAAATATCGCAGTAATTTTTTACTTATTTATATTAATAATATTAACTAAATTAGTATTTCTTAATAAACAACTATCAATCTGACAAGAACGTTATCCTTATGTGGATTTAAATTTTTTAATATCGGAATAACTTTATTAATATTTTACTATCGGAATAAGTTTATTAATTTTTAGAGTTGGAATAAGTTTATTAATATTTTAGTATCAGAATAAGTTTATTAATTTGTCAGAATGTTTGTCAAAGAATATTATTTTTGTATCAAAATAAGTTTATTAATTTTTATTATCGTAACCTGCGTATTTATAATTTGTCAAATTTTTTACTATCGGAATAAGTTTTTAATTTTATTATACATAAGAAGTTTCAAAAAATAATTATTAATGACAGAAAAAAATCTGAGTTTATAACAATAATAAAATTAATATTTAAAATTAAGAATAAGATAGTAACATTAACATTAAAATATATAAAATAACATATTAGTTAAAATTATATAGATGATAAAAACTTAACTTCATTTCAATACAAGTCCATTACATATTTTATAATTCAAAATTTGGACATACATAAACTGAGAAAATTAAAATAAGACAAAACTAATAAAAACCTAAAGGAACAAGTCTTGATCCTTCTTCATCTTCTGCTTAATATAGGCGACCTCTCGCTTCTTATCAAACATATCATTACGCGCCTTAACAAGCAGTTTTTCCAAATCGTCAAGCCTAGAACGCTCCTTTTTCAAAGTATCATTGATTATATTGATAATCAAGGTTGCATGTTCATTGGAGATCTCCAATTCACCAAGATACTCTTCTTGCTTTTCAATCTGCTTTCTCAGTTGTTCACAATCTTCCTCAATCTTTTTAATGAAACCCTGTAACTCCAACATCTGTTGCTTAAAAAAAAACTTAAAAGTCTTTAGCAGGTCGTCAGAACAAGCGGAGTCTTTCAACCTCTCTAAATTAGGGGTTCTAAAATAATTTTCCATTTTCTTTGTTGTTTTGATGAGAGAAAAATACAAAAGAAGTGAAAAAAAATAAGAATTATTATGAAAGTGGATTTACACAGACATATATATAGAGAAAAAAAAAAAAGAAAAAAACAAAACTTTTCGTTAACCAAACGCGTAGAGTTAATTTTTGGTTACACTTCTCATACAATTAATTACTTTTCAACCGTTACATTAAATAACAATAAAGTATTTGACAGAAAAAAATCAAAAGTTAATTTATTTTCACTTCTGACACCTGTCAATCTGACAAGAAGCTTATCCTTATGTGGGTATACATTTCACAAAAAAAATCAAAAGTTAATTTATTAATTTTTTAGTATCGGAATAAGTTTATTGTATCGGAATAAGTTTATTAATTTTTTACTATCGGAATAAGTTTATTAATTTCTATTTATTAAATATGACAGTAAGAATATAGTTTATTCTCTATATCTTATATTGTTAATTTTTTATTTATTAAATATCGCAGTAATTTTTTTTTTAATATCGTACTAACTTTGCACTATCTTATTCTATACGTTTTACTATAAGTTTATTAATTTTTTAGTATCGTAATAAGTTTATTAATGTTTATTATACATCAGAACTTTCAAAAATTAATTATTAATGTCAGAAAAAAATCTTAGTTTACAACAATTATAAGTTTATTAATTTTTAGTATCGGAAAAGTTTATTAATATTTCATTATCGGAATAAGTTTATTAATTTTTATTATCGGAATAAGTTTATTAATTATTTAGTATCGGAATAAGTTTATTAATTTTTATTATACACCAGATGTTTAAAAAATCAATTATTAATGTCAGACAAAAATGTTAGTTTACAACAATTATAAAATTAACAAATTATAAAGTAACTGCAACATTATAATAGTAACAATAACATAGTAAATATTTCAAATAAACAATAACATAGTAACATTAAAATTAAAAAATATGTAAAATAACATAATAGTTTAATAACAGATAACTGAATTTCAATAACACAACAAAATTTCAATAACTTCTAATTGTTCCATCAGTCAAATAATTTTAGCTTTTTTATTTCTTTCTTCAAATTCTGATGCAGCCTTGTCAAGTATTTCTATCTCTTCAAATGTCATGAAATATGGATCTCTAATATCAGAAATTTGGTTACTTATCTTTGAAAGAATATCGCTAACTTTCGGATACAGTTCCCCATATTTAGGCTTCAAATAAAAAAATGAATAGTGTCTTGAAGATTTGCAGCTGCTTTATCAACAATTTGTTTAACCTTGTCGAGGCAAGTTTCATGTAACTGTTCAAAAAATATTTAACAATAACAATAAAAAAATTAACAAGAACAATCAAATATTCATTTATCTGCTCAAAAAAGTAAAGATATATTTCAATAATACCTGTTGTTTATCTTCATTTAAGATATCAAATCTTATTGTAGTTTTTCAAATAATTGCATCTTTAACATCTTGCATCTCTTCTTCTAAACTTTTAAGATTGTTCAACAAGAGACAAATATTTGTTGTGTCGAATGAATTAGGTCCACATGTAAGGTAACAAATTGTCTCAGATATCAAAGATATTGCAGACTTTGTTTCTTCTTTTACTTTAGTCATACATTTTTCCATTTGGATCTTATAAAGTAACATGTATTCAATTTCAGAATCATCTTCATCATCTGTATTTAAAATAAGAAAAAATGTTAATATCGGAATATATAACCTTATATGTCGTTAGCAGTTATAATATTACAGTAAGTATCATATTGATTACTAACATAATAATGATATAATCAATTAATATGTATTAAATTGTCCATTGTAAATGCATATTAAAGAAAAAATATTAATATCAAAATACCTATCCTTGAATGTGAATTAATATCACACAAGATATCATAATTATATCAATATCGGATAAGGTATCGTCAATAGAAATTAATATTTTTTCTATCAGAATAGGCATGATATATATAACATTTCTGAATATGTTTTTTCAGAATATATAACATTTCAGAATAGCTATCATAGAAATGCAATTAATATCAGAATATTTATCATAGAAATGCAATTAATATCACAGTAGTTATCTTAAAGACTATTAATTTAAGAATAACTTTTTTGAAATGCATAATACATATTTGTAATTCTGAAAAACAAAAAAGATTAAATTAACAGTTCATAATGATAATTACTCGTTTTTTAATAATAAAAATGTTAGTATCGTAATAGCAATCATACTGATGTACTCTTATCAGAATACGTATAGTTAAATCGTATAATAACAATATGAAATAATTAACAATACCTTCTTTAATTTCTGCAAATCTTACTTTCCTTACATTCATTATCGATAAATCTGTTTTTTTTTTTCTTTTTTTTTTTTTTTTTTTTTTGAATTTTTTGAATTTTTTGAATTTTTGTGTTTTTTTTAAGCAAGATATATAACGATATTATCTTATTAGTGTAAACGTTTTGGAGTATTTACGAAAATGTCACCGCGTTTTTTTTAATCTTTGATGAGATGGACGGATGATCGTGTGGTCCACATTCATCCGTACCATCCGCACTTAAAATGTGAAACGCACCCGATCCCTTCCCTATATAATATATATATATATAAGGCTTTATCCCTAATATTTAGGTCATCTCCTTCCTTTCTTCTACATTCAACAGCCACTTGAAAAAAAAAAAAAAAAAAAAAAAAAAAAGTCGTTTGGTCTGTCTTCTACCTTCAGCAGCCAAATGCAAACGCTCCATTCTTCTTCATTTTCAAATGTAACGGTAATATTTAGGACAAAAAGAAAAAAAAAATGGCGTGGCGTTGAGGGGTTGGCGCGAGGTTGGGTATGGTGCGCCATTCAACAATCTTGTGCCGTTCTTTGGCACAACCCAAAAACGCAACCGTACCCCCACTTTTAGTTGGGAAGGGGTTAGTTGTAAATAGTATTTAAGGTGATTTGACATCCGTAGACTCCAATATGTAGATTTACCTAGTTGTTGCACCTAGTGCTTTTAGTAGTTTTGTGCATTGTTTTCCAAAATATTTTACAATAAAGTCGTTTTTTTTATTTCTTTTATCATTTTCGAAGCAGAAATTTAAAAAAGTGATGACGTGGCCAATCATCCACGTAGTGTAAGTTTAGAGTACACGTGTCACATGTATAGCAAAGTGTAATCATCTTTTGAATATACCGTGGATAACTTCTCGTCCAATATATTAATCCGCACACGTTATTTTACACGTGTGGTATTAATAGTGGGAGGTGATTTTTAAGGTAATGCAAAATGAAGTTTTTTTTTTTTTTTTTTCCTTACCTATACGAAATAATTCAATCTATGAAATAAAGAATTTTATCTTTACAACTAAGTGTTAAATCTTATCTTTATTGTTGTAAACTAAGTTTATCGTATATGTATTGTAATTTTGTGTTAAATCTTTTCTTTCTTTAATAAGATGTGTTCAATCTTTACCTATTCGAGATAATAACATTTGAAATTTATATGTTCAGCATGCAATCATATTTTCATGTCGTTAATTATATTGAGAAAAGAGGAACATGTGGTCGTTTGATAGCTTCGTCTTAGTTGCGAGACACCACATTTCATTTAAAGTGTGAAGTTGGATATTTATCACACAAATATTATAGTGACATTGATGGATCATTTTTGAACTATGTAGCACATCAAATTGACATCGTGGCATCAGGACGGGTCTACAACTTCTTTGCTATTAAATGTTAGCAAAAAAAGCACAATGAGCATGTCCCCTTGATATAAATCCACCGAACAACATAAGCTTATTAAATCAAAAACATTATATTTATATTATATATCAATTTGATAACATATCAATAGCTTGTATAGTTGTATGTTTGTATAAGATAACGACCTTAAGCCGCCCATCCAAAATTTGGTCCATTCCCATTCCTCAGCCACATATATCTTGTCCTAACTGTGAGTTTTAAATCTTTGTAACACGAATACAAAATTGCAATGTTATGCATTTTTAATAGTTTACGACAAGTTTTCACCTATTGCTAAAATGTATACAATGGCTTGCGATGAAACTAAATTGCTTGTAAAAGATGAACATGTGTTTTACACTGGTAGGGGGAGGAATTAGAATCTTGTTGACCAGTTGTACGACGTAAAAATTGGTTTAAAACAATGTGGTTAAAAGGTGTGTGTGCACGAAACATTTAAAAGTATTTATGAGAGGTAGCGACGGTGATTATTGAGTATTGTGATTTTAAAGCTCGTTTGGTAAGCATCAAATACTTTTATTTAATATTTTAGAATGTTTATTTTTCAACGCTACATTAAGTAACATTTAAGAACGGTGAGCATTTACAAGCAGTTTTACACATGATAATTACACATGCATATATGTTACCAAACGTTTTTTTCTTAAACATATAGCTATTGCTTAAAGTTTTTGCTTACAACTAATGCTTACTGCTATCATTTACTGTTAATACTACTTTTCGCAAACACATCATAAATAGTTAACATCTAAAGCATTTTCTAACGAGAAAAGCTTGAAACAAACAAATAATGGCTCATGTGGTTCACAATTTTTTTTTTGATAAAGTTTTAATCTGGTATAAAGAATTGAAATTTGTAGATGTACTCCGAATAAACTATAATGCGAATAATGAAACATAATTTTGTCAAAAAAAATTGTAGTTGTAATCTAAATCGATCGTAACGTGAATGAATTCAGTGTGTAATCACTATAATTAATAATGATAAATAGTTCAATCAAATAAGAAATAATTAGTTCCTAAAATAATAAGTCTAGAAAAAAAACAATTAAAATACATTTATATTCAATAATCCATTATTAAAATTGAATATAAATAAAACAAATAATGGGATGAAGATTAAAACAATAATGAAATCTAATAATAAATAAAAATTTTAAGCATAAAAAAACTTATTATTTATTATTTCATATTATCTAACTCTAGAAATTATTTATTTTATATTTATTAATTATTATAATAATTAACATATTTTAATATAAATTAGCAAAATAAAATAATACAATAATTTATATATATATATATATATATATATATATATATATATATATATATATATATATATATATATAGTGTAACTTTCAAACGAGAACTATTTTAACTGCGAGAACTGAGAGAACCACCAAAAACATACATGCACGCCTTCAATAACTGTATTTTTGCACATATGTTTTAAAAACAGCACATATGTTTTAAAAAAAACATAGTTGTTCTAAAGAATTTGATAAGAAATTGAAGTGTGCATGTATGTTCTTATAAGACGTGCAACGACAATATTACGGCCGTGGGTAAGGTTTTGTGAAAAAAGATGATGAGTTCATAATGATATTGAAAAACATAGGTGGATGCTTACGATTATTGATGATTTGCATGTATTTTTATTTTATTTTCAAAGGCATGCATGCATGCTTTTTGTGGTTCTCTCAATTCTCGTAGATAAAATGGTTCTCGTAAGAAAGTCCCCATATATATATATATATATATATATATATATATATATATATATATATATATATATATGGGTCAAAATAAAAAGGGTTTTATAATAAAAAGTGTAGGAAGGATTGTGAGGGCGACATGTGTCACCCCTATGCCACATCATATGACACATGTCACCCCACCCCCTCACCCCCCACCTACCCACACCCCAATCCCCCCCCCCCCCTCCCGGAAAAAAAAAAAAAAAAAAAAAAAAAAATTCCCGCCAAAAAAAAATTTTTTTTTGGGCAAAAAATTTTTTTTCCCGCCAAAATTTTTTAGTGCATCACAGTTATAAAGATACTGCATCACAATTATAAAAGTTACTGCATCACAATTTTAAATTTTAGTGCATTGAGGTTATAAGTTACTGCAACATAGTTGATGCACTAAACTATTAACTATGATGCAGTAACTTATAATAAAGATGCACCAAAACTTAAAAAATAATCATATTTTAATTGTGATGCAGTTACATACATATATGATGCAGAAAACTTATGATGATTCAGTTTCTTTATAACCATGATGCAATAACTTTATAACCATGATGCAGTAACATTAAAACCATGAATGCAGTAACCATGATGCAGTAAAATCATAATTGTAATGCAGTAAACGTGATGCAGTAACTTTATAACCGTAATGCAGTAAATTTATAATAGTGATGCAGTAAAATTTTTTGGCGGGAAAAATAATAAAAAAAAAATTTGCCCAAAAAAAAAGATTTTTTTTGGCAGGAAAAAAAAATTCGCCGGGGGGGGGGGGGGGGGTGACACGTGTCATATGATGTGGCAAGGGGGTGGCACATGTCACTCCCACAATCCTTCCTACACTTTTTATTATAATACCCTTTTTAGAATAACCCCACCCTATATATATATATATATATATATATATATATATATATATATATATATATATATACATATATATATATACATATATATATATACATATATATATATATATATATATATATATATATATATATATATATATATATATATATATATATATATATATATATATATATATATATATATATATACTAGCTTATAGACCCGTGGAATCCACGGGCTTTTAGAGGGTTTTGCATAAAAAAAATTAAGTACTTGAATAAAGTAAGAAAGAACAACAAACGTAAACGCTATGAAATTTTCTTGTAACGGAATAAGAAGTTATAAATGAATGATAGTATAAAATACAATGCTTGTAAATATCTATGTAATAAACGCTCATTGCCTCTTGATCTCCAATATGTTTGTCTTCAGAAGTAAATGTATGTAGTGACCATTCAATCACTTCAACAAAATGTCCATTACGTGAACACCTAATAAGTTTAAAAAATATGTAAGTAAAAGCAATTTGGGATTTATAATACGTGTAAATAAGAGAAATGCCATAAAATATGTAACATGTATATTGTACATACCTATTGACCGTTTGATCAAAGACCTTGAAAAACTTATTTATATACCACATTTATAGCAGTTTTTGATAGGTTACCATTCGCATCTGAGACAACCTTTAAACCTTTTTTGCTTTTGACACGTGAAAGGCCACATATAGGTGTCCATGTGTGAAACATGACGTGGCAGATACAATCCTACTTTTGAAAGCGATTGTCATTGGCTCTTGTTTATTGTCATTGCGAATGACACCGAAATGCACAAAAATACCATACACCAAGAACTTGAAGACCAGTCTTTAAAGCTACTCTTCTACTAATGGGACTTTCATATAGATGTACATTTGTCTATTATTCATCTTTCATGAGCGTCATGTCGAATGACACCGGAATGCACAAACATACCATACACCAAGGACTCGAAGACCAAACTTTAAAACTACTCTTCTACTAATGGGACTTTCATATAGATGTACATTTGTCTATTATTCATCTTTCATGATTCAATTCTAGATTATGGCTCGACAAAGTTTACATTTGGAAATTCTCGAAATGTTGAAGTCAGTTTAATAATTGGTCATGCAATGCTAGTGAGAAATAGAGTAACAACGTACTTTTTAGTCACATTGATTGATATGGCATACTTATGGACAATGATATAATTTTTCACCTAAAATATATGTTCTCTCTTTTCAACTATGGGCTATTTAAGCTAAAGGTTCATAAACAAAAAATTGTTTGCACATGAGATCGAGCGTCCAATAGAGTAACAATCATAAATTTATAGCTTCAAATCTCAAAAATCCCCTTACCTGATAGTTGAGACCATCTTAAAGGTTAATAGTCGTAAATAGTATGCATGAAACTACATGTAAATGCTATCAAACACCCGAGTATCATGAGAGAAATTAAAAAGACAAAAGAAATAATGAGGCACTAATACGTTTACTAATACATTTAATACGATAGTTTAATAGATCGAGTTAAAAAGTTTTTAATCTCCACAAAAATACTCATATTCATCCTCACAGGAACAAACATAGTCCAGGAACATTTCTTCGCCTAAATATCTCTTTTGAATTGATTACTTTTGGCAAGCTTCATTGAAACTCGTTTAAGGAGCACCACCTTTAATGATGTTGGCCTACAATGATACATACAAAACATGTGAAACAAATGAAAATATACACCATATTACAACAATAAAACACAAGTTACCTCAAAAAAAGTATTCCATTAATTTACTATCCAAAAATATGGAAAACAAACCATCAATTTTCACTCTTGAAAAGCACATCTATTTCAAAAACCTCAAGTGATGCTTCCCCTCAAAGAGTGATATTGTACACAAAATACTTCTACTTATTTAAAGTTAAAAAATGATATAAAACATGTCATTCCGTGAACGCCTAAAAGTTATTAAAAAAAGTCAAACTAAAATTAAATTGTCTACAAAGTATATGTAAAGTTTGCATTTGGAAATTCTCGAAATGTTGAAATGTGTCGAGCCATAAAAAAGTATTCAAAAAGTGTACTAAAAAGCTTATAGACTGTGGAATCACGAAGTTTTTTTTAAAGAGAATATGCATCAAGAAATTATGTATGTGAATAAAGTAAGAGAAGAACGGACATAAACATATTGAATTAGTCTTTGAAAGAAATAATAAGTAATAAGTCAATGATACTGTAGAACTATGATGCTTTTAGAACACACATATTTTGGTTTAACAAACACATAAACATGTAGATCTATGATGCTTTAAACTTGCAAAATTAAACATAAACTTGATATATTATTTAAGGTTACAACAATAATAGATGTTTAGTCCAACTCTTGAAGCCCATTTCTTTTGCTCCTTGTATTCGTCAATGGCTCTCACTCGATCCTTTATTGAAGACCCCAATCGCTGCAAACCAAGATGAACTCATTAAATCATTCAAATAATTTTCTGGCTGCCATTTTTAAAACATGTTATCGAGATAGAATTCTATCTTACAAAATTTGACGATACCTAAACAAATCCAACAGTAGTGGATCAATGATCTGGTAAATACTGAAGGCTCTAGGAAACTAATTTGGTATCTACTATACTGGACCAGGTATTTCTTAGTTTATTGATTCTATGGAAACTAATTTGGTATACTTGTATAACTAAATTACATAATTTGCTTGAAGTCTTGAGCATAAGGGCATTCAGTCATCCGTGAAATCCATATCTACATTTTCTATACATCTCAATAATTCTTAAACTAATTAACGTCAGATAACTATTTTTTAATTATGAGCTATGCTATATCTTTCAAGACTGCATTATCTGAAATAGGCTTTTTATTGCTGTAACGTTTCATCCAAGTGGTATATCTTAAACTATAAACGTCCCACATTGTAAAAAAAGGTAATCAAAATTTGTGCTTTTATAGGCTATACTGGAGTGTATGCCATAATGCCTTGAAAACATAGTTTATGTTGTAAACCAACGCCTAAACCCAATCAAGTAAATAGAACCATAGTGACATCTTCTCTTACTCTAAAATTGTATGAATAAAAAACAACAAAGTGAACAAACAGAATGAAAATGGTAAGTAACTAAAAATAATAGCAAAACAACATTCATGAAAACCTATTTTAAGCATTTGGGTGTGGATCAGATACCACAGGTGAAAGACATTCACACTCTCTAACTAAGCAAGTAGAACACATTACCTGATCATGCCACAGGTGAAAGACATTGCGAGATTGTAGGGCAGAAGAGTTGGCAACAATCCCCCATTTCTTCCTCACTGTTTGGCTTCTGTTGGTTGTAGATTCCAAGATGCAGGGCTCCTCCTGGGAGTTTCAAAATCAGAAGCCTCATGAAATTTATACAATGTTCTTAAAATTATATAATACACCAGGAACTTTGGATTTAGATATGTGATACAGGTATGTGTCTACAACAAATTAATCCTTATAACGAATAAATTTTTAGTCGTCTAATATTAGTTAATACACATCGCGTATATTATACAAACTTTATGTGCCCCCACTTCGTATCTATAATATACCGTTTAATGGTTAGTACACCTCGTATATATGAACTTTTAGTCGCCTAATAAAGATATTTTTGGGTACTGTACCGCCAGATGTAGCTTGTAAAAATTAATCCTTACATGTTCGTCATATACTTGGTGGATGGTCCTATAATGTTCTTTTATTATCACCTTTTCAAGGAACATACTATGCTAACAGATGGGGCACAGAAGGTTGTTGGACATATAATGTTCTTTTATTATCACATTTTTTACATCTCAATCACCTAAAATAACTCTAACCATAGTCACCTAAAGCCTAATGTGTATAGAAAAAAGAATTTCTAACATCACGACATGAACATGACAACACCAGTATGTCAGTGTTGTTTATGCAAAATAACTCATAAATGTTTGACAATGTCACTTTAAGCACTTGTTTGTATATTTAGGCATTTACTCCGGAACAAAAAAAAGGGATTTCAATCCATGATTATGCACATGGAATTCAATTAGCAATGAAAAAAGTGGTACCAATTATAGAAGAATCACGCTGATGATCACTGTTTGTATTGTTTGAACCAACCACTCATCCACCAATTCATTCCATTTCCTATAACAACAAAGAAAAACAAAACGATATTGCAAAGCAATCAAACGTAAGTTTTCCACAACCTTCATGTGGACTAACCTCACAAGATGCTTCAATGATGATATCACTTCGTTCGACGGATTCTTTCACAGCTGATTCACATGTCTCCATCTTTTCCTCAAAAGAGTATGGTCTTGGTTTAGTGAATTGGACAATCGCTTTCCCCACCTAATCATACAACCATCATTGTCAACTATTTGAAATAATACACAACTTTGATTTAAAAAAATGCACATTCACATAGTTGATTTGCTGAAAGCACGATAAAAAGATGATGTATAGAGAATATTACCTTGTAAACACTTGAATATCAAGGCTATCTTTATACATGTTGAGGTGACACTGCAAAATCGCTATCTCTATACATGTTGCGATGACACAGCAAAATCATAAACTTCACGGTTTGAGACATTACAAAAAGAAGTTATTCTTAATAGCCTTTTAAATAAGATATAAAACATGCAGAAATGATGTCGTGAACCCTTCCAACTGTGCAATTTGCTTACTTTCTACAAGAGTTTGCTACATAACCTTATACGATTAGCTCCTCTTCTCCATTTCCATGTTCCTGCCGAATAGTCAAACATCACAGTCAAGTCAATATTCATGTGATTATGACAGTTATAAACTAATAACGATCCATAATGTCAAAACAACTTTCTTAAATAGTGAATGATTATAAGATAAAATCATACATGTTCTCCTGTCTCCCTTATTTTAACGTAAGGGTTCATATTTTTTCTTTTCTGTTGGAAATAATAGAACAATTTTGTTTATAGGAACAAAGAGAACATACATCCTATATTATTTTTTTTCTTCATATTAGGATAAATTAAATGCGAGCCAATACCACGACTTAAAATAGAGGGAGGCATGTGAGTTGCACTTGCATACCTTGAAACCGCAATGAATCCACCAATGGACTGATTATACAATATAAAATATTAGATCGGGGTTTGACTGATGTACTTAATTATGGTTACATTGACACTGGTTTATAGTAGTGGCAAAATGGGCCAGGTGAGTTGAGCAGCGGGTTAAAACTACTTCAAGTAAAATAAACGTTTCTTAGTGTGGCCCGGGCTATACAATATACGATTGCTTATTTTCAAGTGCGAAGGTATTAAATATGAGCATATAGGTAGTGACCTGCTCAAGAGCTTATTTTAGTTTATTTACAAACCTTATTTCCGTTAATCATTACAAATTATTTGTCTAATTCACAAAATAGGTAGATGTGTAGTTGACAAAATAAGTTAATTTGCACTTGAATCAGCAATCCCAAATCTATGTGTACTTTATACCTAAAGTCATAGATGATGAAAGTTTATCCCACATCCAAGATTATGTCACCTCAAAATCCTACCATCTTCTAAATTTAGTAAATGAACATATGAAATTCTTACTGGACTATAGTTGGACCAAAATAGATAAACATGTTAACTTACTCTAAGCCAAGATTTGTCATAAATAGTTGAGGAACTGAAAAGCTCATCATAAACTTTTGTTCTCAAGCATCTCTTTTCTTAGACTTATGAGTAGGTTTCTATTCCCTTTACGTAACTAAATGGATTAGATACACAAATCTTATATTTCATGACAAAACTTTTGATTGAATTGATACAGAATGATAAACTTGAATGTGACTTGGGCATTGAACACTATATAATAGCAACATCAAATCAAATGTGATATAACAAAGTAGAGTTGGATACCGTTAAGCTTCTAAAGGCCCATGCCAGCATCTAAGTGCTTCATAAAATGAACCAAGCAAAAATACTTAATTTTTAGAATGGTATAATGAAAACTGAAGTACCTATTGAAAAAGCTGGTGACGTTCCACTTCATGTATTGTTCCTATTGAAAAAGCTGCTTCACTTGCATTTCCTAACCAAGGAAACAAACAACAATCAATTACATACAGGTTTACTCGGGCCCAAATATGAGAACTAAACTACCATATGGTATTTAGGAAGCTACCGTATGCAAGGCGCATAAATACTTGCAAGAACACTTATGTTTTGAAAACCACATCACTTCCTTCAGCATAATCTTCACTTCCTTCATCAGAATCCAACAACGCAAGCAGCCTGCTTCTACACCAATCGCCAAATGTAATGGACCAAAGACATAAAGCACTCGTCCATCATAAACTCGTTCAGCATAAGCAATAATTGTAAGTCTGTAACCTATAAAAAGCACTTATGTGACTTCATAAAGGCAAACTAAAATATATTTTTCAGTATTTTTGGACATACTTGAATACATTCAAATGAGCAAAGAATTTACCTTTCATGTATCAAAGAGGCTTTTGTATTTCTAGGTCACTTCTTTCGTACGCAGCTCAAAGCAAATAGCATTCTTGAATCAATACAAAGCCCAAAAGGGATTTTAGGAAAATAATTATGATTATAAATCAAAATCATAGAGATGAAAATATTAAATGATAAACGCAATTAGATTACTCAAAACGTAAGAAAAGGGGGATGAAAGCATTATGAATTATATATTTTTTGACTACTAATGATTTTATTAAAAATATTGAAATTCAACTAAGCAATAAATTGGGAAAACAATCAAATTTAACAGCAATAAATATTGAAATTCAACTAAGCAATAAATTAAAAATATTGAATATTTATTTATAATCAACATACCTGATGAACATGAACAAAGAATGACATAACATATTAAGATTATTTATTTATAATCAACATACCTGATGAACATGAACAAAGAGAATATATTGCTTAATCAACCCATGATTGGTTCTTACCTAAAAAAAATAAAGAAAAACATGTTCGATCTTAATCTTAAATATGTGAAACTGTGAAGGAGGAGATGGAGAATAACTTGATCACATATCAAACTGAAAAACCCAAATAACATAGTACACAAATTAAAATTACCACCCACAAATTTAATCCGCATAATACATAAATTATTTAAACTAATTCATGCAATTCTTTTTCCCTCGATTTTTTTCTAGGGTTTTGCTACAATACAATTGAATTAAACTTGATCAAAACAAAATATATTATAAACTAAATCGAATTAAATTTATATTGATTATTAAAAAAATCACATCAAAATAGCGGTACTATGTGATTTAAATCGAAAACCTATTAAATTTTTTAGAGATGCGATGCTTACCAAGTTTACGGTTTTGACAACATTGAAATCATAAAAAAGCTATGTGATTGAATCTGTTGATGTATCAGAGGATTTGTATGCGTGGTGGTGGTTTGAATTTTTGAATCGAGAAGAGTGTTTGAGAAGTTTAAGAATTTTAATGATTTACTCCGTAATTGATAAGCAAGAGGTTTGAATGATTTAATTAGTTACCAAAAGTATGAGCTGCATAATAAGGGTTGTACGCAATTAATCTCCAACCAATAGGAATCAAGACACATCAGCGCATTTATTGCATTGGCTGCTTCATTGACTTGTAAACTTTTCTGGTTTATTAGAAGATATATATATATATATATATATATATATATATATATATATATATATATATATATATATATATATATATATATATATATATATATATATATATATATATATAAAAGAAATAAATGATTTATAATTATTGATGCTTTAAATTATAAAATATTAAAATGCAACATAACTAAAACATTTTAACCAACTTGTTAAGTAATATGAATCTCTTACATGATGTAATTGGACTAAAATGTATTCAGTTACATTGCAAAGTAAACATCATAAGTAATGTAATTGGATTTACAATTTCTTTCATTCCATAAACTAAACCAGCTTACATAATTTATTCATATTATGCCATATTAGAATGGGCCAAATGAGACCTTTAGCTAGTTCTCGATGGTGTCAAGTAAATGTCGCTTATATGTGATTTACTTACGATGCAAGTGAAGTGAGTACAAGTTACCGATTAAAGTGTAGTTTAAACTTTAAAGTTGTCACATTATAAATGTAATTTAGATGGGCACAAAAAACTTTTACAATTATAGATAAATGAACTTTCAATATATATAGTTTTCTTTTTCTTTTTTTTTTTTTTTTTTTTGACATTTTCACTTTTCGCCTTATTATCATACATGTATTATTATTATTATTATTATTATTATTATTTTTAGATTGTTAGTTCTTAAAATGTATAAAATATAGTATAAACGTATAAAACAAGATGTGTTTGTTTTAATGAAAATAAAAAAGAAAAAAACTATGTGTACTTATAACATGAGTTATTTTGGAGAGAGCATTTCTCTGATTTTGGTTATAAAAATGTTATTCGGGTAAAAGCTGATGTGCCGACGGCTAATGACAAATTGCCTAAATGACAAAATGAATTTAATTTTTATAACGTTATTAATGTAGAAATAAAAATAAGAAATAAATAGAGATTATATAGGTGGACCCATGTCACATGCCCAGCCCCCGCAATCGATAGCGAAACATTTCCCACTCTTTAGCTATCTCTTTTCTTCTTTTATTTATCACCAGTCAATCCCTATTTAACCAACACACGCCCCCCTTCACATTTTCATTCATCCCATCACGTTATATCCTTCATTATTTCTCCCTATTTCATTTCATATCACCCCAATTTTATAAAAAAACAAAACATGGGTTTACAAAACCAATTATCAGACTTCTCATCAGACTCACTCCCTATATTTCTCCTCGCAGTAATCGCTAACGGCGTATGTTATCTCCGCTCGGCCCTCTTCACTATCTTGCGCACTCTCAATATCATCTCATACCACCGATCCGATGACGTGGACGAGGGCTTGCTATTTGACGCCGTGGGTTCCGGTTTAGCCGGGCTTATACTACTAACGGAGCAACTGAATCTCAACCGTTCGTTTCCCTACACGTGTACGGATCAGATTAATGACGATTCAGATTGTGTTGTGTGTTTGAATAGGTTGTGTGATGGTGAGATTGTAAGGAAGCTGACGTGTCAACATGTGTTTCATAAGGAGTGTTTGGATGGGTGGCTTGATTGCTTCAACTTTAGCTGCCCTGTTTGTAGGTGTAAGCTTGTGAGCGATGAGCGCGTGAGGCTTACGCGCCGCCATGTTGTTGATGACGTCATGGATTGGTTCGCCTTCAGATGACGCGTTCATGGGGGAGATGTACTTGGTGTATTGAGAGATGTAAGGTGGTTTGGAGTAAAAGGATTTTGCTCTGGAAGAAGTGATATACTTGTGTCGTTTTGTTTTTACCTGTTTTCCAGTTTGGTGTTTACCTTTTTAAAGGTTTTTTTTTTACTGGGAAAGGGTTGATGGCAATTTTGACATTTTAGGATAATTTTACTTTTTTACTTTTTACTTCTCGATGTTTTGTAAGAGGGGTTGTTTGGTTTATTTCTCTGTTTACTGAAAAATACATGTAATAAATGTTGTTACCAAGAGTTTGCAACAGTTATGTTTGTGTTTAGTTGTACTGAAACTTATCTAGTTACCGAATTGTGTGAGGTTAGAATGTTAGATAATCATATAAGTTGTTTTTTCATCTAATGTTCATTTTTATATTACATAAAATTTTAGTAAATTCTATTAATTATACCTTATACAAATTAAATATCATCTTAACAAACTAAAACTAAAATGAATTTGAACGATTCATTGATCGGATGGCGGAACAGACCAGAAACCAATTAATCTATTTGGAAAAGTTATGATCAATTAATTGGTTGAAACCTAAAGTGAATATTTATTTTGAAACATCTGAAAATAAAAATATGAACATTTATTTTAAGACAGATGAGAGTTGCAAAGAAAGTCATTTGAATGATGAGAATTTCTAAATGCATTCAATGATTGAGGTTGTTATCAAGATTCTACAATATAGCTAGTTATCTAATTATGTGTTCAAGCACGTAATCGTGGCAAAGCTTCTTATGACATTATGTCATTATCTAATTATGTGTTCAAGCATGTAATCGTGGCAAAGCTTCTAATTGTAGACACGGAGGAAATACTCTGTGTAAGCTTTCTTTTGTTCAAGTTATCTAGATATGGTTTAACAACGTATATGTATGCGTCTCAACTGAGATATCTCATAGTCGTTTTCTTATCCTCTTTAAGGAATTTTGAAATATTTACTTACAAAGGTTAGAACATATATTCCTACTGTTTCTCTCGTGTGAAACCAGGAATTTTTATATTTACCGGGTATAAACCATTTAAAAAAAAAAAAAAAAAAAAAAAAAAAAAAAAAAACAGGAATTCAATCAAAATCTAATAAACCCTGTTCACAGCTCTGCCTATGAATCATGCATACATCATTTTGCGCTTTGCATTCGCCATTTTAGATACAAATATAATCTATTTTGACATATCTAGCTATAAAAGGCAAGAATATCACTAAGTTTTTAAGAAAATAATGAAGTTGGTAGATCAAGAATTATCAAATGAGTTTTTGGTATTGACCAAAATCGTTTAGTCAAGGATTGAATAAGGAGGGCCATGTTGGCCATGTAAGCATTGATTGTGATTGTTTGCTTAACCCATTTCGTCTTGAATAACATGGTCTATTTTTGTTATGTATGGTTTCCCACACGAGTTGTTGAATCTCTGCACAATAAACATGCGTATTGGCACTACTATATGTAGTTATTATAAGACTTGAATCTCCATCATAATGATTAGAGGCGGTGATTGTGACACATGCTAGCATTCACACAATGACACAAAGAAACAACGTAGAAGGTGTTAAACTGTTAATATAAAGTTGTAAATCTTTATAAAGTATCAAGATCCTGTGTTAGAACATTGTTTATGCATAGTTGAAGTAACCTCTTAAACATAGTTCGAGTAGCTATCATTGAACTAACCTCTTAAACATAGTTCTCAATGTGACAAAACTCATTTACTAGTCATAGACTTTGGTGTACGATAATTCAAAAAAAAAAAAAAAAAAAAAAAAAAAAAAAAAAAAAACGTTGGCACAACAACTTTTCAAACATAACAAGAGCATATGGGAAAAGCGACACCTTATGGGCCATATAGTGGCCCACTTCATGGAGCATTTCAACGTTCTCTTGATGACGTTTCAATACAAGAGGCATCACACACTTAAAACATTTGATCGAGTTAATTTTGTTACAAATGATTGACTGGCATTAGCAAATAATCGGAAGATTCCTGCGAAACATTACCCTGCTAAGGCTAGATACTTTCCAAGCATATGAATATATCGAAGCGGTTCTAAATTTAAGATGTTTTTCAACATCAGATTCTTCTACTAGCGTGAGCTGTAACCAAAAGATGGTTTTTCATTTCAATATGTTTAGAATGAAATAAAGTCTCTAATTTACGTTTTACTTTACGGTTTTGAGTCAAAATTGATTTAGGTGAGACTAATTCCATACTTTTGTCAAATCCCAGTTTAATCAGCTCTAACACGGTTAAGACATGTCCACACTAACGCCCGTTAAACACGAAGAATAACCCAAACATTAGTGCAAAGTTGATTCCACATTCCACAAAAAGCAAAAGCAAATTCCAAAGCAATCACAACAATTGAAAGGTTGAAAGGTAGTGGTTGAGTTTGCAAGTGGTTGGGTTGGGTTGGGCTGGCATATATACAAAACTAGTTGTCACACTCTCTCTTGTTTTCTCCACAACAATTTATGCAACATTGCAACTTGTTGGTGTTAACTAGTGGTGTGGAGTTTGCCATATGCCCTCTTAATTGCTTTAATTATATTTATAATCTTCATTCGCTTACTTCATTGAGACATAAACTTCAGAGCTTATATTAATTATTATCTGTACGAAGTTTAAGTAAGGGACATTTAACATGTGAATCATAAAGTACAAACATAACCCAATAACCCATATTTCTCATGAAGGTATGTGAAAACCCAACACATTCTCATCCAAGTATTGATCCTATAACATTTGAGTTCAAGCTTAGTTGACGAATAGTATGGTCAACATGATCACAACAACTGTCTTTCCGATATGACTACAATATTACCAACGTAAATAAGCTTTTCCCCCCGGAATTTACGCATGTGTGAAACATTTTCATAGAGATAAATTTGATATTCTTTCCGTATCAAATTAAATGTCAACTTTCATATTTCAACGTTCTCTATGAGGATGTAATTCTCAACGTGGTTTAATTAAGTTCCCCATGCTATAGTCCATAATCATGTATTCCGAAATAAACTATTGGGGCATTGCCCAATCTTTAGCTCAAAGACTGCTATGAGCAAATATGTATTGGATTTAATCAAAGCTTTTGACTATAAGGTCATTAGGTCAATGTAACACGTCCTCATTTTCTTTGACTAGGGCTTTCGTTTCAGCTGATCACTCAAAAAAGATGTACGGAGTCATGGTTTCCTTATCGATCTAAACCTTGTAA
This sequence comes from Artemisia argyi, assembly GCA_030686995.1. Taxonomy (NCBI): domain Eukaryota; kingdom Viridiplantae; phylum Streptophyta; class Magnoliopsida; order Asterales; family Asteraceae; genus Artemisia; species Artemisia argyi. The sequence goes on along the minus strand of CM060699.1, from coordinate 63,070,480 downwards.
GAACTCTATGTATGCAGGAAAATGATATTCATATATAAGCATTGTTAGTTTTTAATATCAGCATTACATGCCATGTTTTAATTTCTTTTTAACATTCTCAACTCTCAAGCTATTAAGCATTGAACAAATTAATTTTGTCTATAGAATTGTATTTTGCGGACCACATCTACTAGGCCTATTAATCCATACACGTGGGCCTTTTTCTTCATCAAATGGAGATTTGATCTGATTACTAAAAACTGGGCTAATGTATAAGACTTAATAAGTAAAAACATATTTGTGAATTTTTATTAGTGAAATTGTGGATAACTCTTACATGTTTGTTTTTTCAAAAATGCCTCTTTATAGCCTTTTAATCTGATACTCAGATGCGGTCAGAAGTTTAGACAAAAAAATGTGTTTGTTTTTTATCTGTTATTAAGAGGCTATTATGATTAAGAACCTTTTTTTTTTTTTTTTTTTTTTTTTTTTTTTTTTTTTTTTTTGTCCTGTTCATTATTACGCAGTAAGAGGCTAAAAAATCTAATTGAACTACATGTTTAGAGGGTGTAATAATTTTTAATGTCTCATAACTTTTTCTTTTTCTTGTTTCGACTTTTCATTCGTATAGAAAGTGAAAATCACCATATTTTTTGTTAAAGAAAGAATTTACAAGATGATAATAGTTATGGGAGATAATTCGTAATGAAAATGTTAAATTATGATCCAAACATATTTTGACAAATTGAGAATGTCAACCCAAACATGCCCTCTTATTAAACGACCCATGTCGCCCACCCATGTAACTACCGTTTTAATATTGTGTCAATGTCAAGTCGTGTTTTGTGACAGGCGGAAATTTTTCATTGATAATCTAACAAATTTAGACAAAGTTTACAAGAATAAACGCTCTTATATGAGTCAAATTCAGATTTCACAATCTCTTGTTCATATTAAGATGAAATCAGATTCAGATATATCAACCACATATAGATTCAGGTATGAGAATCAGATTCAAATTCAGAGTCTCTTAATAAACAAACAAACAACATCAACAACATCTGTTATTTGGCGTAGACAATGTTCCCCTAAGCTCCAGTTGACAAAGATAGTTTTGGATCATATCTCCATTTATTAGAAAACCTGACAATTTATGAAAGTAAATTTTCAATAATTTAGCAGGGAGATGATTTGGACGTTAGTTAAAATGATCTTATAATGCATAACATGGAGATCAGTAGATGTGGTATATACTACATAGTATAGAAAGCACCTCCTTTTCTTTTTTCTTTCTTTCTATAATCAAAATCCTGTAGCAAATTATATTCGGATAGCTAGAGGTGGCCAACGGATCCGGTTCCAGAACCGTGACCGGATAATTATCCGGAACTGAATCCGGTCAACACCGGTTCCGGCAAGAACCGGTCCGGTTCCAAAAATATCCGCATGATCCTATCCGATTCCACATTTCTGAGACTAGATCCGGTTCGGAACCGGATAATCCATAACCGGATCCGGAACCGGTGCCCAGGAACCGGATCCGAACCGGTTCCCAACGTTAATATGCACTTTTTTCTGGGTTTTGGACAGTAAGCAGCAGCCAAGCAATGGACAACGGTCATATGACCGTTTTTCTGATTTTCCAAACGATATTGTCCCCTATTTGTCCCATTTTAAGCTCCTAAACATTCCTATAAATACCATTTATGATTTTGGTTGAATCACAACAATCAAATTCAAGAAAAACACTCAAAATTTGCTCACAAACTTGATCAAAAATGTCTAGAAGAAACCAAGCTTCTCAATCTCAACCAACATCATCAAACAATACCGCTTCTCATGCTCAAAGTTCTACAAACCAACCTTTGGAAGTTGGGATTGAACCAACAACCCGAAACCAAGAGATTTGGAGTCATTTCGACTTGGTTAGGTTTTCGGATAATTCAAAAAAGGCTCGTTGTAAAGCTTGTAACACTTATATGTCTTCATCGGGGAATTCTACGTTGAAGAAGCACACGAATCACCATTGTAAAGCAACAAGAGGCGTTGGGTCATCGGATCAAAGTGTTATGGGACGAGATGGGAGTATTTTTGTATATGACGAAAGGGCGCTTCGTCAAGATTTAGCTCACTTTGTGATTCAAGAGGGTTTGCCGTTCAACCACTTCGACAACCCTCGGTTAACGAGGTTGATTCAAAAAAGGCTTCAACCACGCTACACTCATGTAAGTCGTCAAACTCTTAAACGTGATTGTATTAAATCTTGGGCAAAGGTTAAAAAGGAATTAATACTTGGTTTTGATGCTTTAAAAACTAATGTAAACTTAACAACCGATGTTTGGTCGGCGGGTCATGGTTTGCCGGGTTCGTACTTGTGTGTTACCGCACATTGGATTGACCCCACGACTTGGCAAATGATGAAACGTACTATTGGTTTTGAAATATTTCCAAATCCGCACACGGGTCAAAATTTAAGTATAATGTTGAGATATGTTATGAAAATGTTTAATTTAGAAGAAAAGGTATTTTCAATATCATTCGATAACGCTTCTAATAATACAAATGCGGTAGGATTACTAAAACTAAGATACCGACCGATTGTTGAGGGCATTTTTTATCATAGTCGATGTGTTGCACACATCATTAACTTGGTTGTGCAAAGCGGACTAGCGACCCAACAAATGTTTAATTTAAGAGAATCTTTTAGAAAAATGTTACAAGATATTTTTCAATTTCATTCGAATAGATATTTGGATTATATAAAATTGTGTCATGAATCGAATTCTATTTTTTTATCACCAAATTGGGACGTTCCTACAAGATGGAATTCGACCTATGACATGTTTGTTAGTGCTTTACGTCAAAAAAACACGTTACAACATTTTCATGATGAGCTTTGTGCTAGACAAAAGCGTGGGGAAAATATGGTACCATTTTCGGTTGAAAATTGGAGTCTTATTCAAAAAATAACCGATTTACTCAAAGTTTTTAAAACCGCAACAACTATGTTATCGGGTGTTTATTATCCCACGAGTCATTCGGTCCTCAACCAACTTTATGTGATGTGTAGAAAATTAGGAGCATACGAATATGATGGTCCACTTTTTGCTAATATGGTTGTACCGATGAAAGAAAAGCTTAAAAAATATTTTCAAGAAATTCCACCGGTAATTACTTGTGCCGCCGCAATAAACCCATGTTATGACGTTAGCGGGGTGGAATATCTTATCTCCAAGATTGGTGAAGACTTGGATTTGAACCAAATAGACCCTTTTTATGTAATTAATGCACAAGAATCGTTTAAAAATAATTTCAAACGTTTATATGATGTTTATTTTGAGAAATATGGTGCAACAAATGTGGGAACGAGTTCGGTGCCAAGTATGTGGACTTCGTCTTCAAACGTGGATCCGGATTTGGACTTATTTTCAAGTTTAAGACAAGAAAGTGGTAAACGGGCTAGGAGTGACAATTTAACGAGCAACGAATATGGGAGATATACGGGAACCGATTGGTTAAACACTATCACACACGAAGAGTTCAAGAAATTTGATGTTTTGAATTGGTGGAAACAAAGGGAATCTCAATTTCCCGTTCTAGCCGCAATGGCCCGGGATTTACTAAGCGTACAAGCTTCAACCGTTGCTTCGGAATCCGCTTTTTCTACTAGTGGAAGGGTATTGTCGGTAAGAAGAACAAAACTCACACCTTTATCTTTGGAGATGTGTATTTGCTTGAAGGATTATTTGGATGGGAATGAACGTATACAAGACGTTTCAATACTTGAAGAACCGATGGACTACGAAAAACAATTACAAGAGGTCGAGGTGCAAGAAGGTTATGTAATCAATCTTACCGAAGAAGAAATTGCTTACGATGAAGCTACAAGCGCCGCAAGGGCCGCCGTTCAAGTTGAAATTCAAGATGAAGATGAAACCGAAGAATAATAAATAGTCGAAATGTAATAAATTTGTGTTTCAAGTACTTTAAGTGTGACGTCTATTAGTTTTTTTAATAAAAGTCGAAGTTTATTAAGTTTATTGTGTGGGAAACGCGAACGAAAAAAAAAAAAAAAACCCGGAATCGAAAAAGTTAGCATGCCCACTGTTAAGAAAATGACCACCGGTTCTTTGGAACCGGTCCGACCGGTTCTTGGGACCGAACCGGATTGGATCCGATCCGGAACCGGGTATACTTGTTCCGGTTTTTGGACCCCGGATCCGAATGGAACCGGATCGGATTGGAACCGGATCCGGTCCATTGACTTTGACGGCCGAACCGGTCCGGATTGGAACCGGTCCGGTTTTTTTTGGAACCGGCAAATGGCCACCTCTACGGATAGCTGCTAAAGTGCTACTACCCATGAAACTTAGTTTGACTTTTTAAATACTTGTTTGCAAATAAAATCTTGTTATTAAGGCTGTGTTTGGCACGTGACTTATATGAGTTTATAGGAAGCTTTTAAAATACGATAGCTTATAAAATAAGTTTTGTTTATCACATAGACTTATGAAAGCTTTTATAAGCCATAAGCCTGCATATGCTCGAGTCAGTTAAACGGGCTTATGAAGACTTATAATTAGTCAAATTACTTAAATACCTTTAAAAATATAGTGGATTATCATACCTGAATTTAAATTCATGTCTTTTATGCTATTTTACATTAATAAGTTCCGACTCCAACTAATTCGCCAAATAGCATAATAAAAATAAAAGTTTCAGCTTCCAACTTATAACATAAGCTCCGGCCAACTCTAGCTCTAACCCCAGTTACATCCCATTTCACTGCCAAAATGTTTTTGACTTTTCATATTTTGCATCCAGGTCAATTTTGTCAACCGTTTATCTTTTCGTTAACAAGTAACCTTTCCAAAAAAAAAAAAAAAAAAAACTTTAACACCAAAACCTTCGAGTAAACAAAAGCAACATACTTGAGAAAACTAAAAACGCACAATTTTAACGACTATTTGTTTTGAAACTACTACATTATCGGAAAGTTGAAGAAACAAACACACGAGAATGAGATTTTTTTTTCATCGAACCAATACTAAATTAACATGTTCAACTTCAGTCACATTAAATTTGAAAATCAGACTTCTTAACGAAAATAAGCGTATAGAAGAAGACCTATCAACGTCCTGGGACACCTCGATACCGCCACCCGTTCTGCCCCTGTTTGCATAGAACTATAAGGAACAAGTGAATATCAACTAGGGATGGCAACGGGGCGGGGAATATCGGGGATCGTATTTACCATCCCCATCCCCGTTCTCACTCCAATACCCATCCCCGCGCCCATCCCTATAGGGAAATCATTTTGCATCCCCATCCCCACCCCACCGGGGATAGGGGATCCCCATAGGAATTTGGGGATTTTCGACCCATATGAATTAAACATAAAATTACAAAAGTAATTAAATATTTAAGAATTGTCTTATAAAATTGTGCATAGTTGGATTAATTAAAACGTCATTCAACTTTAAAGCATTTTATATATTGAAATATCACATATAGTATAAAAATAGAGTGCATCGAATGAGTGTATTCGGACAAAATATTGGTTAGATAATACGTAGTTAGTGCTTAATATTTTTTAATATTTGATAATTTTGATCTATTAAATGTCACATACACATAAAAATATTCTCCGAGTTTAATACTTGTCAATACTCACTACCATATACATATACAAGTACATTTAGTATTAGTATACATATAATTTGTACATTAAAAGTTCGGGTTCAGGTTCGGGGTCAGGGATTTATGCTATCCCCATCCCCGGTTTCATAATCCGGGGAATTCCCCGTCCCCATCCCCATCCCCAGTCAACTCGGGTTTGGGGATCGGGTCCCCATCGGGTATGATTTTTTTTGCCATCCCTAATATCAACAAACATGATTAGATTATTTAAGTAGCTCATATTGATTAGGTCAAAGTGTATTTTGGTACCTCAAATTTGGTTAAACGGGTTTTTTACTAGCTTTATATTTTAAAGATGTGGTATAATACCCTGAACTTGTAAACTTGGTAAATTGAAGGGTTGACTCGGTCATGTGATCACACATGACATGTTCCTATTAGTTTTTTAACGATGAAGGTAACAACGTTATCACATACACATTTTTTCCCTCCTTCTCACACTTAATTTCACATGGCTAATTTCTTCTTCTATACTTGACGTCAATAGCCAACAAGTTAGGTCAACAAGATGGATGATTATATCACAATGCTAAACGAGTTGGAGAAAAGTATTTTAAATTAACTAAAAATTTATCTTTTCAGAGAATCAACAGCTCTATCATTTAATTTTGTTGGAGCGATCGAGATTATACTTCAACATAGGGATACTTAGCGTTATATTTATGAAATTTATTTGTTGTTAACCGGTACTTAGTGTATTATGATGCCATTAAATGATTAAAAAACAAACACCAATAAAAAATTGTTATTAACCATTAAATGATTCAAAAAGACACTATGCCACTTTAAAACTAGAGGGAATTGCAAAAATCGTCCCTAAACTTTGGCCATATTGCATGTTTCGTCCCAACCATTTCGAAAGTGCAGAAATCGTCCCTGTGGGAAACCTTTGAGAAAATTTTCGTCCCTGGTTGGGACGAAAATTGCATAATTCGAAAGTTTCAAAAGTTTCCAAATTGCATGTTTCGTCCCCATCAGGGACGAAAATTTACTCAAAGGTTTCCCACAAGGACGATATCTGCACTTTCCAAATGGTTGGGACGATACTTGCAATCTGGGCAAAGTTTAGGGACGATTTTTGCAATTCCCTCTTAAAACTATAAGACTCAGACCTTTCGAAACGAAAAATATTAATAGATTATTAGCCTTTGTTATCTAATTTCTATGGCTTTAATTTGATGGGTTTGACAAAAAAACAAATATCAACGTTTGATCGAATCACCTATACACTTAACAAGTAATTGAATAAATATGTTAAATTAAATACAATAAAATCATACCTCTCTTCCATGCAAACGATGTATAATGCCTAACGTGGTAAGATGTTTACTGTGAGAATATGTAAGTGGTAAAGCCTAACTCCCGTTTTATTTCATTAAAAAACTAACGCTAATAAAGTCACGTGACAATATGTGACTGAGTCATTGCCATGTTATAACCGAGTTTACAAGTTCAGGATACTACACTGCAGGGGCGGAGCCAAAAATTTTTGTTCGAGAGGGCACACTTTGATAATTTTTAGAAACTACACTACAAATTGGTTATTAAGGGGGGCAAATTACAAAAAAAGCCCGATATTTTCGAAATTTTACACTACAATTTTTTTCGCGGGGGGGCACATGCCCCTTGTGCCCCTCCCCTATCTCCGCCCCTGCTACACTGTATCACATAAAGTTTGCAGCGAATTACAATACTTGAGGGCCCACTTGAATAAAAAAAAGAAAAAAAATGTGTAATTCATATATATGTTGCAGCGAATTATAATGTAGGAGAGACCACTTGAATAATATATATATATATATATATATATATATATATATATATATATATATATATATATATATATGTGTGTGTGTGTGTGTGTGTGTGTGTGTGTGTGTGTGTGATTCACATATGTATTGAAGCGAATTATAAAAATACGGGCCCCACAAGTAATTAAAAAACACCTATATATATAAATCACATACAATTTTATGTGAAATTCTTCTCTCTCCTTCTTTTTGAGCCCACATGAGTAAATATATATATATATATATATATATATATATATATATATATATATATATATATATATATATATATATATATATATATATAGTGTAAGGTTTTATAGAAAAGTGCAATTCATCATAAAAGTGAGAAAAAAAGTTGTAGGGTAGAATTTGATAACAGTTGAAAGTTCAGGGTAGAAATTAAAACTAAACAAAAAAGGGATATCAGATCGTCATTTTTATTCATTCACAAAAGTTATCCCGTATCATTATCCCCAAACATCATCTGCACCGTCACCACCACCACCATCGCCACCGTCTTCTGTCGTGTAACCACCGCGTCAATCTTCACTTTGCCACTGTCACACCGATGCCCAATATGAAGATGAACTACTCTATATGTATGATGAGATGACTCACTGGCACCATCACTACTGTCGCCATCGTCTTCCGTCGTTCAACCACCGCGTCAATCTTCACTACGCCACCGTCACACCGCCACCGTCAATCTTCTTCAGGTTAATTTATTATAGATAACATTTTAAATTATTTAATTTTTATAAATTTATTTATTTATTTATTTTAATATTAATATTTAGGTAAGAGATAATGAGGCTGTCATTTTATATTGAACGATATGACATCTTAGGGCATCTTAAGGCATCTGTTTGTTTGATTAGGGCATTAACAAGTAATTAATTTTGTGGTATATGTTAGAACAATTAAAGCATCATGTTACAAAATTAAGGCATCGAGAGTGCATGTTTAGTGCATCAAGTAACAAATTTAGGGCATAAAATGTGTGTGATTAGAGAATGAAATGAAAAAGTAAGGGCATCGAAGGTTTATGATTTGGGCATCTCATAAAACGTTAGGGCTTCAAGTGTATATGATTAAAGCAACGTGTGATAGATTACGAATTCTGTAGAGTATGATTAGAGCATTTGTTTGTTTGATTGGTGCATCAAGGTTTCATAAAATATCATATGTTTGTATGTTTAGTGCATCATTGTGAAAATTATGTTTAGTGCATCCTTGAACATATTAGAGAATCAGTAGTATGATTAGGGCATCAGTGATTATGATTAGTACATTGTTAGACATATTAAGGCATCTGTGTGTGGTTTAGTGCACCAGGTTGTAAGTTTAGTGCATTGTTGCTCATAATAGGGCATCTATTTGTATTTTTAGTGCATCGTTGGAAATAATTGGGCATCTATTTGTATGTTTAGTGCATCGATGAACACATTAGGGCATCAATGAGTATGACCAGTGTAGTACATTGTCAGACATATAAAGGCATCAGTGTGTATGTTTAGTGCATCAGTTTGTATGTGTAGTGCATCGCTAGTCATATTAGGGCATCCATTTGTATGGAAGCATTTGTAGTTGCAAATGCATATAGGTACAACCATATGATAACCTTATAATTTCTACCCATAATATGATCTATAATATGAACCAGGTCACAAGATGCTTTTTTTTGCATTGTGTTGACAACTTTAGACATTCACACTTCTGAATTTAGACAACTTCAGACGTTCTCACTTCTGCTATACTGACATAAATTCATTTTTTGGCTGAGTATATGGTAGTAAATGTTTGAGGCATTCATTAATAATGATGAACTATAAGAACCTTATAGAGTGAAATTAATATCAGGATGTACTTTAGTGCATCCGTTTGAAGTATTCTAGTGCATCCGTTTGAGTTACTTTAGTGCATCCATTTGAGGTACTTCAATCCTCAAATGTGCATTCCTCTTTATATCTCATTTTGTTTGTACGGGTCTACTCCGCTTCCTAATGTCTGATTATTTCTTACATTGGTCATTTTTGTATTTATACTTTTTCTATGTTTATGAGATGGGACTTGGGAGCCTTAAAAGTTGTGTGAATTATGTAAAGATTTCCTGCTTCTCGGTTGCTTCATTCTTAGCATGAGTCTAGCTGGTTATTTCGTTAGGAATGGGAAGGTCATAGGTTTAGATCACTGATTTATTTGAAAGGACATTATAGTGACACCCTAATCGTCAGGTTTTAACATTTTATTTTTAGTAGTAGTATTATGACTCAACTGCTAAATGTACCAACATTTATCTTTTTGTAGAGAGGTTATAACAGTTCACTCCCTCACAACAAGATACCGGATGCGCTTTCTCAACTAGCGAAGAAAATGGCAGCTCCTACAATGCTAGTTGGAGAAGACTTTCAACCAGAAGCTACAATCGTTAATTACTTTGGTTCAGGTACTATTTGCGCACTAATCCAAGATCTATTTGTCAACTTTCCTGCTCTAAAATAGTATATAATTGTGAGTAGTATTGAAATAGGTTAGTTGGATCTAGGTGGTGTTTGGATTTGCCTTCCAGAATTCTCCAACTCAGTGGTTAATGTTAAGAACTTAGGATACATGAAATTTGATTATACATTGCAAAACATCCATCTTGTTCGTAAAGATGCTTTTTTGGATTATTTTAGCTATTAATTCTCTAAATTATCAGAGTTTTAGTGTTTGCAAAACAGTCTATGAATATGATTAGTGCATCAAAAAGGTAGATATTAGGGCATCTATGAGTAAAGGGTTCAAACAGATGCACTTTCTCATTTTGTGTATCTGAGTATTTGCAACACAACTCTGCATTTAACCGACTTGAAGGATAGTAGTTTTCTGGTTTAAACCTTGTCCTATATCTACTACAGCAATAGGCACTCTAATGCTACATCTGCATTTGCATACAAGTTTACAGAAAGCTTTAGATTTTGATGCTCGCTAGATGCCTAATTATTAAGGCACCTATGACCAAACTAAAATAATCACACATAGAATAGATATTGATGCTTCTTTATTAGAATGCTTACCTTCGATATGTCATTCTCTCAGGAGGCCCTGGTGTTGGAAAAGGTACACAATGTACAAGGATTGCTGAGACTTATGGATTCACACACTTGAGCGTTGGAGATTTGCTGAGAAACGAAATATCTTCCACCAGTGAATACAAGTATTGATTTTAACTTTAACTTTTTAATCATTTGCAATTAATCTAGGTGGAAAAATGGTTGGGCGGGTGAGTTGGGGAACGGATGAAAATGGGTTTGGTTTGAAAAGAGAAATCTTTGTGCATGTCAGATGGGTTGGGTTGGGGTACATGGCTCCCCCTTTTTGTCCATTTTAAAATACGTGAATAAATAGTGTACTAAAATGAACAAAAAAATGTAGGATGTTGTAAGCATTTGAAACACATTCAATGACTTTTGACCCATGGTTAATTTTTTACTTTGTAATTTACTAGTTTAAGCCGCTATTTGACAAATACTAGCTGATTTGATCCATTTTCATATAATCAGTATGATGGTGATGGCTGGGTATTGGTAGAAACTTTCCTCATATCATATTTACGATTGGATATTTGGACATTGTTTATTTGCGTATGACAACTAGTGAATGAAAATAAGTATGAGTACTACATTTATCAATGTCACAACTAGTTGGAGTTAAATGGATGTATTTTACATTTATTGTTGTGGATCCACGTTCATATATGCTCCCGAGCTGTAGATGCTTGTTGTTCAAAGGGGTGTTTGGATGTAGGTTTTGAAAGTAATTTTAGATAATCATAAGCAGGTACTAAGCTCTAAGTAAACAAGCAAAAAGAACTTTAATGTGAATTTGAGTAGTAATAGTTAGATATTCCAAATACAAACTTAAACACCCCATTTGAAAGCAACCAAAATTTTGGGACACTAGCTATACTTTTACTTACACTGTTTTACGAAAAATGACTTTTAATTTTAGCAATGGTTACAAGAGTAGCCTATCATACTATAGATATGCATCATGTTTTAATAGCAAAATGTAGTTAAATGTATTATATTGCCCAGTGATATATTTCATTCAATAATTAACTATTATGATTGTCCAGGCTTCAGGCGTATGCTCAGTTACTTTTCACCCTGATGGGAGAACTCTATTTTACGGGTTAGACATCACTTTAAAGGTATTATTTTAGTACGTTAAATGGGATTTTATTTTTTTTACTTGAATAAAATTTGGTTCACCTAGATGTCCATTGAATTTCAGGTGTATTTATGGAAGCCTGTTATTTGCCATGATGCTCTTGATATGGGATGGTCAACATTGGACTACCTTTGCATAGACGATGGGAAGCTTTTGGGATGCTCATATTATCAGAACTCTTAATGTTTGAGTAAATAGTTTCTGCTTCTGATTATATTTTAATTAAGGGTCAAATATTCAGTTTCATAAAGCATGCAACTAACTTAAAATTGCTCTAAGTTTAATGGGTCAAAACGAGTAATTTTGGATGCTTGTCAACCTAATAGGAAACACTCATGTACTTTACTTAAAAACCATGAAATTTTCTGTTTTTTTAATGATCTACAAGATCTGATAATGGCTTCTGGAAGATATATGATGTTGGGGCAAATTGATAATGGCTTCTGGATGCGAAGTATCGTAAGAGTTTCGATAATGGCTTCTGGACCGATAAGCTAAAGCACTCTCCCAAAGTTGATCTTCTGGAAATCTTGGAAGATTGGCATTGGTGTTGAGGCCTCAACTTCTGGTTCAGTTAGTGTTGGGCAACACTGGGTCCTTATATACGATGGAGGGATGAAGAATGAGATTTTGTTTGGGATGTATTCATCTTGTTCGTGATTATAACTCGTTGATACGCTAATTCATGTTTTCTCTTCCTACTGGAAGTATTGTTTTGCTACTGTGACACTTTAATTGTTTTACAAATTATCCGAAAGAAGGATGTTTCATATTTGTTAGTAAAATTCGATGTTTGCTTATTTTATTAAATGAATAGGAAAAATTATTGTTCCATATAATAGTCATAATAAATCATAACTGTGGCCCTAAAAAAAACCTGCAACTATGATGAAGGAAAAGAAATACTACGTAATTGAAAAGCATTTAATATAGTAATGATAAATTTGGCGTGAAATATACAAAAACGCCTCTTGAAAAAATAAACAAATCCAAAAGGAAGGGGAAGAGACGAATTTATAAATTTTACCCTAAAAAATAAAGAAAGTAACAAATAGGCCCCTTGAGTTGGGGATAAAAAGGAAAGGGGAAGGGGAGGGGTGATTTGTACATTTTTCTCACTTTTCTACCAAAGTGGACTTTTTTCAAGAACTCACCTCTATATATATATATATTGAGACTTTCTTGCGAGAACCATCTTATCTACGAGAACTGAGAGAACCACCAAAAACATATATGCACGCCTTCAATAATTATATTTTTGCACATATGTTCTAAAAACAACATATATGTTTAAAAAAAAACATAGTTGTTCTAAATAATTTGATAAGAAATTGAAAATACAAAATTTTTCTTTGAAAGTGTGCATGTATGTTCTTATAAGGCGTGTAACGACAATATTGCGGCCGTGTATAAGGTTTTTGTGAAAAAAGATGATGAGTTCATGATGATATTGAAGAACATAGGTGGATAATTACGATTATTGATGATTTGCAGGTATTTTTTTTCTTATTTTAAAAGGCGTGCATGTATGTTTTTGGTGGTTCTTTCAGTTCTCGCAGATAAGATGGTTCTCGTAAGAAAGTCACCCTATATATATATATATATATATATATATATATATATATATATATATATATATATATATATATATATATATATATATATATATATAGTTAGGATCAAATAAGAAGATTACTTAAAATAAGAAGGAATAAGAAGAACTATAACTACAAATCCGAGATGCACCGACCTAAATTAGATGCATTCCTATAATCTTAGATGCATTATAACGCATCACAGTGTGTTTTCTAGCTTTTAATCAGATGCATATATGTATATTAGATGCATTTTATGATTTCTCTTATTTTTTGTTCCTCTGCACGTGCTAAATTAGATGCATCCCTATAATCTTATATGCATTATGACGCACCACTTCTTATTTTAATTTACTTCTTACTGGATATATATATATATATATATATATATATATATAATTATATTCAGAACTCATATAAGTTTGAGCACCGACAGAACTCTTATACACTATTTAATAATAGTAAAATTCTTTCAAATTATTGTTCGTGGTTTATTTTAATGGATCGAAATACAAAGACTTTCTTTGAATTCATTGTAAATTTGCGTAAAATGGATTTAATAAACATAATAAAATCCTCTCAAGTATTGTTCATGGTCTTATCTAATTCATCAAAATACAAAAACTTTTTTTGAATTCGATGTAGATTTGCGTTTGTATGAGATATCATTTTATGAAAATTGCATATAATAAATTAAACATAATTAATTTACTCAATTTAGATTGGTTAAAGGGAGTTCTGAATGTTCTTACATTTATATGAGTTCTGAAAAGAAAGTCTCGCTATATATATATATATATATATATATATATATATATATATATATATATATATATATATATATATATATATATATATAGATATACATATAGAGGTTGGTTCATGAAAAAAGGTGATTTTGGTAGAAAAGTGAGAAAAGTGTACAAATCACCCCCTCCCACTCCCCCTCCTTTTTTTCATTCCAAGTACAAGGGCCTGTTTGTCATACCCTTTTTTCTCAAGGGACTGTTTTGTAACTTTTCATCCTTTTCCAATATTTTGAACGGGAGGGATGAAATGCTAATTTGGAAACTAGTTATGATGATTAGTCAAAGTATAAACTGATATTTTCAAATAAAAAGACGCTCTGACTAACGTAAGATTAATTCAATAAACCGATACAATATATAACATAATTCTTCACTGTTTTTCAACACCTACTCCATACCAACCTTCAAATCAAACAACTTTTCATACCACACATTACTTAAGACAAATAAACATAACAAAAACAAACAAGCTCTAATAACAGTTACAAAATAGCCTAGAAAAAACATATCCACAAATCTTGTTAGCACCAAGTCTAATCTCATTTCACGATCACAATTTATAGTAGCGTGATCTCAATTCCATGCATAATAAGCCCCGTAAGCTTCACTACGAGAACATAAGGCAGAGATTGTCCTGAAGGTGCATCGGTTGAATCTTGGACCATTTCATCCTAGAAAAACTTTGAGCGAACAATGCAACATTTTCAGCATGATAAACACCCAAGTTACAAGAGATATACCAGAATCATGATAAATAAAAGTAAGAGATTTACCAGAATCATTCTTTTGAATTAATTGAATTCGTACAGCCCCTAGATGGCATCCGCTTGTATATAAAGGGAAAACGGTATGGTTGTACCCGCATGCCAGAATCAGTCCAAACTCGATTCTGGATTGCCCAACTTTGAGACCTTCAAGACCACTGTCACTCACACATCAAAAACTAAATGTCAGCTTTACCGATCAATCCTTTGATATAAAGCTTCATATAGAAAAAGTGAAAACCTAGGGTTCACAACTAAGCTAGGAAATGCCATGAGCAAGAGAACTCTCAAATTTAATGTTTATGTTTATGTCTGAACCTCTTAAATTTAATGTTTATGTTTTGTTCTTTCAGGAGAAAGTGAGAAACAAATATCAAGCATTTGACTCAAAAGATGCTAAATTTGTTCTAAAAACTATTATTAACAAGATAAGTTCAGTTTTCCATGCAAATTAAAGTGTCAATTTCAATAGCATAGTGCAAATACCTGATGTGGAGTAATTTTCCGTATCGAAGTCGCTATCGACCAGCACCAACAGCACTTGACGAGACTAGGACAACCTCAAATCCTTGAGAATTTAGTAATTGAATCTGCGATAAGGACATAAGTTGATCATTATAAGAATTTCAAGACATGCGCCTTATATAGTTTTATAAAAAATTGATTTAACACAAACAAAAATAGGACAATAAATTAAGATAATACAAAAATGTAGATTTACTCGTCAAAAATGTTGGAGACTTACCTCATAATGCCAATGTATGTTGCCCAACACATACTCCCCTTCTGATAGACAAACTGAACTTGCAGACGAATTGAAACAGAACTTGCAGCCACAAACCAATCATTAACTGAACTTGTTGCAACAACACATTATCCACTTCTGAAAAACAGACTGAACTTGCAGACGAATTGAGAACTAAACTTGGAGCCATGAACCAAATCAGTAACAGTAAATCCTGAAAACACATAAATACTTGCAGCAGAACTCGAACACGATAACTGATGAAGAATACCCCACTATAGCCGAATGATTATAGGGTTGCTACTTTTTCCCGCTCGCAATTGAGCTAGCTTATTGTTGTAGTCCTGAAACAGCCCAAAATCAATTAATTTTGTTAAGTTAAGACTCAACTTTACTGGTTGGATAATTCAACTTGCTATTTAAGATAAAACCAAAATATTGTCATTAATATTTTCCATACTAACCATTCAGTCCCAAGCACACAAATGGATGCACTAAACATATACAAATAGATGCACTAAACAAATGAAAATATTATCCTCAACATTTTCACCGTCTTGGACCCACGGTTCCAATTCTCTTTCCAACTAAACAAGTCGAGATCCAGAGAACGTATAACAACATCTAAGTATGAGTAAAATGGGTTCATTTGGGTTAACAGGTACATGAAACGGGTCAAATGGTAAATTTCACAATACTATGAGTGGGTCAGAAGTGACATATCAGGGTAAATGCTTGCAAAATCTTGTTCTAATCAGTTCAGAAGCTATGCTTATAATATACTATAACTAAGGAGTAGTGTGGTGTCAAGCTGGTAATCAACTTAAGTACTTCCCCAAATAATGGAAGACTCATGTTGTCGTTATCCTGTGAAGGCTACACCAACTTCCCATATGAGAGAGTATTACCCGATTCAGGCATGTGCCTCGACTTCTGGTGGGCTCAAACTCTTAGACCTATTCATTTAGTCAGCCAACAGTCAGACACCACAGTTACCAAAGAAAAATAATTACTCGCATACATAAAGATCTCTACGCTAATATGACCAAACAGATGCTATAAATACGTAAATGGATGCACTAATATCTACCTATTCGATGCACTATTTTATAAGAAACGGTGCAAACATGTCGAATGTAAAAAGTTAGCTAGACATGAAATGGGTCATAAGTCGCATACCCATTCCTCATCTCACAAACATTCAAAAGTCGAGAGTAAGTATAGCCTGTAGATCACAAAAATGGGTTACTATGCTTGTTAGAAACATATACTCTACATCTAACTTGAAATGCAAAACCACTGAAAGGAGACAAGGATTTTTTAAATTCCAAATTATCATGGAATTTTAATCTTATCACTTTGTTACCCAAACATCTAATAGAATTGTATATCTGCATTTCAAATCCAATTCCATCATAATCCCACAAACCAAACATCCTCTTTGGATTAAACCATTAAACAATTAAAATGAAATACATTACTGGTAGAGAAGGCAATTACAATAACTCAAACCAACAAGAGTTGCTACCTGTACCTACAACGTAACTTAATTTTCTTAAACCTTTAGTGATCTGCATATCCCGCCCTACATGGATGCACTAATCAAACAAATGGATGCACTAACGCTTATTTTAGATGCACTAATCAAGTATAGAAAGATCTAAGAAATTATCATGCTACAAGGAAACATTATTATTGGTGTATCAAGAAAGGACCTTGCGCATAATTGTCTATCTATAGATCGGTATAATCGAGGAAGTGGAAACCAATATATACACATATGTTCATAACTGTCTATAGCGAGCAACGATGTAATGCTGATGCACCACCAGAAAACTCGAAAAGTAATAGTATAAATATTATAGCCATATTTTACCTCAATAAGAAAGTCAAATAGGATTTGACCTGCAACTCTAAACTGAATTCTGTATCACATACCTCATATCAGCAAGAACAAAAACCAAAAACAACAGGTATATATTTCTTCTAAATGCAGGACCCAAATTAGGCTTTAAAATCAAGCTGTGTAATATCATATTAGCTCTTAGAAACTTCAGACTATCAAAATAAATTACACTCCATATATAATTAAATTCGGTTTTTTCCAAACGAAATCACTTACCTACAGCCATATATCATAATGCCGACTTCTAATATCTATATAAAAAGCTCACCTTGCTTGAAATGGACTGCTAACGTTAAAATAGTGTTACAAAATGTAACATCGATCTCCCGAATTCCATGATTGATCAACAAGCAGAATAGTCTTCCATTTGGTCCCTTTCATTGATCACACATCCTGAAAAAAACAAATGAGCATAAATTGATAACTGAGGAACGAAAATGTAAAGAAAATTAATACTTGTCTGATGTTTAGATTGCAAAATCGACTTAAACAATTTGACAACTTTTTTGAACCCATTGCCATTTGTAGGAAAATTTTCGTTTAAACATAGGTGACTAAAATTGCAGGTTGGGTAGACGGGCCAATTCTAGTATTTCCAGATGCACTAAAACGTAACTTTATACATACTAATTCATAAAAACCTTCATGTTTAATGATGCACTAAAAAAATATACACAGATGCACTAATTCATACACACTAATTCATACATATTAATTCATAAACAGATGCACTAATATGTCATATGATTTGTCTAACAATGCAATAATCATACTCACTAATGCCTTATTGTGTCATATTATTCAAACATACACACTGATGCCTTTACTATTTGATGCCCTAATCATACTAACAAATGTGGTTGTGGAAAACTAGAAGGGGGGTTGAATAGTTTACCGCTTTTTAACTTGATTATCTTTTTATAACTTTACGCTTGTTCAAAGATGCAAGTACAACTTTGCATGTTTAATTCTTTGAAAAGCTTTACATGTGAATAACAATTCTAACTTTACTTGTTTCATTCTTTGAAAAGCTTTACGTGTGATTAACAATCCTAACTTTGCTTGTTTAGTTCTTTGAAAAGCTTTACGTTTGTTTAAAGATATAAACACAACTTTACTTGTTTAATTCTTTGAAAACTTTACGTGTGATTAGCAATTCTCACTAAAGACAATATGTAATAAGCAAAGATAAAGAAAGAAACGATCAAACCACAACACGATTGTTTATCGTGGTTCGGCTACAAGGACTCTTTTTCCTTACCCTACATCCACGCCCCGAGTTTCCAACTCGAGAGTTATAAGCACTAATCAACAAGCTCCTTTCCCGGTGGAGAAACCTTTACAACGTCGCTTACACTTTTACCGACACTAAGCTAGATGTCGAGTTCTTTACCAAGGGTACAACCACTCCCGTTAGTTCTTTTACAAGGGTACAACAGCTCCCGACACACTATGTATTTTGAGGCCTAAAATACTAACTAATCACTTCTACATACATGATACAAATGAAGTATAAACTACCAAAGCTTATACATGACAAAGCTAACAAGACTTGCAACTTTAGAGTTGAAGCTTGTAACTTCTTGAATGATCTTGTGAAGTCCCTTGCTACATAAGAGGATCACACAAGTCAAATATTACTGAGTTAGTTGAGAGAGTATTTCAAATATATGTCCTAAAGTGATGACTCAAAACTAACAAATGGTTTGGTATTTATAGCAAAACCTTCTGCAGGTCTGGCGGATACGGCGGAACCCTCAGATGGGTTCCGCCCGTGTACCCCCAGGGTTCCGTCAGGGCTGCAGTTGGTTTTGCAATAAATCTTCCAAACCAAACAAGGTCACATCACATAAATACTAGTCAAACACAAACTTGCACAAGAAAACTTATGGTTAGTCAAACACACTTTCTTTCTATAAATGTATAATGACAAACTTACCATAAATATGATGTGATATTTCTATTTAAAGAAATAAATGTGATGTGACAAGACTCTTTCTAATTTAAGAAATAAAAACAATGTTTTGTTTAAAAAGAAATGTAATCCTTAGTTTAAACAAGACTTAAACACTTAAAGTGATGATTTACTCTTAGCTAAAGTTCATACTTTGTCATTAACAAAACTTAGCAAAGATCGTAAAATATAAATAACGTTTTTAGGCGATATTTGTATTAACAGTCTCCCCCTTTTTGTTGATGACAAAACATAAACTTTATTTATAAGTAAGTCACTAGTTTTAGTGTTAAGTCTTATAAAGTTAGTATAAAAACTTGTTTTTGCTAAGATGATGTGATATGCAAAAAAATTTTTTTTAAACAAGTTTATATATAAATTCTCCCCCTTTTTGTCGAAACAAAAAGAAGAGTAGCGAAGCGGAAGTATGCACTTGCTCCCCCTTGGACAATACTCCCCCTAAATGGAGTGCCAAGAGAGGAGACATAGATTTTGACCCTACAAAACAAAATGTTAGTTGACACACAAGACAAGTCATGAAAGCATTTCATGTCTAGAACACAACTAAGAGTTGTGAAGTGGAATAATGCAACACTCATGCTCCCCCTTGAATATTACTCCCCTAAATGGAGTTTCAAGGAAGGAAAACATGGATAATGATCCTACGAAAAGAAAGGTTAGTTTCTAAAACACAAGATATATGTATGCTACCATATCAAGGTATAGTTCACTCATCATACCTAAATAGTAAACAAACAATGCAAACCTTGTAGTAGAATGAAATTCATTTCATGTAAAATTTTGACTCTTAGAAAGTCAAATACAAACATCATCCTACTTCTTAAAAATAAAGAAAAACTAAAAGTAAACTAAGAACATAAAAAGCTACAAGGAAATCATCATTTTCCTTAATGAGAAACATTTTCCAAAAACAAGGCTAAGGTTGTTTAAGGATGAAAATGTGTGTTGGATGGTGTAGCGGGTTTTGTTTGAATGTTGTGGAGGTGAAACGGTTTTGGTTTGTTGGTTTTCTAAACTTGAGGTGGTGTTGGTGCTTTAAACTTGGTTTGTTGGTTTTAATGAGAAACATTTTCCAAAAGAAACGGCTTTGTTTCATTTTGGAGACTCTAAACTTGAGACGATCCAAAATGTGGTTTAGTATAAACCTCATTTTATTGGTTAGAGGTCCATGGATGTCTTTGTAGATAGGGTGAAACAACAATGGTTTTGAGTGGTGATACTCTTGTTGTGGTGGTTGGTTGTGGTCAAAAGACTCATTTTGGTCAAGCAATGACTTTGGTTTTTTATTTGTGAAAGGTGGTGGTTTTGTTGTTTTTGTGGTTGTTGTTGTTGAACAAAATGGTGTAAGCTTGGTTCTCTGGAAGGATTACCATGAAGATGTTTGTAAATGGGGTGAAACACAAATGATTGTAGGTGTGTATAACCTTGATCATTTGGAAAAATTTAGGGTCTAGCATAACGGTAAGCCAAATTCTCAAGCAATGACGGTGGATGAGGTGCATCATCCAATGACTCATTTGGTTGAAATATTGGTTGTTGTTGGGTTTCCGTTTCGGCAATGGTGTCAAAGAGTGACAATGATGGAGGGCTTGATGGTTTAGGTGATAGGTTTTCAAAAGTCTCCAATAGTGGATGTGGTGATGTTGGTGGTGTATGGAAAAGATCCATTGGTGTAAGTGTTGGTGATTGATGGCTGAAAAGTGTGTATGTTTGTATTGCCATGTTTGGGAGAGGATGTTGGAGTAGCAAGATTTAGGAAATCTTAAATAGTGGTCATGTTGGTGTTGCAAGGTATTGAATATGGTGTTGAGGTAGTAAGGTTAAGGAAATCTTGGATAGGTGAAGAAATGTCAAGTGATGAGCTTGATTTAATGGTTTTGTTGAAGCAACAAGGTTTAACACTAATCCTAGTGGTTTTAGCTTGATGGTTCGGATGAGGTGTTTGATATAGTCATCTCAAATATTTGGTTTACAAGAGTTTTGAGATTGAGAGAAGTAATGGTGTTGGTGTGATTTTTGGTTTATTCTAAAGTGATCAAACTTAAAAAGAATTGTGGGAAGGAGTGTTTGGATTTGATGTGTTCCATACAAAGATTGAGGTTTCAAATGATTTGATGTCAATCCAATGGAATTAGGTAGAGTGAAAGACCAACATATGAACTCAATGCTTTGTGATCATGGGAAGTGATTTGGTTTGAAAATGTTCCAATGATTTGAAGGATCCTTTAAAAGGGTTCCTTGGGTTAGTTATGTTTGAATTTGAATTTTTGGCGGGAAGTGACTTCCTAATTGTTTTAGTGAATGAGAGTTGTCCTAATATGGTATTTCCAGGTAATGGAATATGTTTCTCACTAAAGATAATGGTTTGACACTTTACAAGTTTTAAACTTAAGAAAAATGACAAAAATTTTCTGCAGGTGACTGGCGGAACCCTCGCGAAACACAGGCGGAACCCTCCTGAGGGTTCCGCCTGGTCTGTTGGGCCATTTCTGGATTGCCCAGAAAATACACTTTTTGGGTGCCGCCAGATCCGCCAAACCTGAAAAACTTGGCAGTCCACATTTTTGACCCGCGAGACGATTTTCAAATTTTTCGAAAACTTCTAAAAACAAAAATATAATTCATATATGGTTAGAAAATGCAAAAATTAGACTTGTAAAGACGCATACCATTGGACTTTGACCGGGGGCTAGCGAATTTCACTATACTTAGTGAAATTATCATAAACTTGAAAATTTGACAACATGCCAAATGTTGTCTTCCTGCATCATTGTTAGTTCCTACAAGTTCCAAATAGTACCAAATATCTTTCCAACACACAAATACATAAAACGTAATGTTTAAACGACCAAATTGTTCAAATAGCACCTAGTGCCAAACACTCCTACACACCCGCTCACATAGACAGTCAATCTTCTTCTTGAGCTTTCCAAGAAATCTCTCGATGTTTTTGTACATCCCCTTTGTTTGCTTGAACTCCGCCGACTCATTTGGAATATCCGAAAGTTGGAAAGTGTATTGTAGAGGTGGGAGCCTAGAGTTGGGCAAAGCCTAGAGTTGGAAAATGTTTACCTTGGGCTTTGTAGATTCTCCTATCACTTAGTGGGACAAAAGCGTAAGGAATAAGTGAGTAGTCTAGGTGAAGACCTCTAGGAGTTGATGGAATGGGAGAGATGAACCTACAGAGACGGGTCAAGAGCATTCCATACGGCATAGACGTTGTGCCTTGCACGGGAATGTCGGTCATTCTCTTGGTCATGTAGTGGGCAAGGTTGAAGGGTTGCCTAACGGACAAGGGGTAGAGCATGTAGCAAAGGCAAACATTGATGTGATCCCGGTTTCCAATGGTGCTAATTACATTGGCTCTAAGGAGTTCTTCCCATTCCTTGAATTGGGGCTTGAGTTCATTGAATTCCATTCCATATGGGTCCTTGATGACCTCATTTCCGGTTCTAGTTCTCTGATGAGGCGAAAAATGAACCACTTTTAGGGGGTCATTTAAGCCCGGAATTGACTTTATTTGATCAAATATTGCCCTAAATCATTCCTTTTGTGATTTTAGGTACTTTGGGAGTGAAATCTGGAAAAGGAAGCAATTCGGACGTTTTTGGAGCATAAAAGTGAAGAAAACGCCAAAGTCTTAATTTTCCTTGCTGGGAACAATAGGTGACGGCGTCAAGAAGGAATTCCTGACGGCGTCAAGAGCAATTTCCGTGACGATCCAGTACAGATTTGACGGCGTCACGAAGTAGGGCGTCAAGAGTTAAATGCATGACGGCCTGGAAATGCACAATACATGACGGCGTCAAAAGTAGATCAAGGCAGTCCGAGAAGAGTTTTGGCGGCGAGGTGACGGCGTCACAAGATTAGTCTTGACGCCGTCAGACCCTATTTCCTATATATAGTTTTCTAATTTTCACATTAAGAGGAGAGAAGTTTTGGAGAAACCCTAAGTACGAACTTGGTGCGAATTTTACAGGTTTTTCAAGGGTTCTAAGCCCTTGATACCTTTCATGTGTAATTGAGATAAGTATTCTTTTAATTCAATCAATATGTCTATGTGTTGGTTGTCTATATCTTGTTCTTGTCTTAATTCCATCATGCTATGCTAGATCTATCTTGTGTTTGCTTGGATCTAATGAAACCTAGATGTTAATTATGTGAATTGTGTTGGATGAATGAATTTGATGTTAGGCTTAAGAAAACTGGCAGATCTCCAAATGGTAACATGCTTGAACGTCTTAAGAAACATGAACCGATGTGCACTAGGTCTTTATTGGTTGTATTTAATGCATGAGCCACTGTTTATAATCCCTATGGTTGTGCTGGGCATGGTATAGGAGGAGATAAGAGCTCATAGAATTGGGGAGTTAAGTGCGCCACCCCATGAATGATATTAAGGAATACAATCCGTCATCCATGCAACTATAACAAGTAATTAACGTGTAAAAGATGTCTAGGGAGTAGTGAAATCTAAGTAAACACATTTTCTCCACTTATTGCTCACAACTTTAGTATAATTTAGTTTATTTTCATTTCTAGTATTTTATTTTGATTGCATCTTTAGTATTGGATTAGTTGATTAGCAACTAATTCCGCCCAAATCCTTCAAACCAGAGATTTTTACTTGCTTTCTAAAAAATATAAAAATACAAAAATAATCATCCTTCACCTTTAGAACTAGTATTTAGGTTTTCTAAGCCTAGTGACACTATTCCTAGCTGAACGATCAATCCCCCGGTACTTGTCACTATACTATACTACAACGATCAGGTACACTGCCTGGTGGGGGTTGTAAGCTTCTCAAGATCCCTTGAGAGGTAAAGCCTGGTGCGATTCCCACGTATCATTCTCCTAGTGTTGGTGGTCCTAATGAAGAGGTAGTCACGAAGTTCATCTTTGGACATAAGAGGGGTATCATAGGGATAGATGCGGTCAAAGAGTGTGTCAAGAGTTGAGAGGGAGTGCAAGTCGGAGTAGATGCAAGTACCATGGTTTGGGACACCTAGGATTTGAGCAAACTCCTCGAGAGTGAAGGAGTATTGATGACTACCAGCCCTAAAGTTAATAGACATGTGACCATACTCATCCTTGGAGAGGGTGACGGATGCATAGAATTCTAAAATGAACCTAGAACAAATAGGCTCGTCGATTTCTAAGAGACACTCAAATTTGATTGTGGCAAGTTCCGTGTAGAGGTTTGTACCTTCTAAGAAGGATGGATCAATGGTTCACCCTTATGGACATATCGTTTTCTAAGGCTTTGAAAACCACGATTTGAGTTTGAGTAAGACCTTTGGTTTTGTGGTGTTTGGGTAGGTACTTGATTGTGTCCTTGTGATCGTAGTGAGTTAGAGGAGGCATGATGATTCCTAGAAAATCAAAATTTCACATTTTAGTCTAAGTAAACGACTTTTGCAATGTGTATGTTCTAGTGTGTGCCTATATGAAAACAATGTGGAGGTGCTGTTAACTTGACTCATTTTGATGCTTAAAAATGTTTTATAATGCAAGTGATGTTTCAATGACGTTTTTCATTTGTTTTAACAATGTGGTGAACGGTGGTAAAGTATGGTTGACGACCGAGAGTGGATATGTGAAATGAGGTGGTGATTGCTTGACAACACTTGAAGCTTGGATATCTTCTTTGTGTTCTTCACTTGCTAGAAGAGAAGCATTTCATAATGAAATTCACTAGACTTTTGACGACATAGACAAATATGTTAATGAGAGTATGGATATGACAATTGCCCTTTATTTCAAAGAGCGACACAAGGGTGAACATAGGTTTATGTATCATGAAAGGTGGTTTAATCTTAATAGGTTAGGTTATAGTGGAGATGACACACTTGTTTGGTTACATTGTGGAATCTTCTTGTGAAGATGACTAGGTGGAGTTATTGGTGAAGATGATATTGACTCTTGGTTTCTTTGAGGGCATGGAAATGGTGGATGACTCGATATTGATATGACAAAGGATAACTCGGTTTCTCATTTCACATTGGTTGTTTGAGGTTTGAGTGATGAAAGGTTATGAGGAAGATGCTTGAAGTTTTGCTCATTTTGTGAATCTTATGGGCTAAGATATATCACAAGGTGAATGTGATGAGATTTTGTTTGAAAATGCAATTATGATAAGAATACTTACAAAGTTGATTGGATTGGAAGAGATGTAAGTGAAAGCCCTAATTTTCGTGTGGTAAGGTGTTTGTGAGTGAGGAATGGTTGTTGGTTAGTTGGAGTTGTGAGTAAAGAGGTGTTTGGTTTTGAAAAAAAATAAAACATGCTGCAGACTAGGCGGAACCAAAGGGAGGGTTCCGCCCGTATGGTATGAGGGTTCGGTGGGAACTGCCGGGAAAAATTCAAAAGGGATTGTCTTGATTTTTGTGGTTTTATCCTAATGTTCAAAACTAAGGTTTTAGGTCTTATGAGTCCTTGACAAAGCCTAGGGATGAATATGAATGCTTCTCATTCAAGAGGTTTTGTGAAATCGTTGATAGAATGGTTAACGTATAAGGCTTTCTTAGTTAAGATGTTCCTCAATGAACATTTTTACCAAGGCGATGATGATGGATCACAATATGTCAATTAAGAACATAATGGATTGAATTGTCGCTGAAGTCGATGCTTCCTTTGTTGAAGAGATAACAATGTTGATAAAAGAATTCTGTTGTTGACATGAATTTGCTTGTTCAAGCGGAGCTTGTTGATGTGCTTCTCCATCCAAAACTAATTTTGAGAACCTTACGAGTTTTGGAGAATCACTGGGTTAGTAAGTAAAAGTGCAAGTACCACTTGGGCTTTTCTTATCAACTTATTGCCGACATAATTCCATTTGGCATACACTATGGTTTCTATTCCCGTTCTTTTGGGATACCATAATCCTAGTTGTGTAGTAGCTTATGATGAATCCAAACAAGCTCTTTTGAAATAGTTGTTTTAGGATCTTCTCTAAAAACGAGCACATAGACAAACACTAAACATAATGTTGGATCTAATTGTTGTGAGAACAAGTAGTCTTCCGAACATGTCTCTACGTTTAGTTTTACCTACGGATTTGCTAATCTCATTCTTGATAAGTCATCAATAACTTAACCATTGAGAACAAGAGAGTAACTAGGAATGTCTTTGAGTTAAAATCCCTTGCTTTTGGGGCTTGCTTTTATTATCAAAAAGTCTTTCGAATATTGACACTATAATCACTTGATTACTTTTGAACAATCTATTTTGTTTCACTAGTTGTTTTACTCTAAATTCCAAAAACTGTTTTTGTTGAATTTGTTTAGACACAACTATGACCTATAAATCAAGTTTTATAACTTATGTCAATTTTGCTTGATTCAATGTTTGATTCAAGGTGAGAAGATGTTAATTTTGTACTTTTATACTTAATGTTTTACACAACATACTTGTCTTGCCATCATTGGACTTTCGACTAAGTCATCATCTACCAAAGATGATATCTTAGAAGGAGGTGATCTCTCGTTAAATGTTATATTCAACGACTCCTCGACTCTTTGGGTTTCCTTACTTAAGACACTATGAACTTAATTCGTTTTGAAAAGGTCCAAGAGGTACAACATCATAAGACTAAGTGTACATTTGATGTGTAAATCCTAGATGTTGAAAAATCATTTTCTTCCACACATCCTAATGTATGCTAATGTGTTTTATTTCACCTTGTGTGTTTTATGTGAAATTATTATAAAGGGGTGGTTGAAATAAAACACAATTTAAGACCCAAAATATGGTGTTTGAGAATGTTGTTTTACAAAGGTTTGTTTTGCAAGCATCACAAAAGTGTTAGACATTTTATCACTTAGGAAATTCTTAGTTAGCTCACTTGTAAGCAAGAGTTGAGTGAGACTCAAGAGTTTCTCGTGTTTATCTCTTGATGGTTAAAGAACCAAAACACCTTATATCTCTTACTAGTACTAATGACGAAATTCCTTTGTCTCAGAGAATCTAATCTTTGTTATTACTAATAGCAGGTAAACACTTTAGAATACTACTAATAACAGATACTACAACACATAATGCTAGAAACAAGAGACAGTAAAAGTTAAGTTAAAGTAATGCGTACCTTTTAAATTGCATAGAGATTCTATCAAGAGAATAAACACAAAGCGTAAAATCTTGGTTTGACGACACGCTTGGACACTCATTTACTCATGTATTCAAGAAGATTAGATAATCATATAAAAACATATAACATGATAATCTTAATCCTTTTATTATGAGTCTCTATTAGAGATTGAATAATCTCTAACTCTCTCTTCTAGGTTTAACAAATTTTAGGATGATGCTTTTGAGTTAAATCCCAATCCGGTTTTATCTCTAAACAACCTTTGACTCCTCAACAATCTTTCAAGAGATTTTAAGCTTTCATCAAATTTAGCTAACATTTTTCCTTTCTCATTTTGCTTTTTAATGTCTTGTTTGTAATCTAGGCATAGTTTATATTCAAGATCAATTTCAACATTACTCTCAAGTCTAGACATTTTATTTTCTAACAATATTTCCTTTTCAAAGTTATTCACAAAAGATTTTGAAGACTCATTGTAAAAGATAGTTTTTAGGTTCATGTTACCTAAAAGTTTAGACTCATTTTCTAATTTAGAAAATTCTAAGATAAATGTGTCAAAGCAAAAATGTTTGGTTTCAACATGTACCTTGCTTGTTGTTTCAATAGATTGACAATCACCCACCGGATTCTTGTCTTTGTCTACATCCGTTTCATTCCATGATTCGCAAGCAAGTTCATCAAGACACACGTACTCATCTTCACTTGTACCTTCATTTAAAACATTTAAACTAGTAGTACATGTATTAACTTCTACTAAGCGTCTATCTATTAGTTTTGCCAAAACTTCTAATTCATATGTAAGATCAAATTGATCATCTTTGACTTGACATATTCCTTGATGAAAGTTGATTATATTTTTCCAAATATCATTAGCCGTTTGACAAAAATATATTCTTTCATATTTGGTACTTGATAAAGCTTTATAAATTATTATCTTAGCTTTAGTATTTTTATCAAGTTTAGGATAGTTATCTTGGTTTTCAAAACTTGTTTTCTTTAGTTTGAAATCACCAAAAGAAATAATATGCCAAAGGTCTTGATCAATTGATTTCACATAGTTTTCAAAATTACTTTTCCATTCAAGGAAGTTTTCTTTTTCAAATAGCGGTGAGTTTTGAATAGGTTGCCCTTCTTTGAGATTTTCAAAATCCATGGATCGATCCAAGTTTTAAAATACACTATATTTTAAAGATCTTGAGTAACGTAGCTCCTAATGCCAATTGAGGAAAACTAGAAGGGGGCTTGAATAGTTTACCGCTTTTTAACTTGATTATCTTTTTATAACTTTACGCTTGTTCAAAGATGCAAGTACAACTTTGCATGTTTAATTCTTTGAAAAGCTTTACATGTGAATAACAATTCTAACTTTACTTGTTTCATTCTTTGAAAAGCTTTATGTGTGATTAACAATCTTAACTTTGCTTGTTTAGTTCTTTGAAAAGCTTTACGTTTGTTTAAAGATATAAACACAACTTTATTTGTTTAATTCTTTGAAAACTTTACATGTGATTAGCAATTCTCACTAAAGACAATATGTAATAAGCAAAGATAAAGAAAGAAACGATCAAACCACAACACGATTGTTTATCGTGGTTCGGCTACAAGGACTCTTTTTCCTTACCCTACATCCACGCCCCGAGTTTCCAACTCGAGAGTTATAAGCACTAATCAACAAGCTCCTTTCCCGGTGGAGAAACCTTTACAACGTCGCTTACACTTTTACCGACACTAAGCTAGATGTCGAGTTCTTTTACACGGGTACAACCACTCCCATCGTCGCTTACACTTTTACCGACACTAAGCTAGATGTCGAGTTCTTTACCAAGGGTACAAACACTCCCGTTAGTTCTTTTACAAGGGTACAACATCTCCCGACACACTATGTATTTTAAGGCCTAAAATACTAACCAATCACTTCTACATACATGATACAAATGAAGTATAAACTACCAAAGCTTATACATGACAAAGCTAACAAGACTTGCAACTTTAGAGTTGAAGCTTGTAACTTCTTGAGTGATCTTGTGAAGTCCCTTGCTACATAAGAGGATTACACAAGTCAAATATTACTGAGTTAGTTGAGAGAGTATTTCAAATATATGTCCTAAAGTGATGACTCAAAACTAACAAATGGTTTAGTATTTATAGCAAAACCTTCTGCAGGTCTGGCGGATACGGCGGAACCCTCAGATGGGTTCCGCCCGTGTACCCCCAGGGTTCCATCAGGGCTGCAGTTGATTTTGCTATAAATCTTCCAAACCAAACAAGGTCACATCACATAAATACTAGTCAAACACAAACTTGCACAAGAAAACTTATGGTTAGTCAAACACACTTTCTTTCTATAAATGTATAATGACAAACCATAAATGTGATGTGATATTTCTATTTATAGAAATAAATGTGATGTGACAAGACTCTTTCTAATTTAAGAAATAAAAACAATGTTTTGTTTAAAAGAAAATGTAATCCTTAGTTTAAACAAGACTTAAACACTTAAAGTGATGATTTACTCTTAGCTAAAGTTCATACTTTGTCATTAACAAAACTTAGCAAAGATCGTAAAATATAAATAACGTTTTTAGGCGATATTTGTATTAACAGTGGTAACATTTACTCAGATTTAATAATCAAACAGACAAATGCCTTTACACTTTGATGCCCTGTCTAATATATCCATTGAAATATATCCAATACAGATTATTAAGAACTGAAATTACCTGTACAGGGAACATTAGAATCAAAATAAGAGCACCCACAAGTGAAGCAACCCCTAACTGTTGGTAAAGAAGAATCAAGGAAAGCTTAAATCTGAATGGTGCTGACCATAAGTCAAGAAGTTGATTGCATACTTGATGTACAAAGCAAAGGTCTATTTTCTCAACTAAAGAGTTTAAAAGCTTATGCTTTAACAGAAGCCATTATCGAAACTCTTACAATACAAATGGATGCACTAATATGTCTAAACAGATGCTTTAAACATGCAAATTGATGCACTAATCATTTAAACAGATGCCTTAATAATTCTGTGTAACGAGAATGTGTACCGAGATCTTCCCATGCTTTACCTGTAACTGCTTATCAATTTTGATGTTTATAATAATTCTCTGGTATTTCAAGCTTCCAAATAAATAAAATGAAACATGCATCCTTATGCAACTTTTGTCTCCAAAACTAATAGATATGAGCTTTTATATAAACTATAAACTTTGGCCATTCGACTTACTCAATGACAAACAACTAACTCAGCTTGTTTCCACTGCAACTCCATATGTAAAAGATAAATAAACACCATTTACTAAGCTTGACTTTATTATGAGGGAAAAATGGTATCACTAATATTATGATTTTTATCCAACAACTCAACAGACTTCCTTCATGATTTTTATCCAGCTATGCACAAACACATGATTACTAACAAGATTCTAAATGAATATACAATGCACAACTTTTGACCTGAAAGTGCGTATCAGCTTTTAAACTATGATTAAGATTTACTTTAAAAGTGCTTATCAACTTTTAAACTATGAGTAACATTTACAAAACATAATTGTGTATCGATGCGCTAATCTTATTCATTGATGCCCTATTGCACTTTTACGATTACAATAACATGACCGAACCCTTATTCATTATACAGATATAGACAAAAAAAACCTGGCCATAGTGAAAAAGAAAAAATGCACAACAGTAGCCAATATCGAATACCTGATCTTTCAATGTGTTTGCAACAACTGCACTTTCTTGCCTAGGAAGCATATGGATACAATGTGACAAGACACTGAGTGATTTTGGGATAATATTCAACTCTCCCCTTTTGCTTTTTCGAAGACAATGAACCTTCTAATGCCTTGTCGTCTTCTTTATATGATAATATTGTAGGACTGATATTTGGTTCCTCCATACCTAAATCAACGATCATTTAAGGATATAAGAATAGCA
This sequence comes from Artemisia argyi, assembly GCA_030686995.1. Taxonomy (NCBI): domain Eukaryota; kingdom Viridiplantae; phylum Streptophyta; class Magnoliopsida; order Asterales; family Asteraceae; genus Artemisia; species Artemisia argyi. Next base: position 63,038,971 of record CM060699.1, on the reverse strand, counting down.
TAACTATATTCCAAAGGTTTGAGGTAGTGTTTGGGATAAATATTTAAGGAGCTGATGCTTATCTATAAAACCAACCTATGCCACATAATGTAAGAGATAGAGTGTTTGGCATTGCTTATCAGCTTATTTTAGATAAGCAAAATGCCTTTAAATTAAGCTGGCCCAAAAAAATAAAACAGGTGAAATACGTGGATAAAGCACAAGCTGTTTGGATCCATCATAACACTCTAAACTCTAAATTGTTTATACGCATATCTTGTAATCAGCTCCTAAACTCGTTAATGAAAACTGATTGATTATTCGACCCTTAAATAAACGCATAATCCTAAACCTTTGCATCTATCAAAACACTCAAATCCACATGCTTTTATTTGATGTATCAAACGTAAATACAGTCAATGAGCAGAGCATTTTTCAAACGGGTGCACTAAAGTGTCTCAAATGGATGCACTAAAGTGCCTCAAACGGATATCTCTTGATGCTTTAATCTCATGAAACAAACAGATGCTCTAATTATACAAAAACAATCAGATGCTATTTCATGAAACAAACAGATGCTTAAATTAATTCATGATGCTTTAATCTCACTAACAGATGCGCTAATTATACAAAAATAGATTATGCCCTAGTTATTTAAATTGATGCTTTAATCCATATAACATATTTCAAATTTATGGCACTTAAGTGCCTATAATGCTTTAATCAAACAAATAGATGCTCTAATCAATAATCAATTTTTCACTAATCTCGCTAACAAGTATGCCCTAATTTATTAACATGTTGCTTAAATCCTTATAACAGATTCCAACATATTATATACTTATATGCTATAATCTATCAAAAAAGATGCTTTAACATATTTATATACATAGATGCCCTAAAATGTAAATTCATAATAACATGAAAATTTAAAAGTCTATAATTAAAAACTCACAGCTTTAGGATATCTCTTGTTTGATTTCAATTTTCTTCTTGTGTTTGACGGATGTACGACAACAATGATTGAGTGGTGGAGATGATGACGGAAATGATGAAGGTGGAGTAGTGGAGATGATGACGGGAATGATGACGGTGACAGTGGAGATGATGAGGGAAATGCGTGTAGCTAGGGTTTTGGATAGTGGAGATGATTACGGCAATAATGACGGTGGAGATGATAATTGTTGATGTTGTGGTGGTCCGGTGGTGATTGGCGGCGATGTGGTGGCTGTGTGGTGGTGGTGATGTAGATGCGAGGTAGCAGTGTGTGTGTGTTGTATCTGATATAAATCGATGCTCCTCTTTACTTTTGTTCTTTTTTTATTTTATACCCTGAAGTTTCAGTTATGTTCGAAATCTACCCTGTAACTTTTTTTCTCACTTTTCTAATGAATTGCACTTTTCTCTAAAACCTTACCATATATATATATATATATATATATATATATATATATATATATATATATATATATATATATATATATATATATATATATATATATACTAGACTTCAAAGCCCGCCCGATGGGCGGGCATGACTTATAATTTTTCTTTTGATGACGTTACTTAACGGAATTTTATTTTTAAGGACGGGAAGCTTAATTATTAGTTTATAATTTTTCTTTTGATGACATTACTTAACGGAATTTCATTTTTAAGGACGGGAAGTTTAATTATTAGTTTTATTTAGAAGACATAATTGTTTTGGCTTTTAAATATGAGTTAAAAGATTATTGCTTTTGTTTGTTTGTTTTTTTTTTGTTTTTTTTGCCAGATCCAATAAGTGTATGAAATTTAAATTATTAAAAAGGACCACATCACCTTCAATACCATAACATTAATGTGAATACAAACTTAAAACCAATGAACAACTATGACTCTCTATAGATCAATTTGGTCCTTATTTACCTAAACATTCTTAAGAATACTAAAGGTTAAACATGTATTCATTGAATTGATATAACATCACTATTTTCTTTCTTTCTTGGATGATAATATTATCAAATAAGTACTCACAATATCTATATATTGTTGTACCTTTTGCCTTCAATAGGCTTCATAAACTCCTTGATTCTTAGTGACCGTTGAAACAATTGTCAGATTTTCAAGAATAAATGTTTGTCATGTCTATGTGTAAGAACAACAAAGTTTGAAATGTAGCCATTAGTGATCTTCTAATTGATCGTCAAGTCATTCCACCACTTGACGAAATAAGATATAAATGTACCAAATTTTTTATTAGTGCATTAAGAACAAATAGAAATAAACGTTTATCGAATATGAGACAAAAAAAAGTTTCAAAGTGGTATGCAAAAACATAAACCACAGTTTTAAATGATCAATAGTAAAACAATTACCAAAAAGAAAACAAACCCGAAACACAACGATTTCATTCGTTTATGTCAATGGGAAACTTTCAAAATAATCATAAATGGTAAGCTTTCATTACCATTTTCAATTTTTATTGTTACTCCATAATTTATAACCCATTTTTCTAGATTGAAACCAATTCAGAACTCAAAATTCTCATCAATGTAATGGCAAATGCTCAATCTTTTTTATTCATTTCATTATGGTTTCACGTATGCATGTTCATACTATCCACATCCGATTCGGTTCCGCGTCAAAACTGTCCCAAAATCAACACTTCTTTACTCAATTACAGAAGCCAATTTATTATGTGTCAACATCAGCTAAGAGGATATTTTACTATAATCAATGATTGTTCTTTTAAGGTTCAAGGTTTTGATATGCTCTCAGGAGGCCCTGATGTTCATTGGTGGGGTGCTGTTGGTGATAATTATTATAATCTAACATCAAGATATTAATGTTGTTTCCATTTGGAAGACATCAACTGCTTCGGATTTCAGGCATGTAGATTCGGGTCATTATGTCGTCAGGCTGTGATCTTCTTTATATTGGGGACAACATCCCACTGGTTGTTGCTGCAATAGCAACTCGTGTGGGATCTTGTAATGTTCGAGCAAATACATCGGATATGTCTAAAATCTTTTATTATGTTATTAACGTGTGATGTAAATGTTTAAGTGCGGAAACCTGATTCATAATCCAAACAAAAATGCGACCAAACTCGACTACAGTGGCGTCTGCAAGTAATGCTTAAACATATGACTAATAAAAATTCTACCAGCAGAAGCACATCCAAATACTACATTTGACAGCTTGTTTTATTATGGATGATTATCCGTTAAAAATGGCATGTCAAACGGCATACTTACTTGTTAGAGTCATCTGTGGACATGAATTTCTCTATCTAACTGATGAGCATTACCCTATACAACCGTTTCAATTGCTTGTTTCTGCAAATTATCCAAATTGTTCCCCAACGCATATTAGATGCATGGGCTTCAGCTGTATGAACGACAGCTAACAGTAAGTTAATCTTAGACATCGTAATAGGTATTTTGAAGATAAAACTTATAAAAAAATAACTACACATCTAAAACTAAAACTTGTCCAAAAGTAAACATGTATAACTGACCTCTTATGAATGGTTGTGCATTATATCCTTGTTACTAATGATATCAGCTGATGCATCAAGTTTATGTGAATATACAACTACGGACTTTTATTAGATTGGGGACTGAACGTGATCAAGAATTCGAGAGACAAAATTAGCCTACAAATAATCACAGCAAATCCTACATATTCAATTCGCCATTTTGAATGTCCATTGATCAAGTTTTCACTAACTTTCATTCGAGGTAGCAAGATTGGCAAGTTGGGTCATAGGTTAATACGGGTCATTTTTAGTATGGGTAATGAGTTGGACCGGGTTGACCAGCAGGAAATTTTGTTCATTATCATAATGGTTTTAAACATTTAAAAAAGACAATATTAGTAAATCTTAGAATAGAATAAATATTGATATTCATTTAGGAGAATATTTCAAGAGACTTCAAGTTTCCACCTTTTTTACCCATACGATTTGTAGGCCTTTTAGCTAATTTTATGTTTGCCCGAATTGAGATATAATGCAACCGAAACTTACCCAATTAACTAAATGCTGAATTTGCGATTATAACAAATAAACAGATGTCTAAACATGAAACATGAATAAATTACAGACAAACAACTAAATTTGTAAAACGACATACCTCATTCTTAAGGACATTTTTTCAGTAAATGTCCAATAACGTGCTTATCATCTATCATCTTTAATGCATTGCATACGTACCACTCACATTCCAGGTTATTGTCTGTAGTATCGATAAGAAAACCAAATTTTTAGCCAACCAACAAAATTAAGTCGAACATCCATGTACGGTTTCACCATCTGATGTTGTCAACACATTAATAAGTTGACTGCAGTCGTAATGCTTTGGCCACTGTCCGTGTTTCCTAAAAGTAATAAATAGTACAGATTAGGTATTACACATGTCCTTTGTTAACTAAGTTCTTTCCATAACCATGACACTACACGTTGACTGAATGGCCCTTTGAAATTGCCAAAGTAAATACTTAGTTACCACTTTTTAGAGCCTGTCATCACCATTTCATATCGTATTGATTCTGAAGGTCACACATGCGACCGTTGTTCAACAATTATCTAAAAATAATCAAGTTATTAATGACCGAACGAAACCAAGAAAGTTTAGTTGTTGATTATTCTTAATAATTATTGATAACCAAAGCTGATTCGTATGAGTGGGCATACCTTATCCTTTTTTGCTTGTAGTGTATTACGCAGTGTAAGATGAAAACGTTACCTTTTACATTCCATGATCCTCGTATTTCAAAGTTTTGCGAAGAAGCACATTCTGTGTCATGTACTGTGACTGGAAACAATAAACATCTGTTAATATTTTAACTAAAGAGTTAAATACATTTTTTTGCTAAGTAATCTAACATATTTTTATCCTACTTGCCCTTGTAAAGGTATTATGTCTACTTATGTCTCTGAAACAAATACTATAACCAAACTAATCGCGAAACTCGGTTTCCACCTGCTGACTCACTCTTATGGCGACAGTGATTGCTATCAAACATCTTGGTCGGCTATAGGTATTATAAAACTTTAATTAATTACATTTAATTATGTTCATTTTTTACGGCAACAATTTTTTTTCTTCTTACAAAAGAAATGAAGAGCGCCCATGAAAGAAAGTAATAACATCCATTTTTAATGAAGAAATATTGTTGCATCAGTTTATATTATGCAGAGTAATGATTAACATGTAAAAATGACGCAACTTGAACCAACCCCTGAACCTGAATACACTATCAAACTGTTTACAATCAGATTTACAAATAATTTCTTACCAGGCGGAAATATTTTGTTACGTGCTCTATGTCCTCATGGAGTCCTCATCTCATGACCCGTTTTAACCAAGCTGGATAATAACATAAAATATATAAGCATAAGCACACAAAAATCATAGATGAGTGCCTACTACAACTGCACCACCATCGCTATGGTACTATATGTTCTGATTTCATTAATCTTCTTACAACCGAGCCTTCTAATACTCTAATACTACTTAATCTACTCATGGTCATTCTGAATACAGTATTACACGAAACCAAGTACTAATTGCTTATTAAGAAAAACCAAACATCATTGATTATAGTGACCTCGCTTATGTAAATAATTGGTTAATTTTTATATGTTACGGAAGACCCGAAAACCCACATCCAGGGGACTTTGTGCATACCTTACAATTAACCCTAACATAGTAGCGGACGGGATGAACAGCCTCCTGTAAAAACATTTCAAGAACTACGTATGCTTGCATGCTGGGTTGAGGTTCCAAATGGAATCTGCTTTAAAAAGCACCTTGCTCGTATCCCATAATATTTATGGGTTACTGACGATGGAATGAAAATGCAGGTTTTATAACCAAAAAAAAATCATGCATGCTGTTAGAAAACATAAAGTGTCATGATACATACTACAATACCTGATGAAATATGGTTTTTGAACCCGAAAATAACAACGAACTCGAAATATTAAGAACATCCCAAAAATAATAAATACCTGGACCGTAGTGGGCACGTTTCTGTCGGCCGGTACTTGTGCTCACCTTATGCAAGCTGGTATCCTGGCCCCAAAATCAACTACAACAACGAACACCTGTTTGGAATGGTCTTCCGCAGGTAAAACCTCATCCGTTCACCCAAAATAAGTTACAAATGTAACTGATATGCATATGTTAATTGAAGCTACCATGATAAGATCATGATTAAATAAACATCATACATTTAATGAAATAAGGAAGAGCAATATAACTTCCAACGATGAAGGGTACCGTACATAAAACCTGAAACATAAAACCTTTGCGGTACCACGACAACAAACTCACCTGATGGCATGACACCATGAGCCAACTATGGCTGTCTTTTTATGCCCAGTACAATTTTTGAAGTTTCAAATGTTTGATATCCTCGGGCACAGTGCTTGAGGAAGGAGGAAACTCATCATCCGCTACATAATTGAAATAAAACAAAAAAATGACATCACCATCTTGATAAATTCATGAAAAATTTAGATCATCCGTCACTACCTTCACCAAAGTGATGCTGCAAATGCAGAGCCAACATCTACACTAATATTGTCATTATATGATCACAGTTAAAAAAAAAAAAAAAACCCTCATAAGCAAACTTACCATGCTACTTCCAAAGAACCTGGTGAGATAATACACGACAATCCACAACCTATTAGGTGATACAAAGAAAGAAAATTAAATCATCGAAATCATACCTATGTTATGCATGTTGCAATTGCAGTCAAGCCATCTTACATTGGATCGGAATAACATATGCACACCTCATCTTCAAATTTGCATATACACAAAATAACATTAACGTACGCATGTATTATGTTTTTATGATTATGAGAATATTAAAAAAAAACACGAATATGCATATATATTCAAACCTTCATAGGATATGATACATGCGCCTATTCTATTTCCCAAGGATTTCTAAAGTTCAACCAATAATTGGGTTGTTCATGCTGGAAACCAACAAAAAATTATCTGCCTAAATAGTCCATACTGGTATCACAATCCATATATGAAAATGAAAGAAAATATTGTTCCCTAACTGATAAGAGACCACTAATCATCCTTCCTGCAATAACTACCTAAAAACCTTTAACATAAATTAACCTACACAAATTTTTTGTTATGTGAGTAAACCCAATTAGCAGCAATAACGCAAATACATGTTACCTGCTGAGGAGATCTTTTAACAAACAACTCCATACATTTTGGCTGCGTATTTTTCTCATACTACATTAAATATCTAGGTATACGAAAAGTAATTGTGTACGGATGTGCTAAGAAATCACTATGCGCATCCACCATAGATCCGTAAATACAATAAACATAAGATCATTATGGTTTTGAGAAAAGGATACATACTTTTGTTTTTTGTCCAGTCAAAGATCGTTAGGGTTTTGAGAAAAGGAGACCGTATAGGGTTTTGAGAAAAATATACGTATGTTTTTTTCTAATAAGCAGACAAAATTTTATCCAACTAAGTGGTAGGGGTTATGTGATGTTATTACTTTGGTTTTGAATTGTTTATCACAACTTGGGGCTTGCTCCATTGGTTGAAGTGTTTGTTTATAGACCAACAGACCCATAGTTCGAACCATGCGTATGTCATTTTTTAAGATTTAATTTCGAATTTTGGAAAAAATTGCTTACATGATGACATGAAAAAATTGCTTACATGATGACATGGCTGATGACATGGCTGAAATTGAATTACTGGGCATTGACTGGACAATGACTGGACAATGACTGGACAATGACTGGGCATTTCCTTCAAATGCCTCCTGTTATATATAATGTAGAGATATATATATACACACATTTATGCATTTAAAATTTTGTATTAACAATTCGCTTTCCTATTTATTTAATTTTATGGTTATGTAGTGGTTTGTTTGTAAGGATTAAGGGATTAGGGTTTAGAGTATTGTTTTCTAGTTACCTTTTTTTATTTATTTATTTATTATTATTATTTTTTTTAATGGAAATGTATATGATGTATAAAGTTGTAGCTACAAAATAATACCCTAAACCTTAATCCCTTAATCCTTACAAACAAACCACTACATAACCATAAAATTAAATAAATAGGAAAGTGAATTGTTAATACAATATATATATATATATATATATATATATATATATATATATATATATATATATATATATATTCTTTACTCATGTGGTCCAAAAAGGAGAGAAGAATTTCACATAAAATTATTGTATGTGATTTATATATATAGGTGTTTTTTAATTACTTGTGGGCCCGTATTTTTGTAATTCGCTGCAATACATATGTGAGTTATATATATATATATATATATATATATATATATATATATATATATATATATATATATATATGTAGGTGATTTGTACATCATTTCTTTTATCTATCCACCACTAAGTCATGCATAGCAGTGTTGTACTGTGTGCACTTGTGTAATTTAGTGATGGATGGTTAAAATAAATGATGTACAAATCATCTCTCATATATATATATATATATATATATATATATATATATATATATATATATATAATTCAAGTGGTCTCTCAAATATTGTAATTCGCTGTAACATATATGTGAATTACATATATATATATTTTTTATTCAAGTGGGCCCTCAATTTTTGTAATTTGTTGCAAACTTTATGTGAGTTTTATTTATTTTTTATTTTTTTGTTTTTGATTAACCAGAGCACGACACGTGGAGGGTTTTAAATTCGCTGAATGTTTTCAGCGAGATTAGTGGCATTTTAGGGAATGAAAAAAAAAAGCCCATCCTCTGCGAGGCAACCGCTTGTGACAGTTGTCTCTGCAGTAATTTTCGCTATATTTTGGCCTATTAATTATTATTTCAAATCAACTTTTATAGATAAAAGGTGTCAATAATGGTAGATATATTTAACGTGGATTCGAAGAAAGAATTAAAGTGAGAAAATAGCTCATTTTGAGATTAAGTTGCGATTATAAAGCTGTGACATGTAGGGTGTTCCATCAAATCACCTCCTTTTTGCCAGATTATGGAGGCTCTTTTGCCATCAATTTTTACACTTTTATACTAATCATAAAACGTACTCGTAGTTTTTTTATCATATGTGTTTAAATAAATTTTCTTAATAATCCATTTGTTCAATTACTATTGACAAAAGTTCAATGCAAACAATAAATATCTAAAGATCAACCAACTGGGCTAGCTCTGTTGACCACCAAAAGTGACTTTGGGGAGGTTACATTGGAGATGTCTCAGGTTCGAGCCTCACCATGTACCTTCAGGGGTTCGAAATAAATAGAAGCAGGAGTAGGGTTTATCCCCTAAAGAGAAAGGTTCGAGGCTTGCATACTGCCCAATTGGATGTCACTGTTGGCTCGGATCACTAACTACTAACTCGCCGTTCAAAAAAAAATAAAAAATAATAAAATAATAAAAAATAAAAAAAAATATCTAAAGATCAAAGCACTCAATCTCAACCATTAATCTATTTTTCATCCTACGATCCTCACTAAATATCTGCATTCAATTTGAATTAACACAAGGGCAGCTTTGTAATTTTATAATTTCCAACTAACATCCACCTCGCTCACTCTCACATGATCATTTACACACACACTCTCTCTCTTTCTCTCTCTCTCACCATACATTCATCTTCATCACATCGAAACTTTTTCAAAACTAATAATAACTAAATCTTTACTAAATATGGTGTTTTAGGATCTTCTAATAGACACTTATGGTATGCATGTTCATCCTTTATGGGAAACTTGTTGAAGTAATCATCATCTAATTCTTCCAATTCCTCCTTGTCATCATTCCTAATTTCCCCCTTAGGATCACTTTCAATCTCAACTCTATCCCTATCGTCTTATTCACTACTCTTATTTGGTGGTTTAATAGTGACGACATTTACAAAGTGAATATGTTTAGATGATGAAGGATCCTTAACATCACTTCCTCCAATAATGTTTCTAACGACCTTACTTGACGGGGTCATTCCTTGGTTGTTAAGAGCCTTTATCAAATTGTCGATTTTATTGGTCATTTTGGTTTGTTATTGGTTGAAATCGGTTTCAAACTTATTTAAAGGAGCCTTTTGAGATGCAATAAAATTGGACATTAACCCCTCAAAGTTATTATAACTAGTGGAATTGTTGGAAGGATTATTGTTGAAGGTACGGTTTGAGGACGAACCATTTGATTGGAAACGATTAGGTAGATTGGAAGAATTATTTTGAGGAGTGTTTTGGTTTTGTTTCCACCTAAAGTTTGAGTGATTTTTCCAAGATGGGTTGTAGGAATCACCATAAGTGTTTTGTTCGGGTTTGAAAGTGAAACACTTTTCTCCCGCTCCGTCAGTACACGAGGATGCGTAGTCCACAAAAGCTTGTTCGGGGAGTTCCATGCAATCACAAGTATCGTGGGGACCACTACAATATTCGCATGAAGAAGTGATTTTGTTCACTTGGTTTGAAGGTTTTGGAGGTTCGTAAGACTTCATGAGAAACTTGACTTGGTCTTCAAGTTCCATGATCCTACGATTAGGAATGCTTAAGTTATTCGAAGGAAAAGATATTGCCTTGACCGTTTTGCTTAAATCGTGGGGGTCATTCCAACATTCGTTGTCATAAAGAGCAAGATCTTCTATGATTCCCCACGATTCTTCTGCATTCTTGTCCCGTAGCTTACCACCGGCCGCTTGGTCAATGGTTTGCCTTGTGGATTGATTGTCATGATCATAGAAAATTTAGACTTTGGGCCAAAGATCAATGCCACGATGAGGGACTTTTTGGAGTAAGTCCTTGAAATGAGTATACACTTCGTAAGAGTTTCACGTTGACATTGTTGGAACATCAAAATGTCATTCCTTAGCTTGGTAGTTCTTCCTGGTGGGAATAATTGAGTGAGGAAACGAGGTGCGATCATCCCAAGAGGTGATGGATCCCGCAGGTAAACGCTCAAGCCATTGACTAGATTGGTCACGTAGAGAGAACTGGAAGAGACGCAAGTGTGCTGTCTCTTGAGTTTCAACATCAAGGTCTATGAAATCAATGATTTTAAGGAAATCCTTGAGATGTTGGCTCGGAACTTCAGTTGGAGGTCCATGGAATGCACATCCGCTTTGCACCAACCGGATGGTGTCGGATCGCAAGGGAGACACATTGGCTATTTGGGGGAGCTCAATGGTGTTTCGATAGCCGTGGTGGCTAGGTCAGAAAGATTCACCTAAAGTGCGAGCTCTAGGTTGCTCGGGTGGGTCTTGGTGGTTTTGTGGGTCTTATGGTGGTGGTTGTGGCTGGGCAACGGGATCGAAGATACCGTCATTCACTATGATGGCAAATGAGGAGAATTACGAACAAAAACACAAAGAAAAAGATAGATTAAAGAAAGCTAAGAAAAAGAAAATAAAAATCTCACTTGATAGGAATCTAGTGTGTAGACCTAAACGAGATAAAAATCAAACCTAAGCAGTAACTATTTCCCGCAACGGCGTCAAAAACTTGATGCGAGGATTGCGGCCACGCAAAAGGTTTTACTTCTCAAGGGATCTTAAGAAGCTTGCAATCCTGCAGGTAACGTACCTGGTCGTTGTAGTATAGTATAGGTATGTCCGGGGGATTGATCGTTCTCTAGGGGAATAGTGTCCTTAGGTTGAAGTGTATGACACTTTAAACCTAAAGGTGAGGGATGATTCTTTTTTTATTTTTATATTTTATAAAGCAAGTATAAATCTCGGGTTTTGGAAGAATGGGCGGAATTAGTTGCTAATCAACTAACCCAAAAGCTACTTTTTAATAAACAAAAATTAAAATAATAGAAAAATATAAGTGTGAACTTCTTATAATGAGACAAACGTGTTTACTTAGATTTAATTACTCCCTAGTTATCTTTTATTGAATTGTTGAATGTCACAGTGCAGTTGTTTTAGTTAAAACGTTGTATTCCTTAATACCAGTCGTGGGGTGTACTACCTTCCCTAACTCTATGAATACCAATGTCACCTACACCCGTAAGTCAATTACGCAAACATAGGATCATCAACATCAACTCATGCATTAAATACAACGAGAAAAACCTATATTGCACATAAGGTTACATTTGTAATAATTCGCAATTTCAGGTTAACTTTTATTCCCAAAAATTTCACTATTCACTTTTTACTATTCACTTTTCACTATTCATCTCAGAAATTTTTATTTCATATTCTCGTAAGTTAAACTATTTTAACGATAATCCGAGAGTTTGACGCTCGTCGGATCATTTCTGCAAAAATCACAAAGCCGTGTCCGAGATTTACTTTTAGGTTTAAACGTCATTCCAGCATCCCGATATGTCCATAAAACATTATAAATAATAGAAATATGATTTTCTCTCATTTTAGGACAATTCCAAAAGTTTCAGAATTTTACGTTTTCCAGTTCAGCGTTTTGCGCGAATTACGCGTTTTAGACCCGTGTTTCCAGTTTTTAGCAGGGTTTTAGCACCCGATAGAACCTACCACTCATTTTATATTTTATTATGGAGTATATTGACATGTTTAACCATACTTTCAAGTTTCATATTTTTAGGATGCCCGGTTTTACGTTTTGTGACTTAATAACTTACGGTTAGCAATTTACGGGTCCAAAACTAGCTACATACTTAGGATAATATCATCAAAAGTCCACACCTTGTTCTCCAAGTTCATGAACCGCCACTAGGGGGGCATTCACACTTGTGGCATCATCTCATGACTTTAGCCATTAGATCATATTTATTTACAACTTTATTTCCAAGTTTTAGCACTTTCCTAGTAACCTTCCTAACCTCCTCATTCATAGTATAAATAGCAAGCTAATCCCCTCCTTTCTTCATCACCAAAAACGCCACAACATAAATACCTAGCACCATGATCCTTTGATCATCAATATACAAGTTACACTACAAAGTTCAAGGTCTTGGTATTCTCTACCTAGTTCTTAAGTTTGTTTGGTGATTCCATGGTTGAATTAGGAGCTACACAAGGTGATTAGGGGCTGAAGTGAATGGTTTTCACAAGGTTTATATCAAGGCTAGCAAGGGTTACAAGAGTTGTGGTGAAGGGTTTGCAAGCATAGGTTTAGTGTCCTAGTTCCATACTTGACTTCCTTTCTTTAGAAAGCCAAAAGTTGTAAGCAAACCCTAACATACTCCTTGCTTAAATATCATTTTCATGCTTATTATGTTTCATTCATGCTATATATGGTCTTTGTATTGTGTTCATGATGTTTAAAAATGGATAAAACGAGTATTGGTATACATATGTTAACTTATGACAAGTAAACAAGCAAACTAGTGATTTTTATGGAGAACCACGACCAAAATAGTACAACTATGATATTTGACACTTACTTACTGTTAAAGAGGACTTAACAAGGAAAACATAGCAATTTGAATCACCCAAAACGAATACACGAGTCAAAAGATACGGCCATAAGAAGTTAGCGACACCAAAACGCCGAAACTGCCTATACCCTACTGTTTTGCATTCTGTGTTTTTGAAAGTCCCTCTTCTGGTCCGATTCATCAAAAAGTTAAAACATGAAAGTTGTCCGGAACGACGTTTTCGTTCAGGAATAAAGAAGCTCGAGCCCTGAAAACGCTTTCTGAGTGATAATTTTCTTCAAATTCTTAACAGCCCATTTTAGACCAAAGTAACTATATAATTGTTATAATTAGATGAGACCAAGAGGTCTAATGACCTAAAGCCAAGACCACAACCATGGCTAAAGCCAAGGTTGAGTCTCAAGACCATGGTAACAATGACCAAGGTCACGGCAAAGCCACGGCTAAAGACCATATAACTTTTAAAGATCAAAAACTTATATATATGTTATCAAATACTACAATAGTAGGGAGCCTCATGTGAGGAGTTCATTAAGTAAGCCGTCGAGTTGAGTTGTGGATTTACGAATTAAAGTGTCCTGGCTCCTCGAACGTTTACTCCATGACTTCTGAATTATGTCGGCCCGAACGGTAGTAAGAGATATACAACCTATACATGTTTCATAAACGACTTATATTCAACGACTTACACTATATACTAAGTACTACATCATGAACTTTATGCAAGACATATATTGGCAATTCTTCGTATTCTTAGACGTTACTCCAAACCTAAGTCGCAACGTTCTATTATAGGCTGCTCTTAGAGACTTTCGCGATTCGACTACCACTTTCATTTCTCATTACATAAGCTTAAGGTGAGTCATAGCCCCTACTTTTTCATACTTGTTTTAACTCTTTGGGGGGGATACATGCACAACTACTTGCTTACTTGTACAAATACTCAAAACATTTATACTTGATTGTTTTATACTTGATTGTCTTATACTTGATCGCATTATACTTGATGTCATATATACATGATTGCATTATACTTGATTGTGAGACTTCCAGTGGCTCCAGATTAAGTTGCTGGATGACCATTGAGACTTCCGGTGGCTCCAAATTAAGTTGTTGGATGACCATTGAGGCTATTGATACATCCTAACATTTGCAAATGTTGGATACATCATAAACGTGAGGTCTTCGGAGATGAAGAGTAGACTCACGACTAATTGCTTAATTGTTTTGATGAACTTATACATGTCTTAATCATACTATATTGTAGCAGTGGGTTGTGAACACACAGGTTACAAGTCTCTTATGGCGGGACTTGTAACTGAGTGGATTCACAATGCCTTTGCTGTGTGAACATTCTTTAAGGCTTTTCAACTGTTTGAAGACAAACTCTATGAACTCACCAACCATTGTGTTGACACTTTAGCATGTTTATCTCAGGTTAGTAAGGCGATAGCTAGTGCGAGGAACTTAGAGTCAAGCTGCATATTCTGAAGACTTACGCTTTTATCATTTACCATTCAAAACTTTGTATACATTTATGTATCATACTTTGGAATCTCAAGTTTGTAACTCGAAATTTATTAATCGAATGGTAACTTTTCAAAACGTCTCATTTAGAGTTCGTTTTCTATACCTTGTACTTTGTATTATGAAGTAGCACCCCTATGACACAGTCTTCCGCTGCGGTATTTTGGGGGTGTTACAACATTTTCTAAGACGCTCAAGCTAGTTACACAAAGGAGGTCATCCAGTTTTCTTAGCCTAACGTGAACCAATCAACTAAACAATATACAACGCAACAATAATCAATAACTATGTTTCATTAGATCTAAGCAAACACTAAATAACTTAAGCTAGTATGTTAAAAGAAAGAAAAGATAAACATGTAATCAAACAACACATAGACATATTGAATGATTAAAGGAATACTTAACTTCAATTAAACATGGAAGAAAAGAGGTTGTGAAAGCCTTCCAAAAGCTTCAAACTTCATCTAGGGTTTAGGTCTCCAAAGTGTCACATTAATGAATGAAAAATTGGAAAGTATATATAAATTTACAAAGCTGACGGCGTCAGGTTATGGATCCTGACGCTGTCAGACCGCCGTGATTAGGGTTTCTTCTTGTGCAAGTTGACCTTCTGACGCCGTCGCTTATTATCTTCTGACGTCGTCAGGTTATGTCTGATGCCTTCCTTCTTTAAGCTTTCTGAGCCGTCTCTCACAACTTTAACAAGTAACGCCTTTCATCCAATTGCACCTGACGCCGTCAGGTGTAAAATTACCAAAGGTTTCTGAAGCGTCGTGTGTTAATTTTTCCAAGCCCTAAATAACCAAGTGACTACGTCACCAATTACAACATGACGCCATCTGGTGTCTTTTCCTGACAGGTTTTTCGCGACATTGTTATTTTCTTCACTTTTTCGCCCAAAAACGTCCAAAAAGCTTCAAATTCCAGAATTCTCGTCTCAAGTACCTAAAATACGAAAAGAAATGATTTGAGACAATATTTGATCATATAAACATGATTTTTGGCTTAAATGACCCCTTAAAAAAGGTATCAAATAAATCCTTATTAGTGTTTCATCCATAGACTATACTTCATGCACTTGGTATGCTTAGGATTATAGGCCGAAAGAATTCCTTTTCATGCCCGGTAGATATAATTGCTTCCATGATGACCTGTCGTGTATTGCTTTTATGCATTGTCTATGTGCACATTTACATTATATTCTATGGTTTATCTCATGTTGCTAGGCCTAAAACAAACATATACTTAATCAATTTTGTGAAACTTTCAAAACTCTTAATTCCAATAAAAACAGATTTAGTGATAAGTGACAATCATTGGATTCTAACTTTGTTAACCAACACTGAATAGAGAAACACTGCCCTCCCTTGGGACGACCTGGTCTTACCTAAACCTTTACTATAAACGGGGGTTATGCTTTACCCGTGTGTTTCGTGTATTAAGAAATTCGTAGAACGAGTATTATAAATTTAAAGTTTTTGACACACATCACACCATCATGATGACTAGTAGATATGGTTGGTGTATCAGTGGATACATCAGCAAAGTCAGATGACTTATCGATGCCATCACTATCACTATTGCCTTTCTCTTCATCATTAGGTTCCTCTCGCTAATTTACTGCTTGATATTTTTTCAAAATTTTCATTAAGGAAATTTATATTCTTAACACCATTTTATTCAAAAACTAATTCTTTAGTTAAAGAATCGTTTTTAATGTAAAACGGTTAAATAAAACTTTAAATCCCTAGAGAGTAAAACAATTTTACTTTCAAGATTAAAAACCTTATAACTTTTGTTGTTAAATGAGTAACCAATAAACACACACTTATGAGACGTAGCAATAAATTTGTCATCATTATTTAAAACAGTTGCAAAATATAAGCAACCAAAAGACTTAAGATGAGAAAGATTAGGTTCAATTTTATAAATCATTTCATATGGACTTTTTACAGAGAGGACACACTAGGAATAATGTCAATTAAGTAAACAACATTTAGAGCACATTCATTCCACATGTTTGAAGGTAATCCCCTCTGAAACATGAGGGCTCTAGCAACATTAAGTGACTGTCCATGTTTTCATTCAACCATCTTCATCACTTTATTTTTCTAACTGCATATACACATTCTCTTAACCAGTGGTATGTTTGAATGACTCAACAAAAGAAAATACATGACTGAACTAATACAAAACTGTAATCAATTGATTACAAACCCTTATAGATCAATACTAGATCAAGAGAGAAGAATAATGAAACCGTTTGAACTCGAGAGAAAATAATGAGAGAGATTGTTATGACCATTAATTCTATTTTTTTTTTCTTTTTATACTCAAACGAGCTAGGGCTGCATCAAGTCTCAAATCTTTACACCTTTAGTCCCTAAAGAAATAAGAACAAGGCAAAGACAAATAAAACCTGATTATATCAAATATATAACTAAACCAATTTTACCTTTCTCACCTGTCGTGTCACAAGTAAACCGTGTTTAACCACAATAACTGATTAAAAATTATTAAAACATGTGATCATTGTCTTGGTCTTTAAGGAAAGATCAGTCGACACACTAAAGAGGTTCACAAATCAGGATATTTCGTAATTCTAAACCTTTGTGAAAGATTTTGTGAGGTAGTTTGCAGGTTTATTACCATTTATACAAGAATATATTTGCTCGTAGATATAAAAGAAAATATGACAAAGCTATGATATACAAGTTATTTTTTACTGTATTAAATAATGTTACATCTAATTTGACATAATGACAGGACTAGTATTTCTTTCACCAACTTGGTCCGTTGTAATTTTTTACACATTTACACCAATTTGGTACCTTGATTATACGTTGGAGAATGGAGATGCCGTTTAAGTTTTTGTAAATTTGTAATCCTCTTCAAGGTTGCTGAAGACATTAATTGAACTTCTTACCAATTTTCATTTAACATGTTACACAATGAATGCACTAGTTCGTTAGTATTCGTAATACTTAAGTTTAAGCTTTTTCTGCAAACAAAAATATGCACATAGTGTTATTTTTGTTTACAGAACAAACTTAAACTTAAATATTACGAGTAGTGGTGGACACGAACCGAGCCTGCTAGAGCTCGAGCTCGGCTATTTTATATATAAAAAGCTCGAGCTCATTTCGAGCCTCATATTTTAAGCTCGAGCTCGGTTCATAAAAAATTTCACAAGCTCGAGCTCGACTAATTTATATGACGTGTGGAAGTAAATAAAGCTCAAATGAAACTCGGCTCGTTAATTACACTAGGCTCGAGCTCGTTTATACATAGCTATATGTATAGATACAATATCTACGTCTATATTTCTAGTACTCATTTAGGCTCGCGAGCCTAATCGATCTTTATATATAAAGTTCAGGCTCGAGCTCGTTTATTAAATGAGTCCAAACTTAGGCTTGAGCTCGTTTAGACTCATCTCGTTTGAGCTTTTTACCGATCTTATCCCAAGCTCTTCACGAGCAGCTCGGCTTGTATCCACCCCTAGATGCACTTTGTATGTTTTTTTAAGCGTCAACTAACACAATTTCATACAATTGTCCAAAACAACACTTACCCGTAACTACATGATTAGGAGGATCTCACATGTACCACAATGTTTCAAACCCTTTGGTTTAGTTTTGTCCAGGCCTCGTATCTTATTAATTGGATACCCCAAAAGACATTTAATTATATTACTTGCAACATAAACATCAAAGTAACACAATCATCGGGTTTTCTTATTCACGATACTAAATGGATGTGTCATAAACAGATACATACATAAGGCTGATGACAGTGGCAACCTATATTGCATCATCTTTCCGGTTGCCACATCAGTTTTCTCTCTCTTTAACCCATATTCACCTCTCTCTTCATAGTGGTGACCCATATTGAATCATTTTTTTAAACCATTTTTAACACAAACTTTAATTTTATTAATAAAACGTAAACATTACATAAACGAAATGATACGAAATTAAACCATTACAGTACTAAAAATTAAACATGACAACACTTATTAAAAACTACTAATCTAACCAGTAGCGTTCCTTGATTCCTTCCTTAATTCGCAAAAGCTCATTTCGTTGTCGTTCTGGTAAATTTAGGTCGATTGCCGAATTGTAGAAAATCAAGTCTTGCTCCCGTTTTGTAATGCTCATGATTTTATTTTGGTTCTCTTGGATTTCCACTAGCTTTCGTTGAAGTTCCATTTTTTCTTTTTTGATCGCTAGCTCTCGTTTCTTGAATTCTTTCCACGACTCTTCACGCTCTTTACCTTTCTCCTTCTTTGACGGTTTTGTCTTCCAAAAGTCCGATGATAGCCTACTCATCCATGATTTCTTTGATGTTTCACGAGAGGAGGAAGTGGATGATTTCTTCCGTGCACCGTCACGACCTTGTAGTCGTGATTCTCTAGTACCATCCTCCGTATCATCATCATCATCATCATCCAAGTCTTGAAAATTCAGGGGACCTTGTGCTGACCCCGAGGTAGTTGTCGAACCCTTTACTTTCTTTCTTGCTCCCGATTTCCACATAGGCACCTCCTCCTTCCAAGCATCATGCCCCTTCAATACTTCCCAACACTCCACCAAATTGAAATCATGACCGTAGCGCACACGATACTTCTTAAGAGCTTTGGACATATTGTCATCGTCATTTTCACCACTTCCATGCGTATACTTGACATTATCCATAATAGCACAAAAATTCGCAACTGGAGGACGAATTCTAGTCTTCCATTTGGACATGATCGAATTGTATGTCCGGTCTGAACCAGTTTCTTTGACAAAGTAGCCTATCACATACTCCCAAAATTTATGTCGATTCATAGTGTTTCCTTTTTTGTTATTTTCCGAAATATAGATGAAAGCTTTACAATGCGTGGCCTCTTCTTTGGTTGTCCATGGTTCGACTTTTTTGGCCGGTTCGGGTTGTTTGCCTTTGTCCTTCGCTTTTGTTGCACGTCGCGAAGGCTTCTTTGGCTTGACGGGTGATGTCTCTTCGACATCGTCACCAACGTGGATGGAATCGTGGAAAAAACCGTGGTAAGAACCTTGACCCATCGAAACATCTTGACTAGGGTAGTCTTGGGTCGAGTAATGTTGAGTCGGATAGTCTCCCCAATCATCCAAATTCATATCAAGATTAGTTGACTGAATCGGAGAATAATCTTGATACGGTGGGACTTTTCAAGAAATCCATGTTAGGACGATAAGACGGCCCACTTGGTTCTTGGTGATAATCTGTATTAACAGGCGGTGGGACAAATGGGCGATTAAGGGAAAACAAGTTTTCACTTTGATTGGGTTGTGGTAGTTGTGATGAATATTGAAAAGATTGTGGAAGAAAGTGAATACCCCGTTGTTGTTATGGTGTTATGCCGGTTAATTCAAAGTTGTTTTGCGGAGAGAAATTAATATCCGGTGCATTTTGGAGTAGTCGGGATCGTCGGTTTTTTGATTATGGAATGTTTTTCTTTGACATTGTGAATATTGATGAAAATTTGGTTGAATTGTGTTTGAAAGTGGGTTTGACGTTGTATTTATAGGATGAAAGTAGTTTGAATTGTGTTTGAAAAAAATATTTTTTTTAGTAAATACAAACGGTCGAAATATAAGTTGAAATGTGGGAATATTTATTGCAAATTGTGTGTTCAAAATCGGTTGGAAATGTGACTGATTCTTGGTTTTCAATGGCCAGCGACCGATTTCCATTTTCCTCCCACAATGGCTCGATCGATTTCCAATATCAATCGACCGATTTTTTCCGAGCCATTGTCACCAGCCTAAGGTTTCTTCGCTCAAGCTATATCCATACGAGTAATTCAGCAGAAATATAGATAAATGTTTAATAAGTTCTTCATATACGTGAAAATGTTTTGTTTTATTCGACTGCTCAAAGGTATAATCAATTTGTCATTCTATCAAAAATAGAGTTTAAATTAACAAAAATACAAAATTCGGAGGGTGTATTTATGTCAAAGAGGTAGCAGCGTCATGTCTTAGTTTGTTGGTGCTGCCTCATGAACAAAACAGCAACTACTCTGAATTTCACTGCCATCCTATGTCACATCACCCCCTTTCACTTTACCAATTTATTGCCATACACTAGAAATACCATTGTATAAAACTATATTTCTAAAATAAATTGTTTTTAGAGATGACCTAAAATTCTACTGTACGTTATAATGTCTAATTTTTGAATATATAACTCGCACCAACCATAACGATTTGACTTTTGGCTTTACACGTAACTTGAACTTACAACACATAAATCGTGGATATGACAATATCACGACTACCGCAAAATCTAAAGCACTTTCTTCTTATAATATTCAGTGTATAAACGTAGTATTTTAGACTTTCTTAAGAAAATATTGAGAGACACGATTGACGAGTAAAAATGTTACTTATTAGAAGAGTATATTACTACAAATTTAGAAAAAAATAATGTGTCAAAGCTCATATGTAGTCTAGCCTGTGTTGACGAAATAAATGTGTATGTACTTCTGAGAATGCTAAGATGGACCTGTGGTAAAACCTTGCTTGACATGATCCCGAACGGAGTTTTTAAAGCTAAACTGGAAGTCGAGAATGTTATATCGAAGATGAGAGAAGGAAGGTTGAGGTGGTTCGGTCATGTCAGGAGGAGGCCACAATCAGCACCAGTTAGAAAAGTCGAAGCGCTAGTAGTAGATGGAGTGAGAAGAAGGGGTAGACCCAATCTTAGGTGGGAGGATAGGCTTAAGCTCGACATGAAGGAGTTGCGCTTGTCCGAAGACATGACCTCAGATAGGAATGCGTGGAGAGATAGAATTAGGGTTTGCGGGTAGTCCCGGTTGGGGGCTTTGTAGGTTTAGGTGGTTAGGTGTTAGGCCTTTAGGCGCCCTTTATTGCCTTGCCCCTTGCGTTAGTTTGGTCCCCCTTTTGCCTTTGTTTTAGGCCCCATGCGTTGCTTTTGCCTTGCTTTTTGTTGCTTCCTAGGTTTGCCTGCTTTGTCTTGCTTTTGCTTTCCCGTTCCTATAGGCCCCGTGCGTTTTTGTTTGTGTTTCTTGTTTTTGTTTGCCTTGCTTCTGCTTGTTGTTTACTGTCCTTTTGCTCTTTTTGCTTGTCCTTTTCACCCGCACACCTACACTTGCCGGAGGTCTCATTGGAAGCAGTCTCTCTATCCCTAGGTTATCCTGGGGTAGTGGTAGGACCTGTCTACATTCTACCTCCCCCATACCCTGCTCCGGCGGGATTGGGTTCGTTGTTGTTGTTGTTGTTGTTGTACTTCTGTTTCTCTATTTGAGAGTGTTTTAGTAAGCTCTCTTATAAAAAGTTGAAACATTTTTTATGAAATGAATATTATTACTCTTGTGATAGAATTTGCTACAATGTTTCAGTATCACGAAAGTTTTTGTTGCGATTGAAACAAAATTAAAAGTTATTTTTCTTCATGAAGCTGTTTTTTCAAGCCTTTTAATTTGATATAGAGGTTTATTGAAAATAAATGAAAAGAACTCGTATAAAAGTCTAGATTTATTTATTTATATTTTTGGATGTAGCAAATGATATGATAGTTTATACAGCAGCACTTGATGAAGTGACTACGTCAGTATTTTATTTTGGTTGCTATAAATATTTCATATTTCATTAACCAGAAAATAAATTTTACCCAGAATTGAAGTTGACAATATATGTGTTCAAAAAAAAAGTTGACAATATAGAATTATGGCAAAAACTTTTTGCTGCAATCATTCATATCCTATAAAAATTCACTTTGATTTACATTACTCGTCCTTCAAACGTCCCATTATGTCCCTTAACATAATTTACCAACAACTATAGTTAGAGACTTTTTGGAGTGTAGATATTTAATAAAAAAAAAAGGTACAAATATGTTTTGATAGATAACAATTAACACAAATTAGTAAATTACCAAACAAAATGAAGGTAAAAAAGTTACTATAGTCATCCAAAACCTTTTTCATTACAATATCATCATATCCATAACCAGATCACATGAATAGTGTAAGCCATGCATACCCAAGTAATATTCGTTACAACAATCGCAAAAATAAAAACAAATTAACCACACCACAATCTTTCTAGCTAGCTTCACCATCACAAGACGTCCATAACGCGATACTAAAATAGAAAATAACCCAAAACTTACATTGTATGCATTTCTTACATCCCCATGTAACTAGCTAGCAACCATTACATCCTTACAAAGAAATAGTAGTTGTAATAAAAGTAAGTAACCATTACAAAATGAAAATTAAAGGTTGTGATATAAATTCGGACCGGTACCCTCAATTCCCCAAGCACTTGCAATTAACTTCTTGTTCTTACAATTTTATCCTTGATGGAAATAAAAAAGTAGCAAAATAGCTAAGTTGCAAAGCTTTCATTTTTTTCGTTGTGTTGCTTCTTTTAATATAAATGAAGTGGCCACGCAAACGGGGCCTGTATTTTCCGCCGTTTGTGTCGCCACTTCCACCACCTTTCTTCCCCACGGGACTCCGGTGACATTTGCTCCCAATTACCAAAAGGTGAAGTTGTAGAGATAGAGAGAGAAGGTGGAAGAAGGTGAAAGTAATGAATGAGGGGACATGAGGGGTCGATATATAAAGACGAAAATTTTCACTTTTTTTAAAAAAGTTGTGCATGTTATTTTTTTTTTTAAAGGTGAATTTCAACTTAGAAACAATCACTTTCGCGGACAGCGAAGGCCCCATCGCCACCCCGCCAGACTATGTTGTCTTAACCGGGTCCACGCTGATCTCAGGTGGTAACGGGTTTCCCCCGGAAATCGTACTGCCTCCACACAAGTTTACCTTGCTGGAGAAACAGCCGGATGAAAACCGGACCATGCTCAAGATTCGAACCCCCGCAACGAGTGGCTCAAAGGTTCAAATCTATCATTGCAATATATCTCCGGAACAATATGGTCTACAAGTGGACCACAAGTGAGGACTTCTCGGGTGGTCACCCACCCGGTACTACTCCCACTTGTGGCTCGCTTAACAAGTTAAGCCCCACCCACTAGACCACAAGTCCTTTAATTGTGATTTATTTAGTTAAGTGATATTAAATTATTAACTATTGTATTAAAGCATTATATGATTGTTTAACCACTAGTGTAAAAGGAAGGAGATGATATGTACGTATACACTTTTATCTTGCACACATAAAATTGATGTGTGATGACAAGTAAATTTATGTGTGAGGACAAACAAAATTATGTGTGCAAAGTAAAATGTATGTGTAGATATCATCTCGCTAGTGTAAAAGGTTACTCGTATTTGTTGTCATAGTAATGGTAGGTGTATCATGAGCTTACATTTAATTAATGTTACATGTTTTAGGAACATTTTTAAGGTTGTTTCTACTCTTACATGTCATTTATAGGACCAAAAAAATAAATTGGTTCACCTAATCTCATTCCAATATATTCATGAACGTCATTATAAGGATTGATTAACTCTTTTATCAGTTTATGTACATAGTTACCTTTAGGAAAAGGATTAGTGTTAGAATGAAAATAAGTGTAAGCCAACATATTGGCATATTGCCATTTAGTCATTTACATTCAACGGTAGTTTAACTATATTACTCCGTATTAGTCATCATTACCTTCTTGCATTTAAGCTCCTGTATGCCAAAAAAAAAATATAGAGTAAAAAAGAAGAAGCAAAATTTCGATAGGCCCACCTAGTAATTCGTCTGACAGTGCCTTGTGATCTCATGCATTTACTGATTTACTTCATAGGTAAAAATTTTTTGACAACATGGATAAATATGGATAGCAAAACAAAAACACATGAAAAATAAACGTAACTGTCAAAAAAGGGTCCCAGTGAGGGGCATGCTCGTTTGAACAAGGATAACATAAAAGATTATTTGACTTTTCTAATGTTTAGTAGTGTTTGAAATGCAATATCAAAGGTTCATGTTCTCTTAAAATCCCAAACCGTAAGTATAATGTCTAACTTTAGTTTACCGTATTGAGAATAATAACTCTCAGAAATAAAGTTGAGGGACTAAATTTGTATATATTTGTTTTTTTTCGTTATATTGTTTAAAAGGTTTGAGCTGTGTTTGACAGAAGTTGGATAGGTGAATGAATGACTAGAGTTACCAAAGCTGGAAAGGACTTTATAAGCTCTCGTCAAACTAAGGTTTCTCATCTTTTGTAAAATAAAAGAATTATATCATTTCAGAGTTTTTTTTGACAAAACAATCTTATGAGGATAAAAATAGGACCAATAGGAAAGCTTGATTATGACACATAAGCGAAATCAAACAATATGATTGGCTAATAAAAAGTCAAAATTGAGTTGATTTTAGTCAAACTTTAATAATTTTGATGAAGAATTTGATTGGAAAAAAAACACATAAAAATATAGGTGTCAAATTTATGAAAACAAAAACTTAAAAAAAATGAGGTAATTAATAAAACCTTTGTGTTTGAATTTTAAATATAGTATATAGAGTTAAGTGTAAAATTATAAGTCTTTATGTTTTTTAATAACTTTGGATAATAAACAAATAACATCTTACACTTTATACCCCATGTACTTTATAATATGAACTTTGATTAAAATTACATGTATCAATATTAGCTTGAGACTTTCATCTATTTAAATTACAAAATTTTGTAAATATACTAATTAGTTTTAATATACGTTAAATATTTTTAAAACAAATATTAGTTTTAAACTTTCATCTATTAAAATATTCTTTTTACTATATATGTTAAATAAGGACTAATGTTATCATTTTTAAAAGTTTAATCTATGCGTACACGAGTTTAAATATTAAAAACAGCTAAATTATTATTAACGGTAATATAAATATTAAATGTTAAGTACAAGTTATTGTGATACAAAAACAAATATACGCGATTTTACTTATAACGACTCATGTAACTATTATTTAAAGTTTATATAAAGATATCAGGCAAAATATTTTTAAAAAACTTTACGGAGTATATTTTAACTTCATCAACACTCATTATGTGCTACTAAATTCGCACATTTTGCACAACATGATATCAAATATATGCGATTTTATTTATAATAACGACTCATATAATTATTATTTAACGTTTATATACGGATATCCTAAAAATATTTTTAAAAAACTTTACGGAGTATTGATGAGGCGAAAAATGAATCACTTTTAGGGGGTCATTTAAGCCCGGAATTGAATTTATTTGATCAAATATTGCCCTAAATCGTTTCTTTTGTGATTTTAGGTACTCTGGGAGTGAATTCTGAAAAAGGAAGCAATTCGGACGTTTTTGGAGCATAAAAGTGAAGAAAACGGCAAAGACTTAATTTTCCATGCTGAGAACAGTACCTGACGGCGTCAAGAAGAACATCATGACGGCGTCAAGAGTAAACTCCATGACGACCTAGTGAAAACCTGAAGGCGTCACAAGAAGGGCGTCAAGAGTTAATGTTGTGACGGCCTGCAATTGGAAGACACATGACGGCGTCAAACCCAGATCTAGGCAGTCCGAGAAATTATTTGGCGGCGAGATGACGGCGTCAGAGATTTGTTCTTGACGCCGTCACCTCAGAAAAACTATATATACTTTTCTATTTTTCATTCATAAAAGAGGAACTTGTGTGGAGAATACTAGGGCCGAAATTGAGAAACCCTAGGTCGTATTTTACTGTATTTTCAAGGGTTTTCACCCCTTGAATCCTTTCATGTTCAATTGAGATAAGTCTTCTCTTAATTCATTCAATATGTCTATGTGTTGTTTGAATATATTTTATGCTTGTCTTGATTTCAACATGCTAGGCTAGATCTATCATGTGTTTGCTTAGATGTAATGAAACCTAGATGTTAATTATATGTTGATTACTTGTTTATAGTTGTATTGGATGAATGATTTCAATGTTAGGCTTAAGAAAACTGGCAGATCTCCATTGTGTAACATGCTTGAACGTCTTAAGAAACATGAACCGATGCGTACTAGGTTTTATTGGTTGTATTTAATGCATGAGCAAATTCTAGTGATCCCATGTTAGGAGCTTCTTAGCCAGCTCGACATAGGAGTGAAGTAGGCGCTTATAGGATTGGGGAAGTAAGTACGCCACCCCATGAATGGTATTAAGGAATACAACCCGTCATCCACGCAACTGTAACAAGTAATTAACCTGTAAAAGATATCTAGGGAGTAGTGAAATCTAAGTAAACACAATTCTCCCATATATTGCTCACACCTCTAGTTAATTTAGTTTATTTTCATTTTTAGTATTTTATTTTGATTGCATTTTTAGCATTGGGTTAGTTGACTAGCAACTAATTCCGCCCAACTCCTTCAAAACCGATATTTTTATTTGCGTTCATAAAAAAATATAAAAACACAAAAAGAATCATCTCTCATCTCTAGACCTAGTCTTTAGGTTTTCTAATCCTAGCGACACTATTCATAGCTGAACGATCAATCCCCCGGTACTTGTCATTATACTATACTACATCGATCAGGTACACTGCTTGGTGGGGGTTGTAAGCTTCTCGAGATCCCTCGAGAGGTAAAGCCTGGTGCAATCCCTACGCTATCAAGTTTTTGGCGCCTTTGCCGGGGAATAGGTATTGTCTAGGTTAGAATCTCTTTTCATTAGGTCTACTTGCTAGATTCCTTTCTAGTAAGATTTTATTTTTATTTTTAGGTTCTCTTTAATCTATCTTATTTCTTCGTGTTTTTGTTCGTAACTCTTCGCCATCCGACATCATGGACGATGGTAACATCTTTGAACCCATCATCCCACCACAACAAAACCCGCCACTAGCTAACCAACCTCTTAGGCCCCGAACCCTAGGAGAGTTCTCCCGACCTAGCCACCAAGGCTACCGAAACACCATTGAGCTCACCCAAGGAGCCAATGTGACCCCCTTGCGATCCGACACCATCCGGTTGGTGCAAAGCGGATGTGCATTCCATGGACTTCGTTTCATAGATCCAAATCAACATCTCAAGGACTTCCTTAAAATCGTAGATTCTATAGACCTTGATGTTACAACTAGAGAGTCAACCCGATTACGCCTATTCCAATTCTCTCTACGTGATCAAGCTAGCCAATGGCTTGAGCGTTTACCCGCGGGATCCATCACCTCATGGGATGATCTCACCACTCGCTTCCTTGCCCAATTCTTCCCGCCGGGGAAGACTGCGATGCTTAGAAATGACATTTTGATGTTTGAACAACATCAGGGTGAAACTTTCTACGAAGCATGGGCTCGTTTTAAGGATCTCCTCCATAAAGTCCCTCATCATGGTATAAACCTTTGGTTATTAGTTCAAATTTTCTATGATCATGTCGACTATCACACTAAACGCACAATCGATAGGGCCGCGGGAGGTAGATTGCGTGATAAGGACGCCGAGGAGTCTTGGGCAATTATTGAAGAGCTTGCCGCCGATAATCAAGAGATATGGGAGTTTAATCATAGTATAAAAGCGGCCATCAACGCAATCTCGACACCTAGAGGGACTAACCAAATCTCCGATGAACTCCTATGCAAACTTGACGCAAAAGTTGACTATTTTGAGGAAAGGCAAAAGAGACCCTTAAGTCCTAAACGGGCTACTGTCAATTCTGTCTCGAAAATGACTTCAACGCCGTTATCTGAGTCACCCTCTTGAGAGAATGTTGAGACTTTTCAAAACTATGCCCCACCTTATTCCCCTCCCGAGAAACTTAGCCCGAAATTTGAAGCCAGATGAGAGAATACATGGCAACTCATTCAGATCGGCTTGCTAGATTCGAGGAAGCAATTTATAAACAAAAAGAGGAGATGCAAGAGAAAATGAATGAGATGATGAGCCTGATGGAAGAGTATGCCAACCAGAGAACCCCCGAAAAGATGTTACTAAGGAAAGAAAGCGTCATCCCCACTACCCGATTTGTTAATTCCATCACAATTGTCCACACGGATAATGAGAAGGTAGAAACCCCTACTGAACAAACCGTAGAAGAGCCACCAAAATCCCAATCCTTAAGTTACTACCTGAAACATGATATAAACGAAAACACTATAACAAATTGGATAAAGGGTGACAGGCGTAACCAATCTTCCAAACAGGGTTCTGAGAAGAAGGAAGAGGGAAAAGATGAGTATGATACATTACCTGGAGGATCGATATTCGAGAAACTGTTGGTACAAAAAGTGGCTACTAAACAGATGGCGTGTGGGAACTTTGAGATACCGACCAGCATCGGGAATTTGAAATATCTAAGTGCTTTCGCCGACCAAGGATCGGAAGTAAATCTTATGCCCTTAACTATCTACACCCAACTAATGTCAAAAATGCCAGCCCCCACTCGTGTTAGGTTGTCCTTCGCTGGACACTCTTACGTATACCCCCTAGGAATCGCAGAAGATGTGTTGGTCAACGTCGCAGGATTCATGTATCCCGTTGATTTTATGATCATTGATGATAAGGGAGATGGATGCATGCCAATAATCCTTGGGGCACCATTCCTTACCACCGCAAGAGCTGTCGTTATGTATGAAAGTAGGAAGATTGAGCTTAAATCTGGAAAAAGAAAGATCAGTTTCCCCATGACCCCGCAATATTGGCAAGAGAGTTTGAGGGGGAGAAAGCTCAAAAACAACATTGACTCGTCACCTATTCATGTTCAGGAGAAAATACTTGCATGGGAGGCAAGAATCAAAAGCTACATGGAGGCTAAACATGAAAAAAGCAAAAGCAATGAAGTTCATGTCGAGTTCGAACACAGTCGACCAACGAGGAGCCATGTACCATTTGAGGAAGGGAACTCAGTACTCTTAAGACACTTGGAGATAACAATACCTCCCGATAAACCGAGTCCCTGGTGGTATGGGCTTTTCACAATTGAAAGCATAAGCCAAGACGGGATGGCTAACTTGAGAAGTAAGGTAGGAGGAAAAGTGATTGCAAGTATGGACAGGTTGAGACACCACCACCACGATAGTAATGACCGCAACTACATGGGGTACATCATCTCAAGGGATGAGGTCACGTAGTAACCCATGACCTTGAGTCTAGCTACAAGACTCGTAAATAAAGAAAAGCGCTTCTTGGGAGGCAACCCATGTTTTGTGTGATTTTTATTTTTGTTTGTTTGTTATTTGCTTCCGTATGCATGCTTTATTTTTATTGTTGGTAGATCATGTTTCAAAACTAAAATAGTGAAAATACATTATTTTGTTGTTTGGCTTAGTCTTAACTTCATCCAAAGGTATTTTGCAAAAGATAAGTGTAAGGGGAAACCCCAAATATGTTTTTAAGAGACAAAACCGATCATGATTCTCCACAATATTAAGTGAACATGTATATTCGTATTTGTTAGAGTCAAATGCTTGTATCGAGTCATAATGATGTTTTGAAGGATTTTCCAGGAAGTAAGACGAAGTTTTTCTAGAAATTTTTCAGAAACTTAACATAAGAATTTCTGCAGGTCACTTCTGACGGCGTCAAGAAGAAACCCCTGACGGCGTCACGTGTAAAATTCTGAAAATTTTACCAGTTTTGTTTTTCTAATGGAGTCTTAAAGTTTTTGTTGAATCATTAGTTTTATAATCTCCAGGAAATCTGCAAACATCATTCCACAAGCATTATATCTTATTTTGTTTTCTAGGTTTTATTAGCATATGTAGATTGCCGCCGATTTTATGCGAGGTTGCCTTGTCTGTTTTCTCAGGTTTTACAGGTTATGTATGACAAGAAGATGATTTATATTCTGGAAGGGAAGCTTTGATTGTTCATTTTCTTGGAGGAAGATCTAACCGGGCCACCTTATTATCCATACCGAGCGAATCAGGGGAGTATTTGATTTCATTCTTTTTACTTATTTCACTTTTACATTCTTTACTTGAACATTGGGGACAATGTTCATCCTAAGTGTAAGGGGAGGGTAAAATGATTATACATTACAGATACACTTTCGCTTGAGTTTGTTTGTTTGATGGTAGATGTGTAATAAAACTATGAGAAATACTTGTTAGTGCAATTTTAGCGCCAAATTTAAATTTTTTTACAACATTTAGGAGTGAAACTTTAGCCATAGCAAGCATCTCATGGATAGGAGATTGTATGACTAGCATATAACCGTATCATTCAGAAAAATTTTCCATCCAAATATGTGAGGTTCACCTTTAGATTTGATAGGAAAAGCATTTACTATTAGTGCTTATGAGTGTACCGGTAGCATTTAGATTCTAGAACTTGCGTTAGTGATGCATCCCGAGACCGCTAGTGAGACTACATGCGTGTAGTAGGATTTACTACATGATAAGAGGCATTAGGATCACCCTTGTGTTAAACCCGTATCATAATTACTTGACCATTTAAGTTATATTACTTGGCTAGTTAAGTCAATTAATTTTTCCCACACCTTAGCATTGTACTCTGATGAGTGTCTAAATACTCATCATTTTATATTAATCTGAGCTGCCAAAACATCCAAAAACTCTCAAATATGCATCATAATACTGAAAATATCTTAGAAGTGTGTTTTATATGTTTCAAATGCAAAATAATCAAAAACAGATAAAAAACGAACAAAGTTTGCATAATTGGCAGTTTCAGTCCCTCAAGTTTCATAAATCGGCAAAACTAGTCCCTGAAGGTTTAAAATGGAATAAAAGTCAACTTAAGTCCTTGGGAAGTCAAACATGTTCACAAATGATCCCTGGATAAAAGTTTACACAAAATGGCAACTTTTACCCCTCAAGTTTCAAAATTGGCAAAATTAGTCCCTGGGTGTTCAAAAATGGAAATTTAACAAATAACACCCTTGTACTATTCATAAAATACAATTTGGAACTCTTTTGATAACTTTTGGGAAATTATAATTTCACCCCCTCAACTTTGGTAAAATTACATAAATGGTCCCTGGAGGTTTTAAAATTGAAAAAATACAATTATTACCCTTGTACTAATGTTATATGGCAGGAATGGCCCTTTGTGATACCTTGGAAAAATGGCATGATCAGTCCCTAAAGTTTCATCAAATTACAAGATTAGTCCTTGGGCATATAAATTACAAAACCAAACCGGATCCATTTATACACTCCTTATAATCCAAATCCTTTAAATCCAAAATAAACAAAACACAGCCCTGGTCCAAAACATACCAAGGCCCAATTATCCCAAAAGCCCACTCCCACTTTTTATTAATAAAACGGTCGTTGACCGTTTGACTCATCCCCAACCTCCACTCCACCTCACAACCACCTCACCTCTGCTACACCATCCACCATTCCTTCACCACTTGCACCCTCCTTTTCTACCTCACCCCTCTCTGTCACTCCCACATTAAAATCC
Source organism: Artemisia argyi (assembly GCA_030686995.1). Classification (NCBI taxonomy): domain Eukaryota; kingdom Viridiplantae; phylum Streptophyta; class Magnoliopsida; order Asterales; family Asteraceae; genus Artemisia; species Artemisia argyi. The sequence continues at coordinate 63,006,758 of CM060699.1, read as the reverse complement.
ACCTCCTAGGTTTGCCCTAGGAGAGGCCACGTACTACACCCACCTTCTCTGCTACACCCCTACCCTGCCAAACCTTACACCACCACCCCTAGCTCACCCTAATTGCCTCCTCCACCTCACACAACTATCCAAGACCCATTAATTGTCCTAAGAGTACCACACACAACTACAAATGGGATAAATAAATTTTGGCGCCAAAAGTTATTTAAACGGGTAGGATCACTTCTGCACATCCTAAGGCCAAGATTGCAAATGGGATTTAACCAGGTACATGTGGGGAACTCAGAAGGCTATAAAAGAGAAGAGATGCAAGAGGAATAAATACTTTGGGCTAGCCTTAGTCGTAGCTTAATTAAACTTTACTGCTTTCTTAGAGTAAATGTATTTCAATACTTTAAATCTTGTATTAGTTCTCAAAATAGTGTAATGAAACTTATCTTTCAGTTTAATTTCATATCTCTTTCAAATTTCATGTTTTCTTTAATATTCCTTTAATTTCCTAGTCATTTACAAATTCTGTTTAACTATGGTTGTTCAATGGACTCTAATAACTCATATAAGCTCCTGACAAATCTTGTTTAAGCTTTTAGAAACATTAATCAGCTTAGTTCTTTTAAAGTCAAAAATAGGTTAAAATTTAAGAAAATCAATGAAAATATAAAAATTAGTGTTCTTGGGTGATACTGCAAGGAGCATGGTGAATTATGGAGTTCCATGGGTATTAGTGCCTCATGGGAGGCTTTAGGAAGCAATTTTGTACCTTGGTTCTTTGGTTTCAGCTTGATGTACTGGGTAAGCCTTTTTACCAATTTTTGCATTTTACCTTTCTAGTTATTTATTTGCTTAAACTTTTGTGTTTTTATGATTCTGAGTTGTTATTTAATGTTGTCATAGTTTAATATAGTTGTCTTGTTCATTGGAATCATGGTTACTAAAAATTGAAATGATACAGTGGAAATTGCATACTTGACAAATATGTGTTTGAAGCTGTTGTTATTGATGTTTTAAGTTTCTTTAATTCTATATATATATTATCTTGTGTTTCATGTTATGCTTGTTCATATAATTTAAGTGTTGCTTAGTTTTGTTTTTATAACTGTTTGGTGCTTATTTTTGATGATTTTTGTTTAAAGCTCTTATAATCTGCATGTTCAAGCTTAAGTATGTTTAATTTAACAAATTATACCATCTGGGATTGATATGATAGGTTAAATCAGTTTAATGCTTTGAAAATCAAGATTAAATCCTGTTATAGGGGTGTTTGGGATTAGTGTATAACTGTGGTATACTAGGTGTTTTGTTTGTGGTTCTTGACTGATATATTGTATACTGAGTTCCTTAAGGTCAGACAAACCTTCAAGTCTATTGTGTATTAATAGAAAAGTCAAAATTGCTTATTATCAAATCTTGGTTGTTCACTGTTATGCTACTTGGTTCCATACTCATCATACTAGTATAAAAGACTTGTTTATATAACTTATTTTCTTGTTCTTATAGCTTATTATTATTATATCAGTCCATAATTTAGATTAGAATTTCAATTTAGTCAAACTTTTATGTTCTTGTGAAAAAGTCAAATTGTAGTTTTTCAGGTTTTTGAATAAATAGATAATTTTCTTGTAGCTTTGTTATTTAGTTTCATGCTTAGTCCTTTTAGGATAATTTAGTTTTGTTGCTAGTATTGTCATTTATATTTTTGTTAATTTTTAGTTTGAATGATTAAGTGCTTAATTCTTAGCTTATTTATACCTGTTTTTGCCCTGTATCACAGCCACCAAGCCAATTTAACAAGCTTATAGCTTGTTGATTTTTGCTCTTGTGCCTATGATAATTGTTGTTATTAGAAGCCCTTATGGCCTATTTGTTATGTGTATGCTTATTTTTACTTTGTAGTTTAATTAGATAACTTAATTCACCACTTTTATTTGTTCCATTTAACTCACTTCACTGAAGCAAACAGTGAAGTGAGTTGTTTTCAAAGCTTCATAAAAAGTTCCTCAGTGAACCAAAGTTTATGATTCTTGGCTTTTTGCAAAGCCAAGTAATCATATTCAATGGTTCAATGCTTGTTGAGCTCTTTGAAGCTCATTAGATAAGTTAGAATAGAGCTTGTAGTTTGCCCACTCACAACAGCCCACCGAGGAATCAGTGGACTTACACCATTTCCACAAGCTTCTAATAAGCTCATTAATGGTCTTGAGCTTGTGTGGCTTGGCTTTTCTTGAAGCCAAACCACCCTATTTCAAGATCATGTGCCTCATTTTCATGTTGCAGCTCTCCTGATAGGGCTGCAACAAGCTTCTAACTTGTCCCATTTGTGAGTATGCTGAGAAACCATCATACTCACACCTACTTCATAAGCCTTTCATAAGCTCCCTAGTGGAGCCCACTAGGTGAGCTTTGGCTTTTTGTGATCCTAACCTACCCAGCTTGCTACTCATAAGCTTAGTTTGGCTTGTTCAGCTTATTTGTTAAGCTAAATTTTCCAATCTAAATTGATGCAGGGGTGTTTGGGTCTGAGGTTAACTGGATTTGCTTATAAGCTTATTTGAGCTTATTTGGTGAATATAGTGGACCAAGCTTGTGTAATTATGTCCATAAACCTTGTACATATACATTTTCACTTTAGTTTCAAGTGTGGAGCTTATACCAAGCTTTAACAAGCATTCACTCAATCCAAGTTAAGCCCAAAAGGCTTAACTGTCTAAACCATAAGGTCATGCTTATTTGCCAAAACATGTACATATTCTTGTTTATACTTATCCATTATACATGTATACTTATACTTCTATCTTTAGTTTACACTGAATAGCTTATTTCAAGCTTATTTTGATCTTAAAACCAAGCTGTGAGCCAAAAAGTTCACTGCATAAGCTATAAGCCTTGAAACTGCTTATTTCTAGTTTGTAAAGTTTCATTATTGCTAAACTTGTATAAATACAGTATATATGTAGTTCCATAAAAAGAAAAACACAAAAAGAAGCTTTAACACTAAGTGATAGCTTCTATTTAAAAGCTTTATGCTTTTAAGCCATCTGTTAAGGAAATAAGCTCTCACACAGCTTATTTCCAAGTTTTGAAAAAGTTGGCTTTATTAAAGTTTCATATAGTTAGTTATTAAATAGTTTTGCAAAAACAAAAATGAAAAAATAAAATAAAATGCAAAAATGGGGTGTATGGGATTCGAACCTGGGACCTCTTTGCTAGTATACATGCATAACATGCACACCCCCTTCCACTTGCTCTGGGGCACTAGTTCCGTTATACTCTCATTCCCAAATCCTTTTAACCCATTTTGCCATATTACTACTATAAGTTGTTTTAGCTTATTCAACAGCTTATTAGTTGTATTTCCCCCCTCCTATTATTTTTCCTAGGATTCTGAACATAAGTAGTATATATATAAAAATTTTCATATTTTTATAAATTAGTTTAGTATTTATAATAATTAAAATAGTTTAAATATCTTTTAATAAATAATTAGTAAGTAATTTTTAAAACAGTCTGTTTATAATTTTTATAAACTTTTTATATTTTTTATGGATTCCTGAGATGGTTAAGTAAATTTATAAAAAGTTTTATAATTTTATAAATTAGTTTAGTATGTATTATAATTAAATTAGTTTAATTAGTTTAATTAAGTTTAAATAGTATTTAATTAAGTTTGCTTATTTATTTTAATAACATATAGCTTTTATATTTTTCTTAGCTTCTTATAATTATTTTCGAATTATGTAAAAAGTTTCAGATTTTAGTTTATTAATTTACTATTTATAATAATTCAATAATAGTTTTTAGAATTTAATAATAGTATATAATTAATAATAAATAGAATAGTTGTATAATAAATATATTTTTAGTTTCAGAAATTCTTTTATATTATTTTAAACTTTTCTAAGTTTTTATTTTATTTATTTAGGCTTACTTTAGATTTTCTTATTATTTAGGTAATTATTAAATAATTAATAATAGTTTTTAATTTACAATACTTAATATAACACTTGTAAAAATTATTTAAAATAAATTATAATTATAAGTAAATATTTTAAGTTTATTTAATTTGTATTTAAGCCCCTAAGGCATGCAAATTCCTACTATAGTTATATTTGTTGATTTGTTTTGTACGTTTACGTTTATTTTAAACTAAATGTACGTTTGTATATCCTTTTACATTTTAGGGTTTCTGATTGCACGTCTTTACTGAAATGGCTATGACAAGAGCTATGTACTATTCACATTCCTAGTGTTAGTCAGTCAGATTCCTGTTTTTATATTTAACTTCACCAGATCACAGATTCGTTGTATTACAGAATTCACACCTCGTTGGGACTTAACGACCTAGGAATATTCTATACTCCTCGTTCACAATGGTTTTTCCTCCCGGGCTGTCTGGCTTTTAGTACTGACCATTCACAAGTGGTTGAGAAATAAATTTGGTTGGTTTGGAAGGAATCATACTCATTTTTAGTACACGAAACCCCTAGTACACCCCTCCGAGCCTATCTTTTCGTTTCTAACTTTAAGCATTTTACTTAAAGGAAGAATTTGTTACACCCCACTTAAATGTACACCCAAATTGCCTTAGCCTTCCGTGTATGCACTCATCTTTAGTGTATTATTGTTATTTGTTAAACCCTAAGTTAATTATCTAATTGATTACATGGTTGCTAAGTCGAGTCATACCCTTGTACATATTGTTTTGGGACGATTGGAACTCATGGGTAAAGTACTTATTTTATGGAGTAATGGGGAAGAACATCATATTATTACCCCCATATGTACGTTAATCTTAAAAGTACTCCAAGTGTTTTGATTTTCTTAATCCGAGTCATTAGATTAGTTTATTGTAAAGTATGTAAAAATTCAAGTGTAAGGGGAATTTTCATTCCCTATGATGTATTATTTCGGATGGTAGGGTAAGAGTGTATGCAAAAAAAAAAAAAAAAAAAAAAAAAAAAAAAAAAAAAAAAAAAAGAGAAAAAACATACGGACTACCATCCTTTTTCATTCTATGTTTATTTTATGTTTTTGTTATTTTTGATTTATTAGCTTAAGTCGAGTCTAGTCTTGGCTTAGCAACGCCATATTGTACATGTAATTAACCAAGATTGTTAACTCGCTACCAGTAAAGACTGCCTATATCCAACAAAACCGTGTATTCCATATCCCTACACCTAACATTACAACCCTTTAAAAGACCTCTTTGATAGTTTATCCTAGGTGCTTACGCCATGTGGTGGAGGTTTGATCCTTTCCCAAGCCTATGGTAATCTAGTTAACTATGACAGGTAGTGAGAGATGTTTTCGATTTCCATATTGTGATATTACTTTATTACACCCGAGAGATGTGAGTATGTAAACACTATTTGTGAGGTGCTAGTGTATGACCTCTGTGCTTGTCTTTGGTCTTTAGTGGAACGATTATTTGTTGTAATTACTTTTATATTAGTGTTAAATGACCCCTAACTTGTATTTTAACTAGAATAAAAGCGCATTTGCTTGAGGACAAGCAAATCTCAAGTGTAAGGGTATATGATAAGGCGAAAAATGAACCACTTTTAGGGGGTCATTTAAGCCCGAAATTGAATTTATTTGATCAAATATTGCCCTAAATCGTTCCTTTTGTGATTTTAGGTACTTTGGGAGTGAATTCTGGAAAAGGAAGCAATTCGGACGTTTTTGGAGCATAAAAGTGAAGAAAACGGCAAAGACTTAATTTTCCATGCTGAGAACAGTACCTGACGGCGTCAAGAAGAACATCATGACGGCGTCAAGAGTAAAATCCGTGATGACCCAGTGAAAACCTGAAGGCGTCACAAGAAGGGCGTCAAGAGTTAATGTTGTGACGGCCTGCAATTGGAATAGACATGACGGCGTCAAACCCAGATCTAGGCAGTCCGAGAAATTATTTGGCGGCGAGATGACGGCGTCAGAGATTTGTTCTTGACGCCATCACCTCAGAAAAACTATATATACTTTTCTATTTTTCATTCATAAAAGAGGAACTTGTGTGGAGAATACTAGGGCCGAACTTGAGAAACCCTAGGTCGTATTTTACTGTATTTTCAAGGGTTTTCACCCCTTGAATCCTTTCATGTTCAATTGAGATAAGTCTTCTCTTAATTCATTCAATATGTCTATGTGTTGTTTGAATATATTTTATGCTTGTCTTGATTTCAACATGCTAGGTTAGATCTATCATGTGTTTGCTTAGATGTAATGAAACCTAGATGTTAATTATATGTTGATTACTTGTTTATAGTTGTATTGGATGAATGATTTCAATGTTAGGCTTAAGAAAACTGGCAGATCTCCATTGTGTAACATGCTTGAACGTCTTAAGAAACATGAACCGATATGTACTAGGTTTTATTAGTTGTATTTAATGCATGAGCAAATTCTAGTGATCCCATGCTAGGAGCATCTTAGCCGGCTCGACATAGGAGTGAAGTAGGCGCTTATAGGATTGGGGAAGTAAGTACGCCACCCCATGAATGGTATTAAGGAATACAACCCGTCATCCACGCAACTGTAACAAGTAATTAACCTGTAAAAGATATCTAGGGAGTAGTGAAATCTAAGTAAACACAATTCTTTCATATATTGCTCACACCTCTAGTTAATTTAGTTTATTTTCATTTTTAGTCTTTTATTTTGATTGCATTTTTAGCATTGGGTTAGTTGACTAGCAACTAATTCCGCCCAACTCCTTCAAAACCGATATTTTTATTTGCTTTCATAAAAAAATATAAAAACACAAAAAAAAATCATCCCTCATCTCTAGACCTAGTCTTTAGGTTTCCTAATCCTAGCGACACTATTCCTAACTGAACGATCAATCCCCTTGTACTTGTCATTATACTATACTACATCGATCAGGTACACTGCCTGGTGGGGGTTGTAAGCTTCTCGAGATCCCTCGAGAGGTAAAGCCTGGTGCAATCCCTACGCCATCAAGTATATTTTAACTCTATCAACGCTCATTATGTGCTACAAAACTAGCACATTTTGTACAACATGATACCAATAGTTAAAGTTAAACAATGACATAAACCTTAACCTCTACATCTTTGTCAGGTAAATAATAGTTTATGTACGGATATCCGAAAAAACATTGTTAAAAACTTTACGGAGTATATTTTAACTTTATTATCGCTCAGTATATGCTATTAAACTCGCACATTTTGTACATCATGATATCAAATTATCAAGTATAAGCGATTGTACTTATAACAACGACTCATGTAATTTTATTTAAAGTTTATATACGAATTGTATTTTAACTTCATCAACGCTCATTAGGTGCTACTAAACTCGCACATTTTGTGCGACATGATATCAATAGGTAAAGTTAAATAACAACATCAAGCTCAACCTCAACCTCAACATCTATGTCAGCTAAATAAAGTTAAATCTTTCATCCAATAAATTTTTTTACAAAATATTAATAGATATTAATACATAATGAAAAACTCATACATATTTATTAGTTGTACTTATATCACATTTCATGGGTAAATTCTTATATGTTCATATAGTAAATTATATTTTAAAATAAAATTGATTTATGTATAGTCGCACTTAGTATTTGCGCAAGTCATTGCTTAACCTTTGTTGTATAATGTGTTGACATGAAAAGAAAGATTCATGCAACCTTTGTTGTGCATGCAAGGGCCTTATACAGACAAAAATGCTGAGAAGATTTAGGCTTCCCTAGAGACTCAAAAGATGCTAAAAAGCAAATTACAATTTACTCATCCCGGAAAAATGAGTAGGTTGTTCGAATTGCCTATTACGTGGAATACATTTAGTTTAAACAATTTCTTTAGTATGAGCTATGGGTCAAAGCGACGAGATTTGGTCCACAAATATTCTTACCTTGATTTTTATTTTGCGAAGACATTCTCAAAGATCCCCTAAGAATTCTTTGAGTGCCTGATGCAGTGGCGTAACACACACCATAGGGTTTTTTTGCCCTATGACGCCGCCAAATTGCACCTGAGGATGCGTCATTCCTGCGTCGTTGATCCCTTCGCCAACCCTTTACTTTAAAGAAAAATAAAAAAATAACACGAACATGAAAAAACGACATGAAATGTTAGATCAAACTATCTTACAAAAAAAGTATTTAACATTTATCATTTAAAACACTTATTTAAGTAATTATCTACCACATAAAATCAAAACAAATTAATGTATATATTTATATAGACTAGCAATAATCAATATTTATATAACAAGTTTTTTTTTCATAACCCCGTGCGTGCACAGGCATTATAACTAGTTATCTCTCACCCGATTTATACATAGTCTCTCTCTCTCTCTCTCTCTCTCTCTCTCTTTGATATCAACCAAAAAGCTTTGTTATAGTGATCTTTATCATTCTGAGTGATTGTTAGTTTTGAATGATTTGTAATAGAACTGTTGATAAGATAATCAATAGCGTTATACCTGATTAGCAGTGGCAAGGATTGTGGTATTCTTGTGATTCAATTTATGATCCTGATTAAGATCAGTTTTTGGTTGGTTTTGTAGTTGGTTTTTGGTTGATAATAAAATGGTTGTCTTGACTTGAGATTCAAGACTTGTTTTCTGGTTTATTCATAGTTTTTTACATGGTATCAGAGCAAAGCTTTCAAAAAAAACTTGCTCAAAATTGATTTCTTGAAAATTAGGGTTTCGTAATTTTTTTTCAGATTTTCTAAAATCTTTTTATATCCTTCAATTAACTATTTTTAATTGATTGTTCTAGTGATTAATTGGTTAGATCTAAAAGTTTTTTTGTAAAACGTCTAACGTTATGAAAAATTAAGGTTTGGGTAATTTTGGGGCTTTCGATCTTTTAAGGCTTCTGTTGTAAATTAAGTGAGTTTAATTGACTAATTTTGCATCTTGGAGGGGTTTTGAAGAAATGCCTAATTTTGAAAAATTAAGGTTTGATGATTCTTGGATCTGGGTTATTGGTTCGTTGTTGTATCTAATATATCCATTAACTATGTGAATCAAGCGTATAGTAGATCTGGTATCCACTGCTTTGCTATTTTCTTGCACTGTAACACCTCTCACACTCTTCTTCTTTATTTCAATTTTTATTTTCTTGAATTAGAATGCTGGAGGATATGATTTGGAAACATTGGAAGTTGAGATTGTTGATTATTGGTAGTTTTGTGGTATCTGAGGTGTTGTGGTGGTTATCTATTTTTTTTGTTTCTATATCTGTTGATTGGGTTTGTGTGCGCCATTGACCTACCACCTTAAGTGGAAGGAAAGCATGGGAACTTCTTTCTCTGCCTTCAGGTGTGTTTGTTTGATTGTTGTCGGTTTTTTGTTTTTTGTTTGTTATCTGTGATGTTATCATGTCTCTTCATGGTTATATTGATGATGAGTATGAGGCTTGATGAGGCGAAATTTGTTACGCTTTTTAGGGGTCATTTAAGCCTTAAGTCGTGATAATATGATCAATTATTACCCTAAATCATTCCTTTTGTCATTTTAGGTACTTTTGGAGAGAATTCTGAAAAACATAGCATTTGAACATTTTTGGATCATAAAGTTAATAAAACGACAAAGTCAAGAATCCAAGCTGGAAATTACACCTGACAGCGTCACCTGTTCCTAAGGGACGGTGTCAGCCTTTGTGACAAGAGGTGGAAATTACTTTTACACTTGACGTGCCAGAAGACTTTTGGGGCATAACACGTGACGGAGTCACTCTTTACCTGAAGAAGGCAGTCACGTATAACTCTAAAGCGTGACGGCCCAGTACCCATAGAACGAGACGGCGTCAAGAAGTTGGATTGCAGGACAAGAAACTCTAGTCGAGGCGAGATGACGGCGTCAACCATCAAAAGGTGACGCCGTCACCCTTGTAAATCTATATATAGTTTTAGATTTTTAATTCATTAGTGTGCAACTTTGGAGAGGAACTTTGTCACACAAACCCTAGGTCGAATTTCATAAGTTTTTAAGGGTTTCATACCCTTGTCTCTTACATGTTTAATTGAAGATAAGTAATCTATCAATCATTCAATATGTCTATGTGTTGTTTGATTTTATCTTACGCTTGTCTTTCTTTTAACATGCTAGGCTAGGTTTATTTGTGTTTGCTTAGATGTAGTGAAACCTAGTTATTGATTATTGGTTGATGGTTGGTTATTAATTGTTGTTGGGTGATTGTTAATCGATGTTAGGCTTAAGAAAACTGGCTAATCTCCTATTCGGTAACTTGCTTGAACGTCTTAAGAAACATGAATCGGATGTGTACTACGATTTTAATGGTTGTATTTAATGCATAAGTGACTATTAAGGAGGCTATGGTAAGGAAACTTAACGTGTCGCCATAGGAAGAGATAGAAGCTTATAGAGTTGGGGAAGATCGTATACGGCCCCACAAATGGTAATAAGGAATGCAGCCCATCACCCACGCAATTATAACAAGCTTATCAATCAATAAAAGATAACTAGGGAGTAATGAAATCTAAGTAAACACATTTTCTCCATTTATAGTTACACACTTTACTTTATTGCTCTTTTATTTTTATTGCATTAGTAGGTACTTAGGTTAGTTGACTAGCAACTAATTCCGCCCACTCTTCCAAAATCCCGAGATTTTTAGTTGCTTTCCATAAAATATAAAAGTACAAAAAGAATAATCCCTTACCTCTAGACATAGTTAGATTAATTTCAATCCTAACGAACACTATTCCCTGTGGAGAACAATCAATCCCCTGGTACTTGCCACTTCACTATACTACATCGGTCAGGTATACTGCCTGGTGGGGATTGTAAGCTTCATAAGATCCCTTGAGAAGTAAAACTTTCGTGTAGACCACAATCCGCACATCAAAGTTTTTGGCGTTGTTGCCGGGAAATAGTTATTGTTTAGGTTGAATTTTATTTTTATTAGGTCTACTCACTAGATTCCTTTCTAGTGAGATTTTTATTTTTATTTTGAAGGTCTTCTTTAGTCTATCTTTTTCTTTGTGCCTTTGTTCATGTAAGGTGTGTCATTATGGATATTGAGAATCGATGTTTAGAAATTAACAAGGGGCTTTTAGCAAATAAATGAAAAGAGAGAGAAATTAACACATTTAAGGAGCTTAATAAACCAATCCGAATGAAAATTGAGTTTACAAATTTCTCTCCAACTCCTGAGGAATTGAGTTACCATAGGTTCCTTTTGAAACACCATTGTCCCTTGAAATATGGGAAGAAACCATGGATTAGGAAGCATAACTATAGGAATATCAAAATCCCTTGCATGGTTGGCTATATGTTTAGAGAGCATACATACATTGACTTAAAAGCACCCATAAATATTATGTCTAGGCTCTACTACAATTGGATTATGAATGGAAGGTTGGACCCTAGAAAAGACTCTTGTAATCCTAATCGACTTTGTAGTTTTGTTAAGAGAATAGAAGGGGTATACATCTTTATAGGAAACTTCACTTACCGATGCGACTTTGTAATCCTAGAAGATGCTAGAGGTATTATAGACCCTTACTTAGGTGAAAATTTTCTAGGGCAACCTTTTGTTGAGGCAACTAAGATGTGTTATGATTATGATAAGGGACTAGTTCAGTTTACTGATGGGTTAGAAAAGATTACTTTTATGATGCCTCACATGAGGGAAGAACTAAGGGACATCGAGAATTTACCAATTGATGTGATTCGACCCTATGAGATTAAGGATGATGGAATTGATGATGATGTTTACCACGAGAGGAAGCAAACGTATTATTCAGGTTGCATGAGTTTACGCCCCGAATACAAACGTGATGAAGGGTGGATTAAGAGTTTTGAGTTAGCGCATAAGTTCAATAGGAAAACGTAGGGCGTGGCTTTGAGTCTAGCTACAAGACTCGTTAATTAAGAAAAGCGTTTCTTGGGAGGTAACCCAAGCTTTATTTGTTTGTTTGTTCGTTTATTTGATTTTATTTGCTTCCGTATGTTTGTTTTGTTTTCATTGCTTATTGTTCATGTATCAAACATTTTGTGAAAATGCTTTATTTTGTTTTTAACTTCGACTTGATTACATATAAAGGTATTTTGCAAAAGATAAGTGTAAGGGAAATCTAAATTTATTTTAAGAACGGATTGAGAATGAACGATAACAATAAGATATAAACATACATATTAGTAATTGTTTGAGTCAAATGCTTGTATCGAGTCATAATGATTGTTTTGCAGGATTCCGGGAATTCGAACATAGGTTTTTTCATAAATTTTCCGGAAACAAAATAAAGAATTTCGTTAGGTCAAATCTGACGGCGTCAGGCGTCACCTGACAACATCAGGTATAATTTTTTGGAAATTTTGCAGGTTTTGTTTTTCTGCCAGAATTGTAAAGTTTCGTGAAATCTGTATTTTATAACCTCCAGGAATATGCAAACAAGCATTCCACAAGCATTATATCTTTACTTGCTTTCTAGGATTTAATTTTATGTAGATTTACCGCCGATTTTACACGAGGTTTTCTTGTTTGTTTTCTCAGCTAATTAACAGCTTATATTGGACAAGAAGTTGTACATGAAAAATCAAGCTTTTGAAGCTACTCTAATCTTGAAGTTTTCACATTTTCTTGGAGGAAGATTGAACCATGTTACCACATCATTCACATCGAACGAAACAGGGGAGTATTTGTTTCACTCTTTCATTTTCCTTTACTTTACTTTCTTTCAATTGAACATTAGGGACAATGTTCAGCTTAAGTGTAAGGGGAGGGTAAATGAACATTCCTTCGAGATTACAATTGCGCTTGATTTTTGTCTTGTCTAATAGTAGACGTGTAATAAAACTGAGGTAAACACTTGTTAGGGTAATTTTAGTACCAAATTTAAAAATTTTTGCGACATGTAGGAGTGAAATTTTAGTCTTAATAAGCGTCTCATAGATAGGATTTATATGACTAGCACAAATAAACCGTACCACTAAAAAATTTTCCACCCCAAATATGTGAGGTTCGCCCCTAGATTTGATTGGAAAAGCCTTAGTGCTTATGTGTGTACCGGTAGTATTTAGATTCTAGAACTTGCGTTAGTGATTCATTCCAAGACCACATGTAAGACTACATCCGTGTAGTTGGAATTACCACATGATAAGAGGCATAGGATAACCCATGTTTTTTAAGCCTGTTTCTTTTTGTAATTACATTGACATCATTGGTCAAGTAATTCTCCTACACCTTTACGTTGTACTCATTTTTAGTACACGATACCCCTATTACACCCCTCAGAGCCTATATTTTTCGTTTCTAACTTTAAGCATTTTACATAAAGGAAGAATTTGTTTACAATCTACCCCCAAAATGTACACCCAAATCGCCTTAGCCTTCCTTGTATGCACTCATCTTTAGAGTATTATTATTACAACATTTGTGTTTAAACCCTTAGTTAATAGTCTAATTGATTACATGGTTGCTAAGTCGAGTCATATCTTGTACATATTGTTTTGGGACGATTAGGACTCATGGGTAAAGTAGTATTGTTATGGAGTAATGGGGAAGAGCATAATTTATTGCCCCCATATGTGCGTTAATATTTTAAAGTACTCTAAGTGTTTTAATTATCTTGATTTGAGTCTTTAGATTAGTTCAAGTGAAAGGGGAGAACTGAGCCCCCTTGATGTATTAATTTGGATGGTAGGGCAAGAATGTATGCAGCAAAAAAAAAAAAAAAAAAACATATATATATATATATATATATATATATATATATATATATATATATATATATATATATATATATATATATATATATATATATATATAGAAAAAGAAAAAGAGAAAAAACTTACGGACTACCATCCCATTTCTTTTTGTTTTCATTTGAGTTTATGTTATTTATTTTTTAGCCTAAGTTGAGTCGAGTCTTGGCTTAGAACCGCCACATTATACATGTAATTACCTAAGATAATTAGCTTGCCACTAGTAAAATATCCCTTTATCCAACAAACCGTGTTTTCTGTTGAGGCAACATGATCAAGATCTCCTAATGTTTTGATAATGACAAATAAACCTTCGAAACACATAAAACGTCGAACGGTAGCCTAATTCGCCAAACTCCATGTCTGCTGCCGGCGCGATGACGCGCCAGGGACGCGCCAGGAGTCTGTATGGATTTGGTCGAATTTTCAAAGTCGGCTTTCCCCTTACCCGACAAATGTGGATCTTTCAATACATGTATGAATATGTTATGTGCTTAATTGAGAACACTCGAAATGAGTTTTGGGATTAGAGAGATCCAACTTTTAAAGCACCCATTTACGGGAAAACGCCAACTCATGTTTTCTTGCTATCGCCTCTAGCCAAGGCTTTTATAAACTTAGGGAGCTTATTTATTTCACGTAACATCATGTGAAAGCATTCATATGCTCATATCTCGTGCTTACGTCTTCTCTAATTACGTAACGGGTTTACTCCCTTATTGGTCAAACTAAGTCAAAGGTCACTTTGCGTAAACGCATCCTTTCCCACTTGGGTCATTAAGGCAAAGCACTTAACTTGTTTGAACCAAAGTATTAGTTGAGAACGTCGAGTCGTGAAAAGTCACGAGATATGAAATTATTGATTCTTGACGTTGTGTTACTTGAATTAATAAGTAACTTATGATTTTCTCAACTTATAATCTTAATTGTTTAAATCTTTTCCTCTTAATGACAATTAGATTATTTTCTTCTTAATTACTTTATTAATTATCTTCTTCAACAAAATAGCACTTACCTCAAAACCATCAAACCCAAAACCACCAAATCTCCCACAATCCTTCTCAAATATCCTTTCCAACATTCCCTTACACCACTTACGCAAAAGTGTACCTTTGCCTCTTACACACTTTTAATCCTAACCATTAAATTCAAATTCAATCCATCTCAACCTTTCATTCTCTTACAACATCACATCTCTTACACATCCCTTACACATCTCTTATATTCCTTACACATCTCCAATCTCAACCATCCAATTCAAATTAAACACATCTCAACCACTCATCCAATCTCCTCTCTATTATAACACATGTGTTTAATCTCAACCCTCCATTTCAAACCTAAATCAATCTCAACCCTTGGATTACCCTTCCTCTCCAAGCCAAAGGACACTATGATCTCATCCATCCATTTCCCTTGTGTAAACCTCTTAACCTAACCATGGTTCATTCTCTATACACTTAACCCTTCTCAACCTAACCATGGTTACTTCTATACACTTAACCCTTCTATACCTAACCATGGTTAAACCTCTAAACCTTTACCCTAACCATAGTTACACCTTAAACCTTCCCTTGAGGATTATTCCATGGCATACTCTCTTCTCTATTATGCCATGTGAGGAATAACATTTATACCCCTACCAAACTACCCTTTTTACTCTTCTACCCTTTGGTATTTGGTTTTCTTATAAACACTTGACAAATGACTTTTCAAATTGGCTATTTGAGTTGGTAAACCTTAGATTGATTAATGTTAAGGTTTAGTGTGAAGTACAATTGGGGGTTTAGCAAGGATTAGTATTTAAAGGATCAAAACCCAAACTTTTGAGAAAAAGTTTACAGACGCCTGGCGCGCTGCCCACGCGTTGACGCGTGGGGGACGCGCTGGCCTCGGTAAAATTTTCCAAGTTTGGATTTTGGACTATAAATACCACCCTTGCCTCTTGTATTCCTCACCCCTTGCCATTATTCTTTCTCTCT
Source organism: Artemisia argyi (assembly GCA_030686995.1). Taxonomy (NCBI): domain Eukaryota; kingdom Viridiplantae; phylum Streptophyta; class Magnoliopsida; order Asterales; family Asteraceae; genus Artemisia; species Artemisia argyi. The sequence continues at coordinate 62,991,069 of CM060699.1, read as the reverse complement.
AATCCTCTAATTCTATCTCTTGTGTTCTTAATCTATCACACTAACATCTATTGAAGAACACATCTCTTTGCAAGGGAAGAATCACAAGAACCTAATCCACTCTTGTGATTGTGTCGAGGGTCTTCTTATCTTTACCCTTTCTACTACAATCGAGTCTCTAGGTTAGGTTAGGACTTGGTTGAACAAACTTTCATTCATTCAATTGTTTGTAAGGGAAGTCTTGTGTCTTTGTGACCAAGCCCAGATCATTGGGGATCTAGTTGGGGTTTGACACTTCCGTGGGAAGTTTTGGTAGTGGTCTTGGTGACCCATAGGTTAAGTCGAATCACGAGATTCTTGAGGGTGGTTTCCGAGGGTGAGATACCGTGGGAGTAACTCCTTGTTTGTGAGCATCGATATTGGTGAATATCGGTGGAGTGAATTGTAACGGTTTGTAGTCCACCGAAAGGATTATACTAGTTGAATTGTATCGTGTCGTGGATTCGCAACTGGACGTACGGATGGTATAACCCCCCATCCCGAATCAGTATATATCGTGGTGTCTTTCTTTACTCGCTTTATATACTTTGGTTGTGCTTGTGGTTGATTGGATTATTGAACAACCACTTGGTGTTCTCTTTGGCTTAAAGTTTTTAAACACCCAAAAAGCCGAAGAAACCGTATTCACCCCCCCCCCCCCTCTACGGTTCTACAATCGGTATCAGAGAGGAATACTCAAGTTTTTGAGCTCTAAAGTCTTCCCGAGAAGTCGTTTTAAGTCAAAAACTTCTTTTCCAAAAATATAAAATCCTAACCAAGATTTTTGGTAAAGTAGATTATAGATCCATGGCTCAAGAGAACTATGTTGAGGGGTGTTCTATGCAAAGACCACCTTTGCCCGAAACCGATGGGTTTTGTTTTTGGAAAACCCGGTTTGAAACCTATGTTAGGTCATAAGATCTTGATCTGTGGGAGATCATTCAAAATGGAGATTTTGTGTTCATGATGGAAGATCCGGAAACAAAGTTGATGGTGGAAAAGCCATTTGTGGATCTAAAAGATGAAGAAAGGGGAAAATTTGGCAAGAATGATGAAGCCAAGATGATGATTTACAATGCTCTACCTCGAAGGGAGTTCGAGAGAGTTCATGTGTGCAAAACCGCCAAGGAGATATAGCGTTCACTCATCATCACCCACCAAGGGAACTCACAAGTTAAAGATTGCAAGATTGACTTGCTCATACAACAATATGAGAAGTTCTCTATCTCGGATGAAGAAACCATTGATAATGGTTACACAAGGTTCAATGCTATTATCACTAGCCTCATGGCTCTTGATTCTAGTTTCTACAACAAGAACCATGTGAGGAAGTTTCTTCGAGCACTTCCGATAAAGTGAAGGCCAAAGGTGAGGGCCATTGAAGAAGCCAAGAATTTGGCGGAACTTCCTCTTGATGATCTCATCGGCAATCTCAAAGTCTATAAGATGATTCTTGATAACGACAAGGCAACCACCGAAGACAAGAAGGATAAGGTAAAGTCTTTGGCTCTTAAAGCTAAAGTTACTAGTCATCAACCTAGTGATGAAGATGGTAGTGATGAAGAAGATGATATTGACGACGAGGAGTACAATCTTATGGCAAAGAATTTTAGAAATTTCTTTAGAAGAGGTGGTAACTTTAGGAGTGGTAATAGGGTTGGGAACCGAGGTAGTGGTGGAAGAAACAACCTTGGTGGTGGTCGAGTCTTCGAAAACAAAATAGGTGAAAGCTCTAGAAGAACTCAAGCATGCTACAATTGCGGTGAGAAAGGCTACTTCATGAATGAGTGTCCTAAGCCCAAGGTGAACAAGGCATTCGTGGGTGGCGCGTGGAGTGATAGTGAAGATGATGATCAATCAACAAAGGAAGCCACTTGTCTCATGGCTCAAGAATAACTTGAGGTACCTCTAAACTCTTTCTCTCCTAATAATTTAGATGTCAAAAATTTGCAAAAGGAGAATGAGGATCTAGTTAAGTTTGATGATGATTTTAGAAAAACTTATGAAAAAATTCTTAAAGAAAAACTTCTCCTAGAACTAGAAAATGCAAAATCTAATAAAAGAATTTATGAACTTGAAAGTAAAGTTAAAACACTAGAACATTGCAAAGGGATAGTTGAACCTTGTAAAAATTGTGAAATACGCACACTTAAGGTTAACTCTTTGAATGAAAAGGTGTTGGAACTTCAAAAGAAGTCTTTAAGTTTTTCTAAATATAAAAAGAGCACTCATGATTTAGAAGAAATAATAAATTGTCAAAAGGTGTCTCAAGATAAGGGAGGTCTTGGATTTTCTGAACAAGGTAAAACCACTCCTGAGAGTCTAACAAAACCAATAGTTTTTGTAAAGGCTAATGAAACCGAGATCCCAAAATTTTCCGAGGCTGATGCGCAGCTAGACGCGTCAACGCGCCAGAAGCGCGCCAGCCCTCTGAGGAAAATTGGTGAATCATCAAACAATGTCATTAAACCAATTACTCCTCAAGCCCCTCTTGTAAGTACTCGAGGTAATCAAGCTCCCATTGCAAGAAAAGAAAACCCAAAACAAAGTTTTAACTCGGGTTTTCGCAATGGTCTTGGTTATAAACAACCTCGAGTAAATAATAGTCCACTCTTGTCAACACCTAATATGAGACCATCTACCCCATATAATCAAAGACCTTCATTTCAAAATAACCAAAGAAGAAACCTTTATAATCATAATCAAAGGACATCTCAATACCAATACCACAACTATCAAAAGAAACAACTCCTACCCAAACCAAGCTTTCTTTAGACCTCAAGGATACAACTATTATAGACCAAGCTATCAAAGTCAAAATCGTTCTCAAAATGATCCTTGGTCCGCTTTTTCTAATTTTGGTATTGAGAAGATACGTGCCTTACTTCAAGACCCAAGAATGTTCAACTTGGGAAACACACATGCTAACCAAAATGGACCCAAGAAACAATGGGTACCAAAAGTATGAGTCATGTCTTTGTTGTAGGTTTGTCTCAAAAGTGATCTACAACCGGAAGAGTGGATAGTGGATAGTGGGTGCACTAAACACATGACCGGGAATAGGAGATTGTTCACGTCATACATGGAGTATAACGACAATCAAGTCATTTTTGGAAGCAAACTTAACGGCAAAATTGTCGGCAAAGGTAATGTCCTCCATGACTCCATAGAAATATCCAATGTTGAGCATGTTAGGGGTCTAAGTTTTAATTTGATTAGTGTGAGTCAATTAAGTGATGATGATTGTGAGGTTAAGTTTACTAAAGTAGATTGTACTATTAGTAAAAATGGTATTGTGTTAGCTAAAGGTATTAGGAGAAACAACTTGTATACATGCAAGTTAGGAGATAATTCTAAGTAACACATTTGTCTCACGTCCATGATGGACAACTCAATGCTTTGGCATAGGAGGTTAGGTCACGCCAATATGAGGTTAGTCCAAAACCTAGCTTCCAACGAGCTAGTACGGAATTTACCAAAGTTGAGTTTTGAGAGACATTATTGTGACACATGTCTAGGAAATCAAGGACAAGCTAATAATAGAAATAAAAATGAAGTGTCAACTAATAGGGTTTTAGAGTTGGTCCACTTGGATTTGTATGGTCCATCTCCAATCCAAAGCTATGGAGGAAACTTCTACACTTTGATGATTGTAGATGATTATTCAGATTATACATGGGTGTTGTTCTTAGAAAATAAGGAAGGTATCTTAAATAAGTTCAATATTTTGAGAAAGAAACTTGAAAACCTACTTGATTGTTGAAGTGTTTCAATTAAAACAAATCATAGTAGTGAATTTGATAAAATGCAATTTGGAGACTTTTGTGAACAATATGGAATATCTTATAACTTATCGGGCACATTCACTTCTCAATCGCTTGAGATTGTTGAAAGAACATATCGTAAGTTAAGAAAGATGAGTCGTGCAATGCTTGACGAGCAATCCATCCCACAAAAGTTTTGGTGTCATGTCCTAGATACCGCGTGCTATATCTTTAATAGAGCTTATATAAGAAAGATGATTAATAAGACACCTTATGAAATACTTAGGAATAGAAAGCCATCCCTAGAGTATTTTAGAGTTTTTGGTTGCAAAGTATTCATACTTAACACCAAAGAGTACCTCACCAAATTCGACCCAAAGTCGTATGAAGGTGTTTTCTTAGGATACTCTCAAACGAGTAAAGCATACATAGTGCTTAATAAGGAAACAATGAGGATTGAGGAATCTCTCAATGTGACCTTTGATGAGCCCAAACTATCTTCTTCGATGGAAGATGACGTGATTAACGAACATGTAGTTCAAAATCATGAGGGGTCGCCAACATTACAAGTTAATGTTTCGGATGACGGCAATCCTAAGGATGTGAGAGAAGCGAGGGGTCATCCTATACAACAAGTCATTGGTGACTTGAATAAAAGGACACTTAGATCACAAAACAAACAAATCTAAGTTTTTGGCATGACATTTTCCAAAAGTCCAAATTGCTTTGGGTTAGGTTTTGATGTTATACATGCATCTTAAGAGAACAATCTTTATATGGAAATAAAATGTGTTAAAAGTTATTAAGATACTACTAGAGCTTACATGTTTATATGATTAGGTCTTATGTGAAAGCATGAAAGGAATTTACAAATTCCAAAGATGATAAATATTCATCAATTCATTATTCAAGCAATGATTGATAATATTAAAGAATCTACATGTCTATATTATGTGTTTGAACAAGAAAAACTTGACACAAATTATCTTGATTCATCTAGATAATTTTGACTATGTCAAAACACAATTCACACTTGTGTTGAAGATTTTATATCTAATTTTACTTGTTCATCCTATGTGATAAACTACATGGTGCATGCTCACAATTAAATTAAATAATGCTATCTCCTAAGCATTTAATTGCTTGTAGTTGCATGCATATGAATTGAAAGTAACTAGCATAAGATTCTAGTTCTCCCAACCTCCACTCAAGCCTATATAGAACACTCATTCCTCATTGAATATAGGTACTTGTATTAGATGGGTTGAACATCTAATCAAGCATCTAATGCACTTTGATCATTAATTACTTGACCCATTTTCATGTACTTTGATTCCTAACTACTCACTTAACTCATCTATAAATGAAGTAATCTTGCTAAGTTATCTAGATATTAAATCTTGAAAAAGGCCAAACTACACTAGAACACACTCAAACATGGACATGGAAGATGAATTTGTTGGGTCATCATACCATTTCAATGATGGTAGGTGTATGATGACTAGAGAGGAGGAACAAAATATTGATTGGGATAGCATTGGTAGTGCGGAAATCCCAATTGTGAAAGATTTCCTCAAACTTTGCTTTGTTGGAGATGATATTTGGAACAAGATTGAAGGGAAGCTTGTTAAACCCTTAGAGAATGATCACACTTGTAAGTGTGAATGTTGCTCAACCATTGGTGTGATTGAGCGGGATGTTCTCTCTATTCGTGAGGAAATTAGAGAGCTACATAAATCCATCGACAATGATATGTTGGTGATGACCGCCGTTCTTAAAGACATCTCAAGGGTGATGATTCAAGATAAGGAAGAAGAGTGATAAAGTAAAACTTTGGTCTAATAATATAACAACCTAGGTCGTGTCACATTGTTAAATGAATAAATTATGGTAGGATGATCTCATTATATGTCCTTCATAATGTGTTTTAGGATGTTTGTCTCGCTTGTATTAGATAGTGTACTTGTTGTATGCTTTATCTTTTTCTATGTGAAATAAAGTATATTATGGCCTTTATGAAAAATTCAAGCTTAGTTCAACTTGATCTTTCTAGTGCTCAACATTTGGATATTGGGGTCATCTTGGACCTATACATCTATTGTTATGAGATGAACTAACCCATGTTGCAAGCATCCAAATAGTAACCTAGCCCATTTTGGACCTTCACATGTGAGGACTTCTTGGTTGTTGTATGTTGTGATACTTTTATGTAGCTAGGCCACCGCAAAGGTGAGGCTCTTGACCCATGGATCCCCGCCTTGAAACAGGGGGAGCAACGATCTAGGGGGAGCTATGTTCAAGGGGGAGCACGTTCAAGTGCTAACTTACAAGCTACTTTACCCATTCAAATGGAAGTCCCGCCTTTTTGATTCGACAAAAGGGGGAGAAAGAAAGCAAGAGTGAAGATCAAGCTCAATAGCAAGCAAGGACTTCACCAAATTTACAAGGCAAGGTCAAGACGCAAAGATTCACCAAAGGCTCGCTTGTCTTTGCTACGTCTGTAAGTTTATTTGCTTTTGGATTTTATTTGTCATCATCAAAAAGGGGGAGATTGTTGACGCAACATGATCAAGATCTCCTAATGTTTTGATAATGACAAATAAACCTTCAAAACACATAAAACGTCAAACAGTAGCCTAATTCGCCAAACTCCATGTCTGCTACTGGCGCGCTGCCGGTGCGATGACGCGCCAGGGACGCGCCAGGAGTCTGTATGGATTTGGTCAAATTTTCAAAGTCGGCTTTCCCCTTACCCGACAAATGTGGATCTTTCAATACAGGTATGAATATGTTATGTGCTTAATTGAGAACACTCAAAACGAGTTTTGGGATTAGAGAGATCCAACTTTTAAAGCACCCATTTACGGAAAACGCCAACTCATGTTTTCTTGCTATCGCCTCTAGCCAAGGCTTTTATAAACTTAGGGAGCTTATTTATTTCACGTAACATCATGTGAAAGCATTCATATGCTCATATCCCGTGCTTACGTCTTCTCTAATTACGTAACGGGTTTACTCCCTTATTGGTCAAACTAAGTCAAAGGTCACTTTGCGTAAACGCATCCTTTCCCACTTGGGTTATGCTTTACATTAAGGCAAAGCACTTAACTTGTTTGAACCAAAGTATTAGTTGAGAACGTCGAGTCGTGAAAAGTCACGAGATATGAAATTATGGATTCTCGACGTTGTGTTACTTGAATTAATAAGTAACTTATGATTTTCTCAACTTATAATCTTAATTGTCTAAATCTTTTCCTCTTAATGACAATTAGATTATTTTCTTCTTAATTACTTTATTAATTATCTTCTTCAACAAAATACCGCTTACCTCAAAACCATCAAACCCAAAACCACCAAATCTCCCACAATCCTTCTCAAATATCCTTTCCAACATTCCCTTACACCACTTACACAAAAGTGTACCTTTGCCTCTTACACACTTTTAATCCTAACCATTAAATTCAAATTCAATCCATCTCAACCTTTCATTCTCTTACAACATCACATCTCTTACACATCCCTTACAAATCTCTTATATTCTTTACACATCTCCAATCTCAACCATCCAATTCAAATTAAACACATCTCAACCACTCATCCAATCTCCTCTCTATTATACCACATGTGTTTAATCTCAACCCTCCATTTCAAACCTAAATCAATCTCAACCCTTGGATTACCCTTCCTCTCCAAGCCAAAGGACACTATGATCTCATCCATCCATTTCAAACCAAAACCCTCTCAACCATCAAATCTCTTACAACACATCTTAACCTTCTATTTCAAACCAAAACAATCTCAACCCTCCATCCAACCTTTCCCCCCAAGCGAAGGTATATTCCTTTAGAATATTCTCTTTCAAACCCAACCATGGTTCACCTCTTCCAACCATGGTTAGTTCTCAACATACAACCCTAACCCAACCTTAACCTAACCTACATACTTCTTAACTCAACTAAGGTTACTTCTCTACACCCAACCGTGGTTAACTCTTAACCTCACCAAGGATGGAACATTCCCCTGTGTAAACCTCTTAACCTAACCATGGTTCATTCTCTATACACTTAACCCTTCTCAACCTAACCATGGTTACTTCTATACACTTAACCCTTCTATACCTAACCATGGTTAAACCTATAAACCTTTACCCTAACCATAGATACACCTTAACCCTTCCCTTGAGGATTATTCCATGGCATACTCTCTTCTCTATTATGCCATGTGAGGAATACCATTTATACCCCTACCAAATTACCCTTTCTACTCTTCTACCCTTTGGTATTTGGTTTTCTTATAAACACTTGACAAATGACTTTTCAAATTGGCTATTTGAGTTGGTAAACCTTAGATTAATTAATGTTAAGGTTTAGTGTGAAGTACAATTGGGGGTTTAGCAAGGATTGGTATTTAAAGGATCAAAACCCAAACTTTTGAGAAAAAGTTTACAGACGCCTGGCGCGCTGCCCACGCGTTGACGCGTGGGGGACGCGCCGGCCTCGGTAAAATTTTCCAAGTTTGGATTTTGGACTATAAATACCACCCTTGCCTCTTGTATTCCTTACCCCTTGCCATTATTCTTTCTCTCTAATCCTCTAATTCTATCTCTTGTGTTCTTAATCTATCACACTAACGTCTATTGAAGAACACATCTCTTTGCAAGGGAAGAATCACAAGAACCTAATCCACTCTTGTGATTATGTCGAGGGTCTTCTTATCTTTACCCTTTCTACTACAATCGAGTCTCTAGGTTAGGTTAGGACTTGGTTGAACAAACTTTCATTCATTCAATTGTTTGTAAGGGAAGTCTTGTATCTTTATGACTAAGCCTAGATCATTGGGGATCTAGTTGGGGTTTGATACTTTCGTGGGAAGTTTTGGTAGTGGTCTTGGTGACCCATAGGTTAAGTCGAATCACGAGATTCTTGAGGGTGGTTTCCGAGGGCGGAATACCGTGGGAGTAACTCCTTCTTTGTGAGCATCAATATTGGTGAATATCGATGGAGTGAATTGTAACGGTTTGTAGTCCACCGAAAGGATTATATTAGTTGAATAGTATCGTGTCGTGGATTCGCAACTGGACGTATGGATGGTATAACCCCCCATCCTGAACCAGTATATATCGTGGTGTATTTCTTTACTCGCTTTATATACTTTGGTTGTGCTTGTGGTTGATTGGATTATTGAACAACCACTTGGTGTTCTCTTTGGCTTAAAGTTTTTAAACATCCAAAAAGCCGAAGAAACAGTATTCACCCCCCTCTACGGTTCTACATTTTCCATATCCCTACACCTAACGTTATAACCCTTGAAAAAGACCTCTTTGATAGTTTTCCTAGGTGCTTATGCCAAGTGGTGGAGGTTTTTGATCATTTCCCAAGCCTATGGTAATCTATTTGCTATTACTGGTAGTGAGTGATATTTTTCCATTTCCATTAGCTATATTTTGTTTTATGACACCCGAGAAATGAGAGTATCCAAACACTATTGGTGAGGTGCTAGTATATAAACTTCGTGCTTGTTTTGATTAAGGTGGAATGATCATGTGTTGTAATTACTTTTATATTAGTGTTAAATGACCCCTAACTTGTATTTTGATTAGAATAAAAGCCCATTTGCTTGAGGACAAGCAAATATCAAGTGTAAGGGTATTTGATGAGGCGAAATTTGTTACGCTTTTAAGGGGTCATTTAAGCCTTAAGTCATGATAATATGATCAATTATTACCCTAAATCGTTCCTTTTGTCATTTTAGGTACTTTTGGAGAGAATTCTGGAAAACATAGCATTTTGAACGTTTTTGGAGCATAAAGTGAAGAAAACGACAAAGTCAAGAATCAAAGCTGGAAATTACACCTGACGGCGTCACTTGTTCCTAATGGACGGCGTCAGCCTTTGTGATAAGAGGTGGAAATTACTTTTACACTTGACGCGCCAGAAGACTTTTTAGGCATAACACGTGACGGTGTCACTCTTTACCTGAAGAAGGCCATCACGTATAACTCTAAAGCGTAACGGCCCAGAACCCATAGAACGAGATGACGTCAAGAAGTTGGATTGGACGGCAAGAAACCCTAGCCGCGGCAAGATGACGGCGTCAACCATCAAAAGGTGACGCCGTCACCCTTGTAAATCTATATATAGTTTTGGATTTTTAATTCATTAGTGTGCAACTTTGGAGAGGAACTTTGTCACACAAACCCTAGGTCAAATTTCAGAAGTTTTTAAGGGTTTCATACCCTTGTCTCTTCCATGTTTAATTGAAGATAAGCAATCTATCAATCATTCAATATGTCTATGTGTTGTTTGATTTTATCTTACACTTGTCTTTCTTTTAACCTGCTAGGCTAGGTTTATTTGTGTTTGCTTAGATGTAGTGAAACCTAGTTATTGATTATTGGTTGACGGTTGGTTATTAATTGTTGTTGGGTGATTGTTAATCGATGTTAGGCTTAAGAAAACTGGTTAATCTCCTATTCGGTAACTTACTTGAATGTCTTAAGAAACAAGAATTGGATGTGTACTACGATTTTAATGGTTGTATTTAATGCATAAGTGACTATTAATGAGGCCATGGTAAGGATAATTAACGTGTCGCCATAGGAAGAGATAGAAGCTTATAGAGTTGGGGAAGATTGTACACGGCCCCACAAATGGTATTAAGGAATGCAACCCATCACCCACACAATTGTAACAAGCTTATCAATCAATAAAAGATAACTAGGGAGTAATGAAATCTAAGTAAACACGTTTTCTCCATTTATAGTTACACACTTTACTTTATTGTTATTTTATTTTTATTGCATTAGTATTTACTTGGGTTAGTTGACTAGCAACTAATTCCCCCACTGTTCCAAAAACCCAAGATTTTTAATTGCTTTCCATAAAATATAAAAATACAAAAAGAATCATCTCAAACCTCTAAATCTAGTTAGATTAATTTCAATCCTAACAAACACTATTCCCTGTGGAGAACGATCAATCCCCCGGTACTTGCCACTTCACTATACTACATCGGTCAGGTACACAGCCTGGTGAGGATTGTAAGCTTTTCAAGATCCCTTGAGAAGTAAAACTTTCGTGTAGACCACAATCCACACATCAAGGCTTCTGTTCATTCTGATGGCGACCCAATCGCCTTGATTAGCAAACTTGATCTGAGTAATCCATAACATCTGCATGCTAATGATTCTGCTTCTTTAACTGTTGTCTCTATAAAACTTAAAGGAACTGAAAATTACAATGTCTGGTCTTGAGCTATGCTATTAGCCCTTTAGGGCAAGAATAAGACTGGTTTTATTGATGGAACTTGTAAAAGGTCTAATACTTATGATATTTTGAGTGGACAATGGGATAGAATCAATGTTATTGTTTTGGGTTGGATCTTAAATTCTATTTCTGAGAACTGTTTTTGGGTCAAATTTTTTCAAAAAGGACTTCCCATGTCTGGGATGAGTTAAAAGAAACTTTTGACAGGGTTATTGGCCTGTTACTTTTTATTTACACCATAAACTTAACTCTTTGTCACAAAATGGATCTGTTATTTCCGAGTATTTTAATAAACTGAGTACTTTGTGGAAGCAATTTGATGCTCTAGTGCAGTTAACTAGATCCACTTGTCATGTAGCAACTGATTTTAAAAAGAGTAATCAACTTATGAATTTAATGCAGTTCTTAATGGATCTTAATGATTCTTACATGCAAATAAGTAGTAATATTCTATCTAGAGATCTATTACCTGATATAAAAAGTGCTTATGCTATTATTGCTAGTGAGGAGTCTCATAGGTTTATGGTTACTGGTTAAGGAACTGGTACCTCCTAGAGGTTTTAGTCTTCTATGTTTAATTCCAGTGTGCCTAATAGAGGAAATTTTTAGAGGCCCCAAGCCTCTGGTACTTTCTTTAGACCTACTAATGTGTCTAGACCTAATAATAATGGGAATAGAAGGACAGCTGGTGGTCCTACTCTAGTTTGTGAGCATCGTGGTTTTGATGGGCATAATGTTGATAGATGTTTCAAGTTAGTTGGATACCCTGTTGATTTTAGAAAAAGAAATAATTCTACTGATTCTAGTTTAAACAATAATAAGACAAAAATACACTGTCGGTCCCTGAACTTTTCCAAAAACATCGCCTGGGCCCCAAACTTGGGAAAATCATCGCCGTGAGTCTAAAACCCAAATTTTTGAGGCCAATTATGTCCCTTGACCCGTTTGGTCTCGGTCAACGTGCATTTTGTGTTATATTTTGAGGGGCATAATAGACCTTTCATGCTTTAACTACACATCTACACCGTAGTTAAGCCAACAGTTATCGTTAGGGGCGAATCATGAACTTGACTTTGCAACTTGACTATTGCGCGCGAACCAGTAAACCAACCCACCAAACCCCTATACGGCTGTACCCACCATAATTACACAAACCCTTATGAAAAACCAATTCCAAACTCAAAACTCCTCATTTACTGAAAATCAAAAGCGAAATCAAAACTCTCATTTTCCAGAACTCACTAAACCAAATCAAATTCCAACAATACCATGTCTTTTAGATGTAATGTTGTCACTACCATGTCGGATTATATTTGCAACATGCCAGATAACGTGATCACTAATATTATGAACTGTATTTTGTTGTTTGTTGTTTGTTATTTGTTTATATGGTTTCATTAAGTTTAGCTTGTAAAAAAAATGCCTAATTTAGGTTGTGCATATGTTGGTTTCTAAATTGTACTAAATGGTGTTTTTCGAAATTTTGAAATACTCTTGGTCTCTTATGGATTTGGAAGTTAGACTTTAGAAAGTCAAACTTCCATATAGCATTTCCAATAGGCATTAGAAAGTCAAAGTTGAAAATAGCATTTACACTGAGTCAAGAAAACAACACTGCAATCCATTAGTCAAATGGTAAATGACATTTTCCATTTGAAGTTTGTATTTCTAAAGTCAGAATTGCAAATCCATGAGTCAAATTGTTGTCCACGATTTGCAACATTCAACAAGAGTCACCCGAACTGCTAGTGATATTAGTAACAAAAAATTTGCAAAACATAATTTAACTAAGAAACTGCTACCATTCAATGTGCATGTTTATGTTTGATCTTAGTGGGTAAGGATTTAATGGGGGTGGGATTAAATATACTAAATGTCAAATTAAGTGACCAAATGTGAACACTCAACTTAATAATGGGCGGGAGTTTTAAGTATGACAAAGGCAACATAGACAAATTGAGGGACAAACTTTGAAAAAAAAGGCATTATTAAAACCCTTGACCGTCTCTTCCCTGAAACGCTAATAACTTTTGTGCGCTAACCAATAAACCCATCCAACCGCCTTTTCCTCACACATTCCCAATGGAAGATTTCCCAATGTTGAATGAACTTATGGAAGTGGCTGATTCATCACGCTTACATGATCGAATGGGATTGTGGTTTGGCCAAGAGGCTGCAAAAGAAGGGTTTTTTAAAAATTTAGTTTGTGCATGTATTGATCATCTAAAGAGGCTGATACCAAAGTGTAAGGAGATTATTGAGGAGAATGAAGCTTTGGGAGAGCGTGGTGTGGCGCATGCCAGTTTGGATGCGCTAAGAGAAACCCAAGCCAGACACATCGACCTACTTGCTCATTTGATAAAGATTTATGGTGAAGCTGATGAAGGTATTCGTAAGCAGGAAGGTTATGTTGCGAAAATGGCTGAATATAATTTGTCACTCTTGGGTATTTTAAGGTAGGTAGGTAAATGGGTAGGTAAACAGGTTTTGTAAATGTATGTTTTCTTTGGTTGTTGATGAAGGATTGATCTAGTTCCTGATGTTATTGTAATGTACTCTATGATGCAACATAAATATATGTTTTAGCATCTTTATTGTGCTATTTGGTATATTGTGTCTATCAGCAAAAACAAGCACCCCTTTATATCAGGAAACATAAACACATTGGTTATAAATTTTGGTATAATTAGTTGGTGATGTATGTATATGATTCCATTTGATCGGTTTGCATTTGCATATGTAGTTTAGGGGGTTGTTTGGAATAACCCATTTTTGACTTATAAAGTCAACATATACAAAAAAAATTATCAGTTTGCAATTGCATATGCAGTTTAGGAGAGTGTTTGGAATAACCCAATTTGACTTATAAAGTCAACACATATAACACAAGTGTTACTAATAATCCGTTTGAAAACCTAAAATTATGCAGATATATTGTATCGAACTTACAAAACATTGTCTATAGACAAACCCATATGATTTATCATACATAGATTGTTACATAACATTGTTTAAGCATTCGTCATATACTACAAACCCTGTTTATAAAAGATCATTCATCCAACTTACAAACAACCATCAGCACACATCAAAGTTTAAAACTCCTTGTGACATGTTTGTTTCATCACTTAGAAAAAAGCGGACCATTGAACCTTGACCAAACCCTGCTTCCACCCTCAACACTCTGAAACTAGCCGATGAAACAATTACCACTTTCCTCTTCACCTTCCCTTGACCAACTAGCATTGTTCTTTCACGTACTTCGAACCTTTATCTATCCTTTCATGCTTCACAACATCGACAGGGAACCCATACAAGTTGTGCTTCTTCACAAGTCTTGATGGTATATGCTGATAGAAAATGTACAAAACTTAGCATTAGTTTTTTTGGGGTGATTCTATCAGACATTATGACCTGTCAGTCATTCTATCAGACACACATTATCTCAGACAAATGACAGCTATATATCTTATTAAGCAACTCTGTCACTACTACTTCCAAATAGGCCAAATACACATAACAAAATATAGTACCACATCAACCATGCATAAATGAAGTATATCAAAGTTTGAATACACTTATAAGTCACCCATCTCTCAAGAAGCATGCAGTCATCTTTCTGTAGAATGCCCTTTCTTCTTGGTCATGAACAGTGTGAAACGTCCAATTACACATCCAATTCATCCGACGGGCTTCAAAATCTGAAGTTAATAATACATAATTAGTTATAGATAATCCAAAATGTTACACTGATATCATATACTTGATGTAGTTAAAGTTAATCAAGATAAACATACCATAGTCATGTGCTTGGTGACAGAGGGCATTCATGGTTATGTTGGTACTGTATGTCTGTACTGTTGTGATGGCCCCTCTATCACATTCAAACAACATGACATTATATTCCTCCCCCGGGACAACCTGAGTAAACACCATCCACTGACAAGGTTTCATGTTCAATTCTTGGACCAGCCTCTCCCAACCACACACAAACAGGAAGGAGTGGACGTATCGATCATAGAGATGTTTACTTTCCACCTCCACATTGTACTCAGTCATGTTAGTGGTAACCACGACATAGTCAATAGGGGTTGGACCATTCAGATATTTCATAAAATCTTCTGGCAACCTCTGCATACGCAGAGATGTGTCTGTCACTGGCACTAAATATCTCTAAAACTAAGCACTTTGGGGTTCATAATTATGAAACTCCTCCCCATCCTCACTATAGCAACTTATAGAAAACACATTCTCACCCTCTTTAATAAAATGTATGTAAGCAACATCCGAACATGTGATTTTGTGCATCACAGATCATTCCACCTTGCTCCCTCAACAACACACACTAATTTTGAGACTCTTCTTAAAATAACTCTCAATCTAATCCTTGTATAGTTAACTAAGTAAATATAATGATTCCCGTGATAGGAACATCCTAAAACATAACCTTTATGCAGTTTCTGTATATCAAAATTAAGTTTTAAGCATTTTCAATTTCTTAAAACTATTTTCTTAGAGAATAACAGTTAATTCATATATGGTGTTAACATATAAACTCATCCAAAACATCTTTAGGATCCTACATAGCGCAAACAAATTGATTCCCATACATATCTAGTGCATTAACGATTAAGATTATCAAAAATAAAATTTCAATGAAGTAAAAATCAGTAAATATTATTACCTGGTATGTGTATTATTTGATTTTGCATGCCTTGCAAGTTCTGATGGTATGTGTTTGTGAATGTGTGATTTGATCGGATGAAATAAGATAGAATGTGGGTAGCGTGTTGAGGGTTATGTTCGGTAGAGGTTGTATCTTGTATGTGACAATGTGTGTGTGAGATGATTGGGTTTTACACAAGTGCCACCGGTTGGGTGTGGGTTTATTGATCCCCGCGGAAACATTAATAGATATATCAGAGAAGATACGGTCAAGTTGCATAGTTAACAATGTATGAGTACACCGTTGGCCCCTCAAGTTGAGTGTCGGGTTTAGCGTATGTTAGCTAATAGTTAAAACATAAAAGGTCTATTATGCCCCTTAAACTATAACACAAAACGTGCGTTGACCGAGACCAAACGGGTCAAGGGACGCAATCGGCCTCAAAAACTTGGGTTTTCGACTCACGACGATGATTTTCCCAAGTTTGGGGCCCAGGTGATGTTTTTGGGAAAGTTCAGGGACCAACGGTGTATTTTTATCTAATAATAATCAGGTGCTCAAAATTTCAATAAAATATTTATAAACAACAATAACTTTGTTGGCTCTAGTTCCACTTCCAATTTTCTAATGAACAGATAGCAAAACTCATATCTTTGATTAAAGAAAATTCAGGTTGGGTTGATGGAAATGTAAAAGGTGTGCATGCCAATATGGCAAGTATTTTTTTTTTAATAAAAGTAAGTTTTTTAATCAAAACTTTAACAATTTTTTTTGTAACAATAGTAAAATGAGGTCTGCACTTGTTGTAGCTGTTCTTATTGTTGATTATGGTACTGACCAGAACATAACATATACTGATAAATAATTGGTAAATGTTATTGATATTTCTAAATTTGGGATTAAAGTTTCACATCTTAATGGAACTGAAGCTTTAATTACTAAGGTTGGAAATATGCTCCTCACCAAACACTTAACTCTTTATGATGTGCTTGTTGTACTAGAATATTGTGTCAGTTTAATGTTTGTTCATAAAGTGGCTAGAGACAGCAAGTTTGTTATTGCTTTTGATAAGTCAAAATGTTACATTTTTCCTCATGATTTGAGGGAATTGAGTGTTCTGGGGATTGGTAAATAGAAGGATGGTTTGTATTACTTTTATGGAAATCAAGGTATTGACTTAGGATTTAAGAATTTTAAGTCTGTTTGCAATTTGCCTAAGAATATCTGGCACTATAGGCTTGGTCACCTTTCTGGTCAGGTGTTAGCAGTGCTTAAAGGTGAAATTAGTTTTGAAAATACAAATTATAATGAACCTTGTGATATTTGTCAAAAAGGCTAAACAAACTAGGGAACCTTTTCCATTGAGTGAACATAAATCTGTGGTTCTTGGTGAACTTGTTCATCTAGATCTTTGGGGTCCTTATAAATTAAAAGTAAAGAAGGATACATATATTTTTTTAACTGTTGTTGATGATTTAACCAGGGCTATTTGGGTTTACTTACTTAAAAATAAGCATGAGGTGTTTTATTGTATTCAAATTTTTTATAGTCTGATTAAAACTTAATTTGATAAATGTGTTAAAACTTTTAGAAGTGATAATGGCACTGAGTTTGTTAATAATCAGTTTAATAAGTTTTGTGAAGATAAAGGAATTATTCATCAGATATCTTGTGCTTATACTCCTCAGCAAAAATGGGTTGTTAAGAGGAAACATAGGAATCTTTTAAATGTTGCCAGATCTCTTATGTTTCAAGGGGGATTACCTTTATACTTATGGTCTGAATGCATTCTAACTACCACTTATCTAATTACCATATTGCCTTCCTCTGTGTTGAGTGGAAAGTCTCATTTCAATCTTGTTTTTAATAGAAAATCTAGTTTGAATCATTTAAGAGCTTTTGGATGTCTTTGTTTTGCTACTATTCTTACCAGCAATGATACGTTTAGTAGCAGAGTAGAAAAATGTGTTCTTGTTTGGATACTCAAATTTCAAAAATGTTATAAACTTTACAGTCTTGAAAGGAAATACATTATTTTTTCTAGGGATGTCAAATTTTTGAAAATGTGTTTTCTTTTAAGATAAAAAATGCTTCTGTTGTTCCTGACCCTCTTAATCAGGATTTGAATCATGTTAACTTCTTTGATGAAGTTACATTTGATGATCCTGATATACCCAATGATGATCATAATAAAACTGATACCCTTTTGGGTAATAATAATCAAAATGATCACCTTTTAGGTGAAGGTATCAATCCTCCACATATTGGCAGTTCAACTTTTGACCAAACAGAGAATGAATTTGGGCATTCTCTTGGTTCCAATGGGTCTACCAGTGTGGATGAGACGGCTGAAACACCAGAGGGTGTGACCATTAATTTTGAGGGTATCAATGATTCTATTCCTGAACAAGCAGTATAATCTGTTTTTCAAAATGTTGGGCACCTTTCTTTGAGAAGGTCTGATAGAACTTCTATTTTTCCAAATAAATACAATGAGTATTAGGTTGATTCTAAATTTAAGTTTGGTCTTGAAATATTTATGAATTACTCAAACCTAAGTTCTGAAAACTTTTGTTTTGTGTCTGAGTTAAATAAAACTTTTGAACCTAAAACCTATTGGCAAGCTTGTCAGGATCAACACTGGATTGATGCAATGAATAAGGAAATGAATGCCCTTTATAGTAATGATACTTTTGAAAGTGATTATTCAACACTGGATTGGCAAGCTTGTCAGGATCAACACTGGATTGATGCAATGAATAAGGAAATGAATGCCCTTTATAGTAATGAACCTAAAACCTATGAGCAGAGTAAAAGTGATTATTCATTGCTTACCAAGAATGATTCAGGTAACTTTGTTTCTTTGCTTGTTTATATAGATGCCATTATCGTTATATGCAACAATTTGAAAGAGATTAGAAACTTTAAAGATTTTTTGAAATCTAAATTTCAAATCAAGGATTTTGGAAAACTTAAATATTTTTTGGGTATTGAAGTGATTGAAACTCATCAAGGGTTGTGCTTGTCACAAAGAAAATATTGTTTGGATCTTCTAACTGATTTTAGCTTGTTAGCCTGTAAACCATTTGCTTTTCCACTTGAACATTTTTTTTTTTCTAATTTTTAATCTAATGAACCTACAGCTAGTGATCCAATCATAGATAATATAACTGAGTATCAAAAACTTATTGGGAAATTGATTTACTTGACTCATACTAGGCCTGATATTGCATATTTTGTCCATTGCTTGAGTCAATTTATGCATAAGCCTCTTAAGTCCCACCTTAGGGTTGCTCTGAAAGTGCTTAGGTACTTGAAGGGATCACCAGGGAAAGGGATTCATATTACCAGGTGCCTAAATGCTTCTCTTGAAGCGTTTGTTGATGCAGACTGGGCAAAATGTGCTATTACTAGAAAATCTGTTACTAGTTACTGTTTGTTCTTAAATGGTTCATTAGTTTCATGGAAATGCAAAAAGCAGAACACCATTTCAAAATCTTCTGCAGAGGCCGAGTATAGAGCTATAACCTCTACAACATCTGAAATTGTTTGGGTTTTAAAAGTTCTACAAATTGTGAACTGGGAACATTTTTGCCTGTTAAGCTTTTTTGTGATAGTCAGGCTGCAATTAAAATTGTAGCTAACCCTGTTTTTCATGAAAGAAAAAACATTTGGAAATTGATTTGCATTTTGTAAAAGATAAAATTATTGTTGGGGTTATTGAGACTAAGAAAAGTAACACTTCAGATCAAACTGTGGACATTTTAACTAAAAGGGTTAGGTAAGCTTCAACATGATAAGTTTGTGGATAAACTGGGAATGGTTGATGTTTTCCAGGTTGGAGTTAAGGGGGGATGTTGAGAACAATAACTCTCAACCTGGAAATAAATTTGAGGGATTAATTTTGTATATGTTTGTTTTTCGATTATATTGTTTAAAAGGTTTGAGCTATGTTTGATAGAAGTTGGATAGCTGAAGGACTATAGTTGCCAAAGCTGGAAAGATCAAAGAGTCGGACTATATAAGCTCTCATCAAGCTAGGGTTTCTCATTATCTCTCACCCGATTTACACAAAGTCTCTCTCTCTCTCTCTCTCTCTCTCTCTCTCTACCAAAAAGCTCTATTATTGTGATCTTTATTATTCTGAGTGATTGTTAGTTTTGAGTGATTTGTAATAGAACTATTGATAAGATAATCAATAGCCTTGTACCTGATTAGTAGTGGCAAGGATTGAGGTATTCCTGTGATTCAATTTATGATCCTGATTAAGATCAGTTTCATGTTGATCCTGTAGTTGGTTTTTGGTTGATAATAAAATGTTTGTTTTGAATTGAGATTCAAGACTTGTTTTCTGGTTTGCTCATAGTTTTTTACATATCGGAAGATAATATCAATTTTTAATCTTTAACTAAAAGTATAACAATTTTCAATGCCAGTGAACACCTTGTGCAAGTTAAGGCGGTTGCACAAGCACCAATTCTATAAGGGTTTTTTTATTTTTTATTTTTTATTTTTTTTATTTTTTTTAAATATATTATCAAGTTACATATACATAAATTTAAGTCATTTGTTAAATTTATTATAGAACAATGTTATGTAATCATAGGTAAAATATAATATTAAGGAAACAACAAGAGGCGATTGCATGTTGAAGAATAAAAAATTGATTAATTTTTGTTTTATTACATTAGAATTTGTCAAACATAAAAGACTATTTGTTATTACCAGAAATGATCTGTGAAATCATTGAACGGCCCTGACAATTCTCAAATATTATCAGTCATGCTAAGCTTTATTTTTGTTCTATGTATAAATTTGTATATGTAGTTATTTGTCCATCGTATGCTTTGGTACTGAGTAAAATTGTATAAACATGTGAAATAAAGATCGCTAGCTCGAAAGGCGAGGGTGAGACTTGAGAGCATGTGAATGTGATTTTGTTTGTAGTAATTTATCACTCAACTCAAGACAATGGAATAGTCTTCATTCCTGACTTTTCTTATTACCCATTATTATATACGTGGAAAGTATTATAATAGGTTAAATTTGTTAAAAAAATAAAAAAAAATAAAAAAATAAAAACCGACGACTATCCACACACGTAGGAAATAGTGTCTTTGACATTATTACGTTTTTCTTTGTTGCATTTTGTGTAATTAGATATTGTGATTGACTTAGGGTTCGTTTATTTATTTATTTATTTTCTAAAAGTCTTACAAGTCCTCTTACTTTTATCAGTAAGAGGTTGGCAGACGTTTATTTTTATTTATTTATTATTTTTTTTAAACCCAGTTAGACATATAATATTTTACTCAGTAAGAGGTGAAGGACTTGTCTTATTGTCTCTTACTCGATATATAGTATATTTGATAGTTTATTAACTATGTTATATTTATGATAAAAAGTCTTGTTTCATGTTTAGATAAGTTACTTAAATAAATTGCAGAAACGAGCACTTAAAATGATTCTGACAATTAAATAAAAACAAACACCATTATTTTGTTCAGATTTAGATTTTTTAGCCACCTTTTACTGATAAAGTGATGTAATCAAATTCAGATCTAAAACATCTTAATGAAACAAACACATCATTAAATGACTACTAGTTGAATGAGTTTCCAGGAAAACTTCTTTGTTGATAAAGCATTCAGGTACCATTTAGTTAATAAAGAACCTGAGATACCAATTACTAATCGTTACGATGTTTCTAGTGTTTAGTGTTTAGTATTTGGCAGTGTCGAGTAACGCATAGAAATTGCATTTTACAAAATTTAAACATGATACCTTATTTGAGACCTTCGATCTATAGTTATAAGTGGCATTTATAATCTATAGTTATAAACTTATAATGGCCCTTAGGGTAATGGCAACCGATGCGTCTTCTCAGAATTATGGGGGAAGGACGCCGGTGAACACTGCCGCCAACTCCCCAAGACGCTGGAATCATGGGACTGGGAAGCAAGAATGAGACGCAGAAGCATGGTGAATTGTGTTTGTAATATGACCGTTAATTTGCCCGTTGAGGGCTTTTAATGCCTTTTTTTTTTTTGGTTCTTTGACTGTTTGGAGCAGTGTTGTAAATATCGGTCTTGGCGGCCGATATATCACTGATATATCGCTTATCGGTGGTCAACCGATACGATATTTCACTAATCGGTCAAAAAAATCGGTTTGGTCAAAATCGGTCAAAATCGGATCCATTTTCCGGCGAAGATGGTTGAGCACCGGTCTAAAATCGGTCAAAATCGGATCCGTTTTCGTTCGATCAAAACAAAACAACGAAAAACAACCATCTACCTACCTGAGACCCGTTAAAGATGGTTGTGCACCGATCTTGAAGCCACGAGCAAATCAGCACCAAGTACTTACAACTATGGATCAACCATGTGGTTTTGGTGAGTGGTGACTGCGTTTGGTTTTGTTGAGATGATGGATCTATCTATGTTTTGATTTTTTTGGTATTCACTCAGTCTCTCTGTGTTTGTTGTATGGATTGAGTAAATTAATTGAGCATGTTGAAGGAAGAAGAAGAAGAAATAATAGTAATATATCAGTGGTGAGTGGTGACTGCTTTTTTATTAGGGTAGAGTGTGGTCTTATATATCCGAACAATTAGGGTTTAGCTTTATTGCAATTGGGCTTTTAGATTACTACTTGTGTTGGGCTGGGCTGGTAAAGTCCAAAAAAAAGGGACATTTGGTTATATCATTGAAAAATTAGTAGTAAAAATTGTATATATTTTAAAAAAGAAAAAATTCATTTATAATTTATGCTCTCCGATATATCACTGATATATCACCGCCATATCG
This sequence comes from Artemisia argyi, assembly GCA_030686995.1. Taxonomy (NCBI): domain Eukaryota; kingdom Viridiplantae; phylum Streptophyta; class Magnoliopsida; order Asterales; family Asteraceae; genus Artemisia; species Artemisia argyi. The sequence goes on along the minus strand of CM060699.1, from coordinate 62,968,547 downwards.
GTCTTGGCGCTTGGCGGGGGTCGACCGCCACGGTACCGCCGAGCGATATTTACAACACTGGTTTGGAGTATATATATACACATACACTTTATATATAAAACATACACATATACTGAGTATATTTTATCACTCGTAATAACCATAAAGAACAAGCCGACCGAAAGAAGGAAAAAGACGAGCTTCAAATTCAAGATTTAAGGAAGAAAAGCAAGGCTCGTGACCGGAAGATTTACACCGAACCACACGAGCATATCACAAACACTCGGTTGTTGAAGGTGGTGATTCAACAAAAAACCGAAATCGCGGACACGTACTGGTGGGACAAATATTGGGAGATGGAGTAGTAGCTTGGTTTTATTTATTGTATTTTCAGTATTTGTCGTCGTAACCGTTTTTTTAATGAAATAAATTGTTTGTTTTTATCTTTTATATATACATAATAAAAGTGTTTTACATTTAATTTTTATTATTTACAACATTATATATAAAAAAATAAAAAATAAAAATAAAAAATTGAGGCATGATTCTGAATTCTTCAGAATCGTTCCACTGCCAACAGTTTTGTCTTCAGAATCCTCCTGCCACATGGCACTCTGTAATTGGTTAGTGAGAATCCTCCCAAGACTCGGAGTGTAGGGTTGCCATCACCCTTATAAGTTTATGTGTAACCCTTTATTTTTGTGAAAATAAAGGTGGCTAAATGAGACAATGTTGTAAAAAAAATGAGTATGATAAAAGCAAAGTGGAAAAGGTGTAACAAACATGAGTATGATAAGTCAATAGTCTCTTTGGTTGATGTTTGAAGTGGGTGATTCTTTTCCTACTAATGACCCAACACCAAATAGTCTTGGATTTCCTCCATTCACTTTACTTTTGAGACTAGTCCACAAACCATATACGAAATTCATGCAGTTGCACGTAAATAACGTGTATGATAATGTTTAATAACCAATTGAGGTTTTCTTAAGGTGTTTTGAGGAGGGGGTGTTTGATTAGGGAGGTCTCAAGTTTAAGTTTCACCCGAGATTTTTATTCTTACAGGCGATAAAGAAGTAGCAGGCGGGTCTCAGAGTCAGCATATTGCCCAATTATATGTCATTACTGGACCTAAATTATTAACAACTGACAAGCCGTTTAAAATAGTAATAATAATAAAAATAATAATAATAGTAATAATAATAATAATAATAATAATAATAATAAATGTCACAAATATGTCATAACATGCGTTACACAGATGTGGTCAATGCTCTTTTTTTTACCACAACATTACACAAGTTGAATGTAATGTTGAAACTTAAAAAGTACAAAAGCTAATTTAAGAAAAATAACATCGTATATGTACGGTTATGACATACTACTACGTATATAGTACGTAACCTCACAATATTACTGAAAACCTCATTTATCTTCCTCGTAGGCCCACAAAGGAAACATGTTACATGTGCACATTACGTTTTTTCTACCACATTAAAAGGAAACCATAAGACGTAATCATGTGTATTATTATTATTTTTAAACCCCCAAAAATAAATATATATCAAAAAACTACTAGCAAGACGCCAAAAGTTAAAGAGTATAATACAAGACTAGAAATAAACAAAAACTATGCTTTCTAGAATCTTCCCGAGGCTTAAACTGCGAGGATTATATAAAAAGGATGAAAAAACTCTTGTCAATTACAATAAAAACGAGACAAGAGAAAAATCCTCACACACGAAGGTCGAGCCACCTGTTTTTCACTCCGGAGTGTTTTTGATATAGAAACAACAAAAAGACATTGAAACAAAAGACTAAACAAACACGAGATGCTCGAAACTCCTAGGACCAATCAACAGGAACTCATAAGCAGCAAAAGATTTTTTAGACATTCTAACCAATTACACGACATGTGGCCTCTATGAAAAAGCCAAGAATAAGAAGATGAACAAATATTGACAAAAATATCACTTTTTCTCATCGGGTGCGAACAAAAAGTGATGTTGTTGCGATACCTCCATATTCACCAAAATGAAGATGCAAAGATAACTGATAACCGATGAAACTTTTCTTTTTGAGCATGCCACACCCTAACCAATCTTTCCATTGTTCAGGAGACGTAAATGGAAGAAAAGGAATATCACACTAATTACGAACAAGTATCCAAACCTTCCTAGCGAAAGCACATTCAAAGAAAATGTGAGCGGAGGATTCCACGTTACCACTACAAGAAGAACATGATATCGTAGGAATATCAATTCCCCGATCCGATAGATTCAACATATGAGGCAACTGATCCAAAGATAGTCTCCATAGAAAAATATTAACTTTACGCGGGAGAGTTTTATCCAAGTAGTCGAATGCACCAAGGAAGCGAGAATCATAGAGTCGATGAGACAACATGTTTTCCCGACAGAAAAGACACCTTCATTAGCCAACGTCCAAACACAAGAGTCTTCTACCACATTAGTATCAATATGACTTATTTACAGATTTAAGTCTCTCAAATAAGCCATGTTACGAACTCCAATATCAGCCCTAGACCAATTCCAATGCCCGTTAACAATACGATCAATGATTAAACAATCTTTATCTTGCTCCAATCTATAAATCCTATTATACCGAATATGAAGAGGAGAATCACCAATCCATATGCCTTTCCAAAACGGATGCGGGTGCCACATCCCACCTTGAAACGAATGAAACTAAGCGGAATAATACCTTTCGAATGAAGAAAATTGGACGTACCAACTATCATAGCTCACGTACCATTAAACTTACAACCTTGATTATCTAAACCAACCTATTGCCCATGCAACGACGTAATGACTTTCACCCAAAAAGTATTCAGGAAAGAAAACATCCTCAAACGCCACTTCTGAAGGAGAGCCAGAAGATTTAAGACTACCAATATTCAGGCCTCCTTTATCAAAGGAAGAAAGGACGTTAGTCTATTTAATCCAAGCTAGGTTTTTGGTGTATTGAGAGCCACTAAAAAAATCTAGCATGATACCTTTCCAAGGAATTCAATATAAGCTCAGGAGCTTTAAAAATCGAAAGGTAGTATACACCAAGACTACCTAAAACCACTTTGATAAGAGTGAGGCTACCTTATTTAGATAAAAGATTAGCTTTCCAGCGGAAAGCCTCGATTGGAAACAATCCACCAAAGATTTCTAGCTGGATATGAGATTCATATTAGACCCAATCGGAAGACCAAGATGGGCGAAGGGGAAGGAACCCGAAGCACAACCATTACTACTAGCCATAACAACAACTTTGTCATTAGAAACTCCAATACCTTAAATGTTGGATTTGTGAATGTTAATTTTGAAACCCGATGCTAAATAGAAAACGTGAAGGACACAAATAATGGTGTCTAAGTCTCCAGAATTCCGTTCGGAGGTTGATGAGGCGAAAAATGATCCGTTTTTAGGGGGTCATTTAAGCCCGAATCCGAATTTATTTGATCAAATATTGCCCTAAATCGTTCCTTTTGTGATTTTAGGTGTTTGGAGAGTGAATTCTGGAAAAGAGGCTATTTTGGACGTTTTTGGAGCATAAAGTGAAGAAAACAACAAAGTACCAAATCCAAGCTGGAATTACAAGGTGACGGCGTCAAGAATTTACTCTTGACGGCGTCAGAAAGGATGAATATTTTACCGAAGGTTGTGAAGGCGTCAGATGAAGAGATGACGGCGTCAAAGTGACCAAGATTAGTTTACCGAGGGTGGTGACGGCGTCACATAGGCCGTCACGATTGGATCTAGGGCGTCCGAGGAAGTATATGGCGGCGAGTTGACGGCGTCAGATTTTACTCTTGACGCCGTCAGGACGATTTTCCTATATATAGTTTTCTAGTTTTTTCATAAAAAGGGAGAAGTTTTGGTGAAACCCTAAAGACGATTTTGGTGCCTCTTTTACAGGTTTTTCAAGGGTTCCAAACCCTTGAGACCTTGCATTGTAATTGAGATAAGTATACTCTTAATTCAATCAATATGTCTATGTGTTGGTTGTTTATCTCTTGTTCTTATCTTAATTCTACTATGCTAGGCTAGATCTCTCTTGTGTTTGCTTAGATCTAATGAAACCTAGATGTTGATTATGTGTTGATTACTTGTCTATTCTTGTTTTGAATGAATGATATTATATGTTAGGCTTAAGAAAACTGGCAGATCTCCAAATGGTAACATGCTTGAACGTCTTAAGAAACATGAACCGAGGCGTACTAGGTCTTTATTGGTTGTATTTAATGCATGAGCCACTGTTTACAATCCCTATAGTTGTGCTGGGTCATGGTGTAGGAGGAGATAAGAGCTCATAGAGTTGGGGAGTTATGTATGCCACTCCACGAATGGTATTAAGGAATACAACTCGTCATTCATACAAGTGTAACAAGTAATTAACATGTAAAAGATATCTAGGGAGTAATGAAGTCTAAGTAAACACAATTTCTCCAACCACTGCTCACAACCTTAGTTTAATATTAGTTTCATTTCATTTTCATTAGTTAATTAGTTATAAAGTAGTTTTTGGGTTAGTTGATTAGCAACTAATTCCGCCCACTCCTTCAAAACCCGAGATTTTACTTGCTTTCATAAAATATAAAAACACAAAAATAATCATCTTCCATCTCTAGAACTATTAATTAGGCTTTCTAATCCTAGCGACACTATTCCTAAGCTGAACGATCAATCCCCCGGTACTTGTCACTATACTATACTACAACGATCAGGTACACTGCCTGGTGGGGGTTGTAAGCCTCGCGAGATCCCTCGAGAGGTAAAGCAAGGTGCGATTCCCACGCATCAAGTTTTTGGCGCCGTTGCCGGGGAATAGTTATTGTCTAGGTTAGGATTTCTTTTTATTAGGTCTACTTGCTAGATTCCTTTCTAGTAAGATTTTATTTTTATTTCTTCTTTAGTCTATCTTATTTCTTCGTGCTTTTGTTCGTAACTCTTTACCATCCGACATCATGGAAGGTGGTAACATCTTTGAACCCATCATCCCACCACAACAAAACCCACCATTAGGACCCCTTAGGCCCCGAACCTTAGGAGAGTATTCCCGACCTAGCCACCAAGGCTACCGAAACACCATTGAGCTCACCGGAGCCAATGTGACCCCCTTGCGATCCGACACCATCCGGTTGGTGCAAAGCGGATGTGCATTCCATGGACTTCGTTCCGAAGATCCAAACCAACACCTTAAGGACTTCCTCAAAATCGTAGATTCCATAGACCTAGGTGTTGAAACTAGAGAGACTACCCGTTTACGCCTATTCCAATTCTCTCTACGGGATCAAGCTAGTCAATGGCTTGAGCGTTTACCCGCGGGATCCATCACCACATGGGATGATCTCACCACTCGTTTCCTTGCTCAATTTTTCCCACCGGGGAGAACTACTAAACTTAGGAATGACATCTTGATGTTTCAACAACGTCAAAATGAATCTCTTTATGAAGCATGGACTCGTTTCAAGGACTTACTCCAAAAAGTCCCTCATCATGGCATAGATTTGTGGCTCCAAGTCCAAATTTTTTATGACCATATCGATATCCCCACGAGGCGAACCATTGACCAATCGGCCGGTGGTAAGCTACGTGATCTCAGTGCGGAACAATCATGGGAACTCATAGAAGATCTTGCTCTCTATGACAACGAAAGTTGGAATGATCCCCGTGATTTGAACAAAACGGTCAAGGCAATATCTTTGCCTTCGAATAATTCAAGCACTCCCGACCGTAGGATCATGGAACTTGAGGACCAAGTCAAGTTTCTCATGAAATCTTACGAAGCTCCGAAGCATTCAAGCCAAGTGAACAAAATCACTTCTTCATGCGAATTATGTAGTGGTCCCCATGACACTCGTGATTGTGTGGAACTCCCCGGAACAGCTTTTGCGGACTACGCATCCACGTGTACCGACGAAGCGGGAGATAAGTGGTACACTTTCAAGCCCGAGCCAAACACATACGGTGATTCATATAACCCCTCATGGAAAAATCACCCAAACCTTAGGTGGAAACAAAATCAACCAAATTCATCCAACCCACCTAATCGTTACCAATCAAACGGTCCACCATCCAACCGTACCTTCAACAACAATCCTTCTAACAACTATGGTAGTACCAACAATCTTGAAGGATTGATGTCGAAATTTATGGCATCTCAAGAAGCTCGCATAGCTAGGTTTGAAACCGAATTCAACCAACAACAAACGGAGATGACCAACAAAATCGACAACTTGTTGAAAGCCCTCAACAACCAAACATTAGCCACACCTAGGAAGGACACTAGGGACACCAATAGTGGAATCCAAGCTAAGGACCCCTCATCATCCAAACATGTCCACTTTGTCAATGTTGTCACTATTAAGCCGATAGATAGGGAAATAGAGGAGAGTGACAAAGATGAAGTTAGAGTAGAAGCCAATAGTGAGGATGAGAGTAGGGAAGTTGAGGTTAATAAGGATGAGGAATTAGAGGAGGTAGAACCTATAAAGGAATATTTTGATAAGTTGCCAACCAAGGAAGAACGGGAATACCATAAGTATTTATTCGATAGTCCCGAAACAACATATATCTTTGGCGATCCCCTGATCAAAATGGGAGACCCCTCTAACATTAACATCCCATGCAATATCGGGCACATGCATGTATGGAAAGCTTACATAGACCTTAGATCCCCCGTGAACATCATGTCTAGGACTTATTACAATTGGGTGATGAAGAAGCAACTCAATTTTAGGATAATGCCCGGTAAAAGTTGGATAAGTAATTTTGCGGGAAGAGTGAAGGGATTGCATGTCATTATAGGGAATCTCACCTATGGGATTGATTTTATGATAGTTGAAGACATTCGTCCGGTGATAGATGCTTGCCTAAGTCAAGTAGTATTCGGGAAGCCATTTGTTGAGGCCACTAGGATGAGTTATGATCCGACGTTAGGGATAGTTAGATTCAAGGAAGAGAATGATGAGGTTGCTTATCAAATGCCCTACAAGATTGAGCAATACCGCCTTCTCTCTAATTTCGAAAAGGAACGTAAGCAAGCGGCTTATTATAGGAATGAGGAGGATAGACGTAGAGGAGTAGAGTATGTTAGAAATAGGATGCTTGGTTTCTACAAAGAGTGCTTACAACTAGGTCCAGAATACAAAACTGGTTTAGAAGATGACCTAGAGAATGGAACCAATGATGAAATCACGTAGTAACCCACGACTTTGAGTCTAGCTACAAGACTCGTAAATAAAGAAAAGCGCTTCTTGGGAGGCAACCCATGTTTTGTGTGATTTTATTTGTTTGATTGTTATTTGCTTCCGTATGCATGTTTTATTTTTATTGTTGGTTGATCATGTTTCTCAATTAAAATGTGAAATACTTTATTATGTTATTTAGCCTAGTCTTAACTTCAACCTAAAGGTATTTTTGCAAAAGATAAGTGTAAGGGGAAACCCCAAATATGTTTTTAAGAAACAAACCGATCATGATTATCCACAATATTTAATGAACATGTATATTCGTATTTGTTAGAGTCAAATGCTTGTATTGAGTCATAATCCAAGCTAGGTTTTTGGTGTATTGAGAGCCACTAAAAAAATCTAGCATGATACCTTTCCAAGGAATTCAATATAAGCTCAGGAGCTTTAAAAATCGAAAGGTAGTATACACCAAGACTACCTAAAACCACTTTGATAAGAGTGAGGCTACCTTATTTAGATAAAAGATTAGCTTTCCAGCGGAAAGCCTCGATTGGAAACAATCCACCAAAGATTTCTAGCTGGATATGAGATTCATATTAGACCCAATCGGAAGACCAAGATGGGCGAAGGGGAAGGAACCCGAAGCACAACCATTACTACTAGCCATAACAACAACTTTGTCATTAGAAACTCCAATACCTTAAATGTTGGATTTGTGAATGTTAATTTTGAAACCCGATGCTAAATAGAAAACGTGAAGGACACAAATAATGGTGTCTAAGTCTCCAGAATTCCGTTCGGAGGTTGATGAGGCGAAAAATGATCCGTTTTTAGGGGGTCATTTAAGCCCGAATCCGAATTTATTTGATCAAATATTGCCCTAAATCGTTCCTTTTGTGATTTTAGGTGTTTGGAGAGTGAATTCTGGAAAAGAGGCTATTTTGGACGTTTTTGGAGCATAAAGTGAAGAAAACAACAAAGTACCAAATCCAAGCTGGAATTACAAGGTGACGGCGTCAAGAATTTACTCTTGACGGCGTCAGAAAGGATGAATATTTTACCGAAGGTTGTGAAGGCGTCAGATGAAGAGATGACGGCGTCAAAGTGACCAAGATTAGTTTACCGAGGGTGGTGACGGCGTCACATAGGCCGTCACGATTGGATCTAGGGCGTCCGAGGAAGTATATGGCGGCGAGTTGACGGCGTCAGATTTTACTCTTGACGCCGTCAGGACGATTTTCCTATATATAGTTTTCTAGTTTTTTCATAAAAAGGGAGAAGTTTTGGTGAAACCCTAAAGACGATTTTGGTGCCTCTTTTACAGGTTTTTCAAGGGTTCCAAACCCTTGAGACCTTGCATTGTAATTGAGATAAGTATACTCTTAATTCAATCAATATGTCTATGTGTTGGTTGTTTATCTCTTGTTCTTATCTTAATTCTACTATGCTAGGCTAGATCTCTCTTGTGTTTGCTTAGATCTAATGAAACCTAGATGTTGATTATGTGTTGATTACTTGTCTATTCTTGTTTTGAATGAATGATATTATATGTTAGGCTTAAGAAAACTGGCAGATCTCCAAATGGTAACATGCTTGAACGTCTTAAGAAACATGAACCGAGGCGTACTAGGTCTTTATTGGTTGTATTTAATGCATGAGCCACTGTTTACAATCCCTATAGTTGTGCTGGGTCATGGTGTAGGAGGAGATAAGAGCTCATAGAGTTGGGGAGTTATGTATGCCACTCCACGAATGGTATTAAGGAATACAACTCGTCATTCATACAAGTGTAACAAGTAATTAACATGTAAAAGATATCTAGGGAGTAATGAAGTCTAAGTAAACACAATTTCTCCAACCACTGCTCACAACCTTAGTTTAATATTAGTTTCATTTCATTTTCATTAGTTAATTAGTTATAAAGTAGTTTTTGGGTTAGTTGATTAGCAACTAATTCCGCCCACTCCTTCAAAACCCGAGATTTTACTTGCTTTCATAAAATATAAAAACACAAAAATAATCATCTTCCATCTCTAGAACTATTAATTAGGCTTTCTAATCCTAGCGACACTATTCCTAAGCTGAACGATCAATCCCCCGGTACTTGTCACTATACTATACTACAACGATCAGGTACACTGCCTGGTGGGGGTTGTAAGCCTCGCGAGATCCCTCGAGAGGTAAAGCAAGGTGCGATTCCCACGCATCAGAGGTAATAATCACATCGTCAGCATAAAAAAGGTGAAATAACGTGATATCAGAAGAATCAAGCTTGATCCCACGAATGAGGCCAGAACTAACAACATTAGAAAGAGCATAATAAAGACCCTCCATAACAAGGATAAACAGAAAGGGCGAGAGAGGATCACCCTGCCTTAAACCTCGTTTAATAGAAAATTCAAAAGTAGGACTACCATTGATCAAAACTGATGCTTTAGACGAATGTAGACAAGCCCTAGTCCAGGATCGCAATTTAGAACCAAAACCAAGGCTAAGAAAAACGAATTCCAAATGCTTTCAACTAACCAAATCAAAAGCTTTCTCGATATCTGCTTTGAAGATTAACATCTTTTTCTTCCTTTTTTAAAACCACTTAATGACCTCACTGATGGTAAGCGGACCATCAATTTGATGACCTGAAATAAAAGGAGATTGCTCTTTGCTAACCACTTTGTCAATCGCTTTAGAGATCAGGTTAGCAAGAATTTTAGCGATGATCACCAATGAGCAAGATTTGACGGTAATCTTTAATAAAGATGGGATTACTAATCTTAGGAATAAGCATGAAAAAACGAAGAATTGGCATCTAGAGGCATCAAACCTGAATCAAAGAACGAGTTAACAAACTCAAAAATATCCGTCTTAATAAGATCCAAATAATTCTGTATAAATGTGAAAGGGAAACAATCAGGATCGGGGGCTTTGTTACTACCGCAATCCCAAACAACCGTCTTAATCTCATCTAACGAGACATGAGTCTCCAAGGAGTCGCGGTCAAGAGGACTAAGACCTGTAGAATGAACCAGCGGAGAAAATACCAATTGATAATTATGAGCTTGGAATTTGTCTTTTAAAAAATTAAGGAAAGCTTCCTTAATGAGAATCGGGTCCGAAATCCAAACACCATCGTACATAATACCAGTAATTGCTAGAGATCTCCTTTTATGATTTATCAACCCATGAAAGAACTTGGAATTCTCGTCACCTTCAATGTCCCACTTGATATGAGCTATTTGAATAAAACCAAGGGCTGCACGATTGTCGAATTTATCAATATCTTGAAGGAGCTTAAAACGTTTGTCGCGATCATCAATCCTTTTTTCGGTATCTTTAAGATCTGTCATCAGTCATTTTTTTTTTCAAAAATCATGTATTATTGTCTATTTTTTAAAATTCTTTTTTGATGTTTTACGTGCAAATTTGAGGTATTCAACGACAAGTATAGAAAATAAAATACTATGAATTTTGTAAACTCATACAAGCTTGCGCGACCTGTAGACATGAATGCAACAACGAAAAATCGACATCGTACGCAAATTGGGTTATTACAAAATCGTTTTTGTGCAATAAATATATACAAATCGTGTTCAGTTATATACATACTTGTTTTATTAGAAGTTATACTACTCCCTAGGTCTCAAAATATTTGCCCTTGACAAAAACTGCAATTTAAGTAAAACATAATTATTACTACTTTATGTTTTTTGCTATTTAGAGAAAAAAAAAAAAAAAAAAAAAAAAAAAAAATAGTTTTAGCTAATTAATTGGTGTCATCTTTAAAGTTTGTAACAATAATTTCTTTTTTGAAGGGTCACCCGAGTAAATAATAATTTAAAGAAAGGGTAATATCTAAACTCAATCAAACTTTCATTTATATTTTTGGTATAGACCATAAAATAACAACTTACTTTCTAAATTTTACCGAGATGAAACACTTACGCAGCGTTTGGTATGTTGTAATCAAAGTGGGAATTGAAAAAGTTATTACGGTAGAATGAGAAAATCTTGTTTGTTTACACATTTAAAATGTATTGATTCATTGCAAGGAATTACTCATTACACCATTTTCATTCCTTAGGGTCCCCTCCTTTTTTTTCATTACATCTTGTAATGGAATGGAAATTACATAAAAGTCCATCATTAATTAATCACATTAAATTATCTTTATATCATCAATGGTCATTTTAGTCTTTTTTTATCGATTCAATTACGTCATATCTTACCAACCAAACATGATTAATAACACTAATGAATCATTACATTGCGTCATTCATTCTATTACATCGTTTATTCCATTCATTTGATATTTCATTTCTTCCTACCAAACGAACCCTTACTTTTTTATCAACATTTAAGCCAACGAACTTTCAAATATTGTTATGAGGTGAAACATTTACTTTTTTATCAACATTTAAGCCAACGAAACTTTCAAATGTTGTTCTGAGATGAAACACTTTTTTCAAGAGTATTTTTGTTGACCTCAAAACAATATTTAAAAGTTTCGTTGGCTTAAATGTTGATAAAAAAGTAAGTGTTTCATCTCGGTAAAATTTGGAAAGTAAGTTGTTATTTTATGGCCTTTACCCTTTTAATAATGAATAAGTAAATTAAAACATCCTAAAAAGAAAACGTGGACTATTAAATTTGGGGATAATTTCATATTTACCCAATCTAAACATGAAAATGTCATATATACCCAAAATACAAGTTTTGAATGCATAATTTACAATGCAATTAAAGCATGTTTTGGGTAAATATGACATTATCATATTTAAGTTGGGTAAATATGAAATTGCCCCTTAAATTTGATAGGGAGGGAGTGGTATCTTTGAAAACAAGTCAAGTTTTCAATATAAAAACACCCATAAATCTCATTCGTTTTTCATAACCTAAAATGTCACTGAATTCCAAATGATTTCCAGCAACCTTCGGTCAAGAAACACGCCATCAATTCCGTAATATTCCATGCAAATTTGTCACATCCGGTTGTATATCTGTTTTGGCCATTGTACCCTGAAAAACATACGACAAATATGTTTTAAAAGAATCATGCTAAACACGAGACTCATGCCTTGACTTTTACTATTTTATTTTATTTATCGTTAATTATAGCCTGTCTTCTGCTTCATCTACAATTTGTTAGTATTTAATTTCATGTTTTTATTTACTGTTTTCTATTTATTGTGATATGATTTTATTAATAATAAAAAATATAACAGTTTCCTTACAAACAAAACTTAAAATTTAACTTATGTTTTTAAAAAAATAAGCATAATTTTTAATAATGTCAAACATGTTCCGATATTCATTATTATCATATTTTTTTTAGCGACATGATTATCAGTTGAAAATTTGTTATTTCACAAAATACACTTATATTAGTTGTCGATTTAAATATCTATGACAGTTGATATTGTAGATTAGTAAAAATTCCAAGAGAATTAGCTGTATAACCCTCCTAAGCTACAGGTTGTATTGTTGCAAGATGCAAACAGAGAAATGCAATTATCGAACCAGGGACGGACCTACGATTTTCGAGAGGGTGTTGCACAAATTTTCCTTTCATAAGTACGAATATATATATATATATATATATATATATATATATATATATATATATATATATATATATATATATATATATATATATTGCAAAAATAAAAAACTAGTCAATAAGATACATTGTCTATTATTATTGACCTCTTCGACGTTTCGAGCCTTGAAAGCGCTTCATCATGTCTTCATTCGTATTCGCAAATAATCCTTTTTCTGTGTTACAAATTAAAACATCGTTCACATAATTTTCACCTATTCTATTGCGGAGATTTGTTTTTATCAATTTCATTGCCGAAAATATATTTTCACGGTTGCGGTTTTCACAGTTAACACTAAAGGAAGCTTCAATAATGTATAAATCAAAGGAATCGTATGTATAGGGAGGAACAGATGAACAATTGAGTCGACACTATTGTTTGGTAATTTGTATAATGTATATTATAATTAATTTGGGCTTACTAGTATTAGGCTTTGTCTTTTTTTACAATTATATTTTGGTCTAAATGAAAAGTGTACCATAAATAATTGCTAGACTAACTACAGTTGCATCATAAAAAATGAAAGAAGCAAAAAGAATTTATCGGAGTTTGCACATATCAAGAAATGACAGTTTTCAAAAAAAATTTGCACTTCGTGATCTAAAAAGGGTGTAGCCCGTGCTACACCCGGCACTAATGTGGGTCCGTTCATGTATCAAACATATATATAAAATAAAAACTACAACATGCTACACATGATTTTGGACAAGTTGTATGAACAATCGCTATTGCCGTTGTATTTACTTGTTCTTATTGCTTCATTAATTATATGACTTTTGCTTCTTCAGGGCCTAAAAAGAAATTATTCTCAATGAAATCAAACTTTTTTCATTTACTTGGATCTCTTCTAGGGTCAACAAAGATAATCTTAATTAGATAGAGTGGTCTAGCAACCCTTGCACAGCTATATCCTTGTATCGTCTTCCTGAGCCTGCTAGCTTCTTGCTAGTGCTTCCTATGTAAATTGTTGTTAGAGAAAGAGTAGTTACTTTCTATCTTTGTGAATGGATTTAAGGTTGCGATGCTAGGGTCAGAGTTTAGTCCACGAATGGAGGCATGTTGTTGGTTTAGGTAAGTTAATTGACAAAGGACACGTTGCTCGGGTCAGTGTAACTGTGATTTCTTCGGCATTCATTCATCTTTCTTCCTTCAAAGTCATTATTATGATGCGTAGAACATGACACGCTCAATGTTATATGGCTCTCTAATATGGAAATGAGTATTACTTGATCATTGATCTATTCAAATATGTGACATTTTATATACTTGTGTCATGTACTTTATTAAGAGTAACATCTTGAGCAATTTAGAAATTAATGGGAGAAGCTAATTGATTGGGATATGATTGGTACATAAATTGTTGTTGAAAGTTGACTTTTAATAAAGCATTTGGACTATATGAAACAATGACCAACTTAGGGGACCCATTCTTGAAATGCTAAAAAGTTACCACTATCCATCCATCTGTTATTACACGCTTTAACTTATTTTGGCAAAATTAGCTGTGAGGAGTATTAGTGAGCTGTGAGCAGTAGCTGTAAGTTGTTGCCACAACTTATTGCTCATCGCTCACAGCTTCTTAAAAAAAATTGAAAAAATGAGCTTTACTAAAAAATAATAAAGCTCACATCTCTTTTTCCAAACGAACACTAAAAATCAAAAAGTTTATTACTCACCGCTCATCGTTCCAAAAATATCTGTGCCAAACATAGCCTAAATCCTAACCGTTTCTTTTACCCCTTCATTCATCACAGTAAAGTGATAAACGACTTAAACATTGTTGTCATTAGACATGCTTTTATGGTGGGTGATGGATCACTTTTATGGTGACCATGATGCGCCATCATCATAAAACTTCCTTCCGTCATGCGGGAAGCAAGGCAAAGAAAAGGGTGAGGTGATCACAATCAATATAATATGAATTAAATTAAGTTAAGCGCTCACAGTGACGACCAGACATGACCATGCCACATCAGTATTCTCTCTCCGACCATCTGACGACGACCAAGTTGCCGCAGTAATGACCAAGTTATTTTTTTTCAAAAAAAATTCAAATATCTTTTAAATTCTATACGTGTACATGCATGCAAACACTCCTTATCAACCAAATACGTATTGTGCATGCAAAGCTCAAATACGTGTTGTACATGAATCCATCAAATACGTGTTGTACCAAAGCCCACTCTCTCAATACAAACATTTAGTGCATCCATTATTCAAGCAACTTTTTTTCCAGGAACTACACTTAATACGGGTTCGTTTGGTAGGACGAAATGAAATGTTAAATGAATGGAATGACCGATGTAATGGAATAAGTGGTGTAATATAATGAGTCATTACCATTATTTATCATGTTTGGTTTGTTTGATAAGATGTAATGGAATCATAATAAAAAGACTAAAATGCCCATTATTGATGAGAATTTTCATTAATATGGTCAGTTAATGGTGGAGTTTTATGTAATTTGATTCCATTACGGGATGTAATGAAAAAAAGTAGGGGGCCATAAGGAATGATTTTGGTGTAATGAGTCATTCCTTGCAATTAATTATTGCATTACATAAATATAAACAAACAACATTTTCTCATTACATCATAATAATCATTTCCATTCCCCCTTTGATTACAACATACCAAACGCTACAGTGTTTACCAATACAAACATTTAGTGCATCCATTATTCAAGCAACTTTTTTCTAGGAACACTAAATACTAAGGAGTGTTAACCAATACAAACAACAACAACAACAACAACAATACTAAGGAGATGTTGAAGCTTAGAAAGGGGTTGCGGTCACCTGAAGATGATGAGAAGTTGATGAATTACATTTTAAGGAATGGTCTAGACTAAGAACTAAGGCTCAAACACATGCAAAGCTCAAACCCAAAATATTTAACAAATTTTGGAAGTTTGTGTGTGTAAAAATTCGGTCAGTTGGTGTTTTTGGAGACCGACGACCGATCAGGATCGATACCTACATTGGGATCGACTGATCAAGACCTTATACGACCGATGCTTGACGACCTTCCAATGTGCCCAACCTTAATGTACGCACAATAATAATAATAATAATAATAATAATAATAATAATAATAATAATAATAATAATAATAATAATAATAATAATAATAATAATAATAATAATAATAATAACGGTTATTTTTTATGAGGCCTCAACCAAACGGTCACATTTCATCGGCGTCGTCAGCAGCTAACAGTGACGAGCGTTGGCTAGGTTGATTGTCGCCGAATATGCAAGTCAAACATAGTCGTTTTGTGTCAATGAAGAAATTAGATCACACTGCCTTTTTGAAGATCAAAAGGCTGGAGATGGAAATGCAACAAAAGAAGATCGAAAAGGAGATGGAAGTGCAACAAAATAAGCTCGAAATAAAGCAACAAATGTTGGCCATCCAAGAACAAAAACAATGACAAAAAGACGAACTGTTTTATATAAGCCCTATTGATCACTTGAGTGGATTCCACCTCGAAAGGGTGTTGCAGATGAATAAGGCGATCAAGTAGAAGTGAAATGAACCATATTAGTTTATGTTTTTAAATTCGTACATTTATCTATTTAATTGTCAACGTAATGTTTTTAAATCATGAATAAACATTTAATTTAGTTTTTAAATAAATTTTTTAAAAAGAATGGGTTTTGTGGTGATAAAAGTGAAGATCATAGAAGTTGAAAGATGTTGATAGTGGTAGTGTGCTTGACTCCTCCCAAACCAATCAGTCAACCAGGTGTGGTCAAAAAGTCAAGCTTAGGAGAGGAGAGATCAATTTATGATCCGGTGTAAGCACAGCGTGTTCCCAGGTCGTTATGTCCCGACGAAGATGAAATTGTATTGGAAATGTTCAAGGGATTCAGTGATTAAGGAAAGTAACTGACTGAGGCAAAAGCAGTCAACTAAAGTCAACCACGGATGTGGTCAGTATAGTCAAACTCCTTAGGCTCAATCTCCGCGGAATACAGTGTTTCCCCGGGTCGTTCTGTCCCGACGAGGTGTGGATGGTATAAAAACGGGTTTGTGATCGGGTGAATTTGAATGGGAAGTAACCAGATAATGATTTGGATTTGTTTTACACTACTGAAATGACTAGGAATAACAATATTAACAATTACGGGAAACAGATGTGTAAACGTAAATCAAATTAAAATCAGACACGATTGCGTGCTGGAAAAAAGGTGAGTTTTAAGCAAATATAAACTACAGGGGGTGAAAATGAAACTTTTACAAACTTAATATTAAAAGAAAATTAAATTAAAAAGAAAAATATTTTTTTAATTATTTTATTATTTATTATTAATTAAAACTATTTAATTACTTATTATTAATATTTAACTTATACTAAATATAATATAATATTAAATTAAAACTAAAAAAAAAAAATTATTTTTAAAAATTCTAAAATAACTTAAAAATAATATAAAGACTAAAAATATGTCTTTTTGTCTTTTGTGATTTTAATATTAACTAATTACTAATTATATTAATTAAACTAATTAAACTAATTTTAATTACTAAAAATACTAAAATGACTTAGATAATTAGGAAAATTTTTATAAAACTATTTAACCATCACAGGAATCCTAAAAAAATTATAAAAAGTTTATATTATGTATTTTTAAATTATTTTACTAATTATTATCCTAATTATTAATTAATTACTACTTAAACTATTTAAATTATAAAAAATAGAATATGAACAGTAAAAATTATGAAAAAATTCCTAAAAATAATTTATATTATATAAAAGCTAGGAAATATATAAAAACTAGGTAGTGCTTAATAATAACTAATTTTTCTATTTAATTCTTAAATATTGATTAATTATTAATAAAACTAATATTAAATCTAATAAATACTAAATGACAATATAAAATTCTGGAAAACTTACTAAAAATACTTTAACATAAAATAAAATTAAGAAAAATATAAAAATGCAAATTACTTAAACAAAAGCTAAAAGGGAAAATTAAAAAGATAATTAATATTAAATAGAAACTATCACTTAATTTTAAATTGGATTTTTATGATTTTACTTTTGGAAAACTATTTTATACTTAAAAACAAAGAACTTTTGTAAAAACAACTTTTCTATAACTTAGAAATAAGCAAAATGGACACTAAAATTCTTAACAGTTTGACTTTTGTTGACTTAAGCTAGAAATCAGCTTTTGTGAGGTCCACAGGGGTGGATTTAAGTGCACACAAGTGAGATGGACTAATATAAAGCCAAAACAACAAAATAACACCACTGAATAAGCCAATAAGCGAAAATAAGCACTTGGATTCCTTGATTTCACACAGAAAATGGGACAAACTACAATAGTGATTCTAGGTGGGTCCCAGGGGTCTTAAGCTCAAAAACTTGGTTGGAATGGTGAGACAGCAAGCTTGGGAACACAATGGATCCAAGAACACCCACTGGGGCCCACTGAGGAGGCCTGTGGGACCCACCAAAGTGGTGGCAGTGGGGGTGGTGCTGCTACAGCAGGGGAGGTGATACCCCCTGCAGCTGTGTTTGATAGGTTGTGGGGCCCACACAAAAAATTGAAAAAATATACTGATTGTGGGATTTCAAAGTTGAGGTGGGGGGCTTCAATTGGTAAAAAGCACAAGGCCTGAAACTAAACAGAAAAATCAAAACAATTCCTGGAAAAATTGGATTTTCTGACAAGGCGTGAAATTTGACTTTTTGAGTTTTTGAAAGAAATTGACCAAGGTGAGTTTCTAATTGATCCTACTGATTCAATATGTTAAAATAAGATACAAGTAAACTAAATTAGGCTTAAACTTCTATTTATGAATTGAAATGGTGAAATGATCACCTCTACACACTAACAGTTAACAGATGAGGGTGAATCAAGGAGCATTTTGACTTTATGGTCACTTGAGACCTGAGTTTATGGTTACTATCACCTACTTGGACCTAGAACAACATAATGCAACAATAATTAACCACAATAACTTCCAAGCACCCTTTGGAACAGGTTATCCCAAACACCCCTATATGTTTGACTTATTTTGATTTTCAAAGCATTTGGAGGATTTAGACCAAGAAATTGAACCATAAACTCATAAAATGACATAACAAACTGAACTTAGTAGATAAACACCAATTATAGCAACAACTACCTAAAATTCACTAATAAGCTAAAATGGCAGTTAAAGATGAACAATGAGCAACAAAGAATTTCAAAGAACAAGCATGTAAAATTAAGTTATAGTCTTATCTAATAACACTAATGAAGCATAAAAACAGCAATAAGCAAAGCTAAGAACAAGTACACAGTAGAATGCCAAAATGTGAAAATGAAGCTTACAAATGAGATTCAGCTGAAAACACAAAACTAAGGACCACAGATAACTCCTATAGGCCTTCCACAAGGCCACTAACCCAAGGGCATTCCAAATTCTCCTTTGCTCCAGCATATCTTCATCATTCTCTGATTTTTTTTATTTATTCACCAATTTTTATGATTTTTTATGTATTTTTGCTTTTTAACTATAAACTGAATTTTAAGGTTGCTAATAGCTTTTAGAAGCTATACAAGGAGCTTATGTGAGTTTAGGAGTCCAAAACAACAACTAGTAACAACAACTAAGCTTTTTGAAATTTTTGACAATAAAAAAAAGAAATTGCATAAACTGATTTATAAAAGAAAATTTGGAATTAAGGTTACAGAGAGTTAAGATAACACTAGAAATATTGAATACAAACTTTAAAACTAAGAATTACAGTTGAATGAGTAAATTGCACTAATTTGACATTTAAACTAGACTATCCTAATTTATTAACTAACTCCTGGTCCTTGCTCCTTCTTTCTTGATTTATAAGGTTCCACTTGATTCTCTGAGCAAATCCCACAGCCGTTGGATGACTTATTTTGATCCTAGCCATTAAATGGCATTTTGGCGCCAAAACTAATACAAGCAATTGGGGCCTATGGAGGTGCATGGTAGAGTTATAGGGGTGGTGGATGTGATGGGTGAGCAGAGGTGTTGGGTTTGGGAGGTGGAGCAGAGCTAGTGGAGGACAAGTGGTGGGTGAAACCAGGGAAGTGGATGGTGGTATTGCTGTGTGAGGGGGATGAACTGTAGGGGCGGTTTTGGGAGGGGTTGACCGGGGTTTGACCCTTTTTAAATATTAAGGGTGGGCTTGGAGTTGTGTTGAGCCAGGGATTTGGTTGGGCTGGAAAGGGTAAAAGGGTTTGTAGTGGATCAGGTTTGTTTATTGGATTTTTGTTTTTATTTTTGGTCCATTTGATTTGTAGTAATAATTAACAAGGACCAAAAATGTAACTTCTGAAATTTGAGGGCTGGTTTTGTAATTTTCCCAAAGTAGTCACAAGGGTCTTTCATGCCATATTTGAAAAGTACAAGGACCATGATGATAATTTCCATATTCGAATACCCCAGGGACTAATTCTGCCAATTTATGAAACTTCAGGGACCAACATGTAATTTCTCCAATCTTTTCATCCAAGGACCATTTCTGTTATAATTGAATAGTACAAGGGTAGAGATTGTAAATTTTTCATTTTTTATTACACAGGGACCATTTTTGATTTGTTTGAAACTTGGGGGACCAAAGTTGTAATCTTGCAATTTTGAACTTTAAAGGACTTATTTTGACAACTTGTGAATCCCCAAAGACCTTTGATGATATTTTTCCATGTTTTGAGTAACCAGGGACTAGTTTTGACATTTTATGAAAGTTCAGGGACTGAAACTACCAATTATGCAAACTTTGTTCATTTTTCATCTGTTTTTACTCATTTTGCATCTGAAACATATAAAACACAATTTTGGAATATTTTCTGTATCTTGATGCATTTCTGAGTGTTTTTAAATGTTTTTGCAGTTTAGATTGACAAAAAAATGATGAATATTTACACACTCATCAATCCCCCACACTAAACTATTGCTAGTCTCATGCAATATATAATCAAAGAACAACCCGTTTTGAAAATTTAATGGATTTGATGTCTCTTTACCAAAAGCCATTACTTCTGGAGTAGCCAAATGTTGCAGTTCAAGTAAGAACTATGGTACACTGATAACCATATGATTTTGAGCAAACCATAAGCTTTCAACGGATTTGATTTGTCTTTACCAGAATCCGTTTGCTTCTGGACTAGCCAACTCTTGATGCAGTTAATAGCATCTTGGTAAGCTGATTACCAATTATGGTTTTCCACTGCCTTTACCATAAGCCATAACCTTGCGGGCTAGCCAACTCTTTACTTTTTAGGATATGGTGAGTTGAATACCATACAATTTTGGGCAAATTGTCAGCCATAAACGGATTTGATATATCTTTACCAAGAGCTGTTTGCTCCTGGATTAGCCAGTCTTTTTGTGATTTAGACATGGTGGACTGATGACCATAAAATTTTTGAAATAAAGTGAAATTTTTTTAAAATTTTAGCCAAAAACGGGGGTACTAGAAGGTATAATGTGATAAAATTCGCTAGAATTCCCCCTCCCCCCCCCCCACACTTAGAATTGAATATTGTCCTCAATATTCAAAATCCTGGCTATTATGCTGACTCTTTGAACGTAAAAAGGCAACATTACAAGCTAAATGTGGAAACACCATTTTTCACTTTATATATATATATATATATATATATATATATATATAGACACACATATACACATTTTTTTTTCATCAAAGTATATACATGGTAACAACAGCAGGGGTGACTCCCCCACACTTAGGGTGAAAACCCATATGCATGCTACTGTTTTTGTTTACCGAGTCGCTAGCTTGACTCGACCCCGAATTCATTGGTTCATGGGGAAGTATCAAGTGGAAGAGATAATCTCCATCGGACTTTCATTCAAGATGTTCGGATAAACATTTGAAGCACGTGAAAGTTCCACACCGATGAGATATATTCCCGGCTCAAGGTAATGGTAATTGGAAATGCCGGGGTCAAAGATAGTGTCCTCGCTCCCGAAGAAGTGAAGGAGAGAGGAAGTCACCATGTAGGTGAGAACCGGAAGAAAGATCTTGATAACAATTGTGAAACAATCGTCATCATTATCAGAAATTTCATTTAAAAACATCACAGGAGGGTGGGTTGGAATTTTGTCATCAATGAACAAACTCTCATGAGAGAGTATGTCTCCCTCCGAGTCATGATCTTTTGCAAGATCAAAACTTGATTGATTGTACTCTTGTGGAGATGTGATGTGAGTGAGTTCACCGGAGAACTCCTCAGGACAAGAAGAATCAATCAAAGAATCACGAGTGAGCAAAAGTTCTAACTCTCTTAGATCTGATTCAAAATCAAAGTTTTCATCCCCTGGTGGGATGGGATCAATATGAGCGAGTTCATCGGAGAACTCCTCAAGAAGAGAGTCGGTGATAGAAGTGATACTCTTTAGCTTTAACTCATGAGGGATATACGGAGGTGGGACATGTGCGGTGCTTTGTGGGCTATAAACATGCACCTCGTCCATTATAGTCTCCGTTTCAAACTCATCTGTCACACCCCCAAAATCGGGTCCAGCGGAAGCTTACATGTAGCTAGGGTGTAACTCAATTGGTATCCTGACAATAGTACAAAAATGGTTTTCACTTCAATCATTTAGAATAAATCGTTTAACCAAAAGTGTTGAATTTACATCGTTAAAAGTAGTGCGGAAATAGGCCCTTAAAATATTTTAAAACGGTCCCCAAATGAATATCAGAGTCTTCTTTGACCATGTCATGCCCTGCCAAAACCTCCAATAGCGTGCCGTTGCTTAATACCTGAAAATACATGCTAAAGTGTCAACACGAGTTTGGTGAGTTCTTAGAGTTTAGTGAAAAGGATGTAATGTAAAATATTTGAATGGAGATTTCCCAGCAAAAGCATCGTAAATCCACTCAGTTCCAAGTCCCGCCCATACAAGACTTACAACCTGTGTGTTTACAACCCACTGCCAAATATGTTTTGGTTTGTGTGAACAAAATAATGCTTGTATCTAAATTCAAAGATAAGTGTAGCAAAACAGCTATATAAACAATAATGTTGGTGTGAAATCATAGGTTTATAAAATGATATGTTATACGGCAACCTCAACTATAAATGCATGACAAAAGTCACAAAAATAGTACAATAGACCTTAAGCTCATGACTCCGAAGCTAGACTGATGAAGTATATGCCTCTCCAAAATGTTCTGCCAAAACACACTAAAATGACCGGAATGAAATGCATCCGTTCGACTGTTGGTATAACTACCACGGATGGAGACGTCACCCTCAATAGATCTATCCACTCACTCTCTCTTAAATGCAAATTAACGGTCCATGATAATAATAGGGGACTTTAACTAGGCAGCTAGGTAACTTAAGCAATGTACATAATGTTTTGATACTTAGGCCCGTATAAAAATGATGATGCAATGTATTCTCCCCCGTGGGATTTAAAAACAACGATAAAGTATATGCGGGTTTATATGTAAAACGAGCATAAAGTTGAAAACATGTAATAGAGCATGTATCTCCCCCAAAGAGTTTACAAAATAATTAAAAGAGTAGGGGCTATGACTCACCTGGTGCGATAGTTACGATGACAAAAGTGGATACACTGAAATGAGGCACGATCTCTAACCGCAACCTAATATGAATGATAGGCTCTAATGTAAGAAATGAAATGATGCTACATATGCAAATACGTATGTTATCGATACGACTCGTGAAGTTTGAAAATAATGTCTATCATCGAAAAATACATTTTTGACGTCTCATTACGTTAATAACCACTTTTCATGTAAATATGTTGAAACGGTACTCCACAATCCTTGTTTGGTGTTCTATCGGCAAATATAATGTTTTCGTCGCAAAAATAACATTTTCATTACTTGAAAATATGCCTAAAATGGCCTCGCAAAACATGTCGCGAATATGTTGTACGTTAAGGGTTAGTGATGAAACTCGGCGTTTTTGAAAACCTTGCAACAATGTCTAGAAGTCGTATCATTTAACTTTTGACCATACGGGTCTTGATCAATGAGAAAAACGACTCTCAACATGAAGTATTACAAAAACTGTTTTAGACTTGGGATTATTTTGCTATTAAAAGCTGATGGAATAAATAGAATTTCGTCGGGTTTCAAACGTGTATATCTTGGTCGTTATAAGCTTGTTTTCTATGTTCCTTATATCCCCGGAATCGTGGGACAACATATTAACATATTTTTAGTAGTTCGGCTTATCTAGGTTACGTTAAATGTCTCATTTTGTCCAACAAAAATTACCCAACAGCATGTTTATTTTCTGAAAATAACTTTTCGTCGTTAAACTTCGGAAAATCATATCTCCTTCGTTATAAACTCGTTTTTATCCAAACTTTCGGCCATAGTTTCGTCTTGGAATGTATTTTCTAAATATTTGGCTCAAAAGTACACCCATGCCCCTGAGTTTCCCACGTTTTACAAAATGGGACAGTAGGTTTATAACTTTGTCAAAACTTGGTTTCCTAGTTACTAACTTGTACAAAAACCTTCCAACCAACTTCAATACAACCCATAATCTACCATACACCTTCTTAGGGTGTCATGGAGTCCTAAACTTCACAAAATATGGTAGGATTTCAAATGAATGATCATAGGCTTTATATATACTCATAAAACCAAAATACTTGTAAAGTGATATATATAACATAAATACTTGTATGTTTTGCTAATATAACTTGAAAATACATCATGTTACTAGTTAAATGAAAGTATGAGATGATGAAAAATATTACTTGAAGCTTACTTGAAGTTTGAGGTGATTTGATGAGAAATTGATTTAGAAACCTAGTTTTTTTTATCACAAAACCTTAACAAGGTATGAAAGTAAAGCTTGATTATGTCTTGATCTTGAAAAAATGATGGATTCTTGTTGGTGTTCTTGTCTTGGCCGATCCATGGAGAAGAGAAAAAGAGAAAAAGGAGAAAACCTTCACTTTTTGATTTTGTAAATCTAGTTATGTGTAAGTATAAGTGTTTAGATATTTTGTTAGGAGAAAATATGTGCAAGTAAACTAGGGGGCTAGGGGGCGGCACATGGAAGAGAAAAAGGAGGGTTTTGGGGACTAATAAATAATCTTGTCCAATGTTGAAAGTATTAGTTAGTTTTAAGTGTACATTGGGTGTTATTGGGTACCGAGTTAACTAAAACTAAATCGTAACGAGTTGAGATAAAATATGACGGAGTTGTAAAAATCATGAAATTATATTCCTGATGAGAATCAGGTGTTAAAATAATTATCGGGTTGAAATAACGCAAACCGACGAAGTTATAAGCTCCTAACGTGAAATGTAGCAATTGATTTGAAAACACCGAGTAAATTGATAATATAATTTTTATATTATTATAATGAGTATGAAAATGTGTTAGGATCATAGTCGGGAGTATTGGGTATACGTTAGTATTAAAACTGAGTGGTAACGTTAATTACAAATTAAGCATACGTAAATTGAAATAATGCGTATCCGTGCATTATCTAATGTGATGATGATATTACTGATGATATGTAGACTACTCTAGTCTATATGATGTGTCCTTACTGATGATGCATGAATTCGCAACTAAACCAATCCGGTTATGCGAATTTAAATACCCGTAATCTAGATTTACGATGAAATAAATGATGAATGTGAATAGTGTTTTCCCTCCAGAATGAATAGTGTTTTATGAATAGTGAAATTTTGAAACACTTCTCAGAATCTCAAACCGACTTTGAAAATGATGAATAGTGATTGGTGAATAGTAAATGATAAATAGTAACTTCCGAGATGAATAATGAAATTTCGACATTTGAAAAAGGACCTGAAATTACGAGTTATGACATCATCACTATCCTTGATAATTTTCTCCGGAGGAAGAGAAAGTGACGGTTCTTCGTCTAACAGTTTTTCAAGAAAAAGGATATCTCCCTCCGGATCAAGATAAGAATCATCAATTTCTGGAGAAATTGAATCTTCTTCAGCAAGAAAAGCATCGACTTCTTCCAAGAGATGATCATCTCCCTCAACTGGTGTTAGGGAGGGAGAAGAGTTGGGAATGGTCGGTTCAAAAATCGGAGTGGGATTGCCACTCAAAGGAAGAATCGATGTCTGAGCTTCTGAAGGTTCATCCTCATCACTCTCATCAGAGTGTGAAAAGTGAATAGCGTTAGGATGACCTAGTCCTTGTTGGCAATATTGGTTTATATAACTTTTGTGATTGCCAAGGACCTCAATTTGAGCTATCTCAGCGGGAATGTAATCAGAATGATGAGCACTCAAATCAGTGGTAGAGTGATAATTAACTTCAGTATCCCACTGATAGTGATGATTTGTCATATTCTCGATTAAATCGTAAGCTTCTTGTGGAGTTTTCCGCATAAGATTACCACCGGCAGCCAACATGATTTTGTCTCGATCAATTAATGTTATACCATGATAAAAGGTTAGGATTTGATCAAGAAGCAAAATTTTGTGATCAGGACATTTCCGTAATAAAGATTTGAATCTTTCCCAAACTTCAAATACGGATTCCATGTGCAATTGTTGGAAATTCATAATGTCTTTCCTAAGCTGCACCGTTTTAGAACGTGGAAAGTATTTTGAAAGAAACTTGAGGAACATCTCTTCCCAAGTATGAATTGAGTGAGTTTTAAGAGCATAAAACCAAGGCTCGGCATCGTGGGATAAAGAGAATGGAAATAGATTCAAACGAATGCTATCCTGGGAAATTCCTTTTTGTTTCATGGATTGAGTGATAGATATGAATTTGTTTAGGTGCTCGTTTGCGTCCTCATCTTGAAATCCGTGAAATTGGCAATTTTCCCGGATCAGTCGAATCATGTGATCTTTCAATCTGAAATTGGTTTTTGGAACTGATGTTGGAGTGATCGGTCCTCCTCTACCGTCAAGTGTTGGACGATAGAAATCCTCCATGGTCCGAGGATCATGGGGATGATGGGGTGAGGAATCGATCATTGTGGAGAATCAAATAATGAGAGGGTGAAAAGATAAGAATTAAATATTTTAGAGGTATAAGAAGTTAAAATCAAACTGATAGAGGGTAAAGAAGGAATCAAAAGGTAGGAGGGTAAAGGTGAATATTTTTGGAGTTTTTATAAAAAAAAATATGAACAAGGATAGATATTATACAAAGAGTGTATGTCCCGATTCACTAATCTGAAAACCGTTTAGAATACGCGCACAACCTCCCCGGCAGCGGTGCCAAATTTTGACAGAGGCAAAAGCAGTCAACTAAAGTCAACCACGGATGTGGTCAATATAGTCAAACTCCTTAGGCTCAATCTCCTCAGAATACAGTGTTTCCCAGGGTCGTTATGTCCCGACGAGGTGTGGATGGTATAAAAACGGGTTTATAATCGGGTAAATTTGAATGGGAAGTAACCAGATAATGATTTGGATTTGTTTTACACAACTGGAATGATTAGGAATAACAGTATTAACAATTACGGGAAACAGATGTGTATAAACGTAAATCAAATTAAAATAAGACACGATTGTGTGCTGGGAAAAAGGTGAGTTTTAAGCAAATATAAACTACAGGGGGTGAAAATGAAACTTTTACAAACTTAATATTAAAAGAAAATTAAATTAAAAAGAAAAATATTTTTTTTGATTATTTTATTATTTATTATTAATTAAAATATCTAATTACTTATTATTAATATTTAACTTATACGAAATATAATATAATATTAAATTAAAACTAAAAAAAATGAAAATTTATTTTTAAAAATTCTAAAATATCTTAAAAATAATATAAAAACTAAAAATATGTCTTTTTTTCTTTTTGTGATTTTAATATTAACTAATTACTAATTATATTAATTAAACAAATTAAAATAATTTAAATTATTAAAAATACTAAAATGACTTAGATAATTAGGAAATTTTTTATTAAACTAATTAACCATCACAGGAATCCTAAAAAAATATAAAAAGTTTATATTATGTATTTTTTAAATTATTTTACTAATTATTATCCTAATTATTAATTAATTACTACTTAAACTATTTAAATTATAAAAATAGAATATGAACAGTAAAACTTATGGAAAAATTCCTAAAAATAATTTATATTATATAAAAGCTAGGAAAAATATAAAAACTATGTAGTGCTTAATAAAAACTAATTTTGCTATTTAATTCTTAAATATTGATTAATTATTAATAAAACTAATATTAAATCTAATAAATACTAAATGACAATATAAAATTCTGGAAAAATTACTAAAAATACTTTAACATAAAAGAAAATTAAGAAAAATATAAAAATATAAAAATGCAAGTTACTTAATAAAAAGCTAAAAGGGAAAATTAAAAAGATAATTAACATTAAATAGAAACTATCACTTAATTTTGAATTGGATTTTTATGATTTTACTTTTGGAAAACTATTTTATACTTAAAAACAAAGAACTTTTGTAAAAACAACTTTTCTATAACTTAAAAATAAGCAAAATGGACACTAAAATGTTTAACACTTTGACTTTTGTTGACTTTAGCTAGAAATAGCTTCTGTGGGGTCCACAGGGGTGGATTTAAGTGCACACAAGTGAGATGGACTGATATGAAGCCAAAACAACAAAATAACACCACTGAATAAGCCAATAAGCCAAAATAAGCACTTGGATTCCTTGATTTCACACAGAAAATGGGACAAACTACAAGAGTGATTATAGGTGGGTCCCAGGGGTCTTAAGCTCAAAAACATGGTTGGAATGGTGAAACAGCAAGCTTGGGAACACAATGGATCCAAGAACATCCACTGAGGGCCCACTGAGGTGGCCTGTGGGACCCACCAAAGTGGTGGCAGTGGGGGTGGTGCTGCTGCAGCAGGGGAGGTGATACCCCCTGCAGCTGTGTTTGAGAGGTTGTGGGGCCCACACAAAAAATTGCAAAAATATACTGACTATGAGATTTCAAAGTTGAGGTGGGGGGCTTCAATTGGTAAAAAGCACAAGGCCTGAAACTAAACAGAAAAATCAAAACAATTCCTGGAAAAATTGTATTTTCTGACAAGGGGTGAAATTTGACTTTTTAAGTTTTTAAAAGAAATTGACCAAGGTGAGTTTCTAATTGATCCTACTGATTCAATATGTTAAAATAAGATACAAGTAAACTAAATTAGGCTTAAACTTCTATTTATGAATTGAAATGGTGAAATGATCACCTCTACACACTAACAGTTAACAGATGAGGGTGAATCAAGGAGCATTTTGACTTTATGGTCACTTGAAACCTGAGTTTATGGTTACTATCACCTACTTGGACCTAGAACAACATAATGCAACAATAATTAACCACAATAACTACCAAGAACCCTTTGGAACAGGTTATCCCAAACACCCCTATATGTATGACTTATTTTGATTTTCAAGGCATTTAGAGGATTTAGACCAAGAAATTGAACCATAAACTCATAAAATGACACAACAAAATAAACACCAATTATAACAACAACTACCTAAAATTCACTAATAAGTTAAAATGGCAGTTAAAGATGAACAATGAGCAACAAAGAATTTCAAAGAACAAGCATGTAAAATTAAGTTATAGTCTTATCTAATAACACTAATGAAGCATAAAAACAACAACAAGCAAAGCTAATAGCAAGTACACAATAGAATGCCAAAATGTGGAAATGAAGCTTAGAAATGAGATTCAGCTGAAAACACAAAACCAAGGACTACAGATAACTCCTATAGGCCTTCCACAAGGCAACTAACCCAAGGGCATTCCAAATTCTCCTTTGCTCAACCATATCTTCATCATTCTCTGATTTTTTTTATTTATTCACTAATTTTTACGATTTTTTTATGTATTTTTGCTTTTTAACTATAAACTGAATTTTAAGGTTGCTAATAGCTTTTAGAAGCTATACAAGGAGCTTATGTGAGCTTAGGAGTCCAAAACAACAACTAGTAACAACAACTAAGCTTTTTGAAATTTTTGACAAAAAAAAAAAAAAAAAAAAAAGAAAGAAATTGCATAAACTGATTTTTAAAAGAAAATTTGTAATTAAGGTTACAGAGAGTTAAGATAACCCTAGAAATATTGATTACAAACTTTTAAAGCTAAGAATTACATTTGAAAGAGTAAATTACACTAATTCGATATTTAAACTAGACTATCCTAATTTATTAACTAACTCCTGGTCCTTGCTCCTTCTTTCTTGATTTATAAGGTTCCACTTAAGTCTCTGAGCAAATCCCACAGCCGTTGGATGACTAATTTTGATCCTAGCCATTAAATGGCATTTTGGCGCCAAAACTAATACTAGCAGTTGGGGCCTGTGGAAGTGCAGGGTAGAGTTATAGGGGTGGTGGATGTGATGGGTGAGCAGAGGTGATGGGTTTGGGAGGTGGAGCAGAGCTAATGGAGGTCAAGTGGGGGGTGAAACCAGGGAAGTGGATGGTGGTATTGCTGTGTGAGGGGGATGAACAGTAGGGGTGGTTTTGGGAGGGGTTGACCGGGGTTTGTCCCTTTTTAAATATTAAGGGTAGGCTTGGAGTTGTGTTGGGCCAGGGATTTGGTTGTGCTGGAAAGGTAAAAAGGGTTTGTAGTGGATCAGGTTTGTTTATTGGATTTGTGTTTTTATTTTTGGTCCATTTGATTTGTTGTAATAATTAACAAGGACCAAAAATGTATCTTCCTGAAATTTGAGGGCTGGTTTTGTAATTTTCCCAAAGTAGTCACAAGGGTCTTTCATGCCATATTTGAAAAGTACAAGGACGATGATGATAATTTCCATATTCAAATACCCCAGGGACTAATTCTACCATTTTGTGAAACTTCAGGGACCAACATGTAATTTCTCCAATCTTTTCATCCAAGGACCATTTCTGCCATAATTGAATAGTACAAGGGTAGAAATTGTAAATTTTTCATTTTTTATTACCCAGGGACCATTTTTGATTTTTTTGAAACTTAGGGGACCAAAGTTGTAATCTTGCAATTTTGAACTTTAAAGGACTTATTTTGACAACTTGTGAATCCTCAAGGACCTTTGATGATATTTTTTCATGTTTTGAGTAACCAGGGACTAGTTTTGACATTTTATGAAAGTTCAGGGACTGAAACTGCCAATTATGCAAACTTTGTTCGTTTTTCATCTGTTTTTACTCATTTTACATCTGAAACATATAAAACATAATTTTGGAATATTTTATGTATTTTGATGCATTTCTAATTGTTTTTAAATATTTTTGCAATTGAGATTGACAAAAAATGATGAGTATTTACACACTCATCATTAAGTAGATTATGATTTGGATGTATTACACTAATCAGATATGATTGAGATTAAGCTAATTAACAATATTAACAAATACAAATCAGATACGTAATTAAACCTAAAACGTAAATCAAATTTAAAACAAACGTAATTACGTACTTGAAAAGTGGGAATTAAGCAAAAATAAACTTAAGGGGGGGTGAAAATGACCTTTTTACAAACTTAATATTAAAAGATTTTAAAAAAAAAAAGAAAATTATTTTTTTGATTATTTAAATATTTAATATTAATTAAAAACTATTTAATAATTAATTTAAACTAATTTAAATTAAGAAAAATACTAAAATGACTTAGAAAATTATGAAATTTTTTCAAAAACTAATTAACCATCACAGGAATTTTATAAAATTATAAAAAGTTTATAAAAATTATAAATAAGCTATTTTAATAATTATATACTTAATTATTGATTAACACCTATTTAAACTAATTAATTATAAAAAAATAGCAAATGAATAGTGAAAATTATGAAAAATTTTCTAAAAATACTTTATGATTTATAAAAGCTAGGAAAAATAGAAAAAGTACGAGTGATTAAAAACAAGCAGTAATGATTTTTATTTTTGATTTTTTATTTAAAACTAGATAAACTAAAATTAATTATTAAAAATAGCAAATCAAAACAGAAAATTATGAAAATTTTTACACAACTACTTTAATATATCAAGAATTTAAGAAAAATATAAAATAGGAAAGTGCTTTTTGAAAAAGCAGAAAAATAAGCCAAATGGCTTAAATAGAAGCTATCACTTTTTTTTATTTTTGATTTTTCTTGTTTTTCTTTTATAAAACTATTTAAATACCAAAAATAAGCAACTTTTGGGAAATCAAACTTTTTGGAACTCAAAAAATAAGTTGTATGCAAGCTTATGAGCTTGACAGTTGGCTTATTAAGGTTAAAAATGGATTTTTAAGTGAAAATAAGCTGCTAATAAGCTACCACTACTGAACCAAGTACAAAATAGGCTATAACCAAATGAGATGCACACAAAATAAGCTTAAACAACTGAAAAAGCTCATTGAATAAGCCAGGGAACACAAATAAGCACAATCCATAACCTGAGAATCACATAGGCAAAAAGGGCCAACTGCAGGCTTATGTGGGGCCCATAGGAATGATCAGTGGTCCAAGGAGAGGGTGAAATCAATAAGCTAACCTGGAAGGCTTTCCAATAAGTCAAGACTCAAGCCCTGGATCTACAAATAAGCTAAGGGTGAGCTTATGAAAATTGGTGTTCACTACTGATGAGTCAAAGCACTCAGGGAAATGGGGAATCTAGGATCCAAATAAGCTATGGGCAAAAGGTCTATGGTCCAATATAAGCACATAAATGAAAAGAGAGCTTATTGAGCTCTCTAAAAAGCCAAGGGTCTAAAGCTGAAGCTCACAGATAAGCTTTGGAGGGACTTGTGAAATTGGTGCATACATTGAGTGACTCAGTGTAAGGGTTTGGTCAGGGCAACTAGCAGCCCTGATTAAGCTATGGGCAAAAGCTTCTCAAGCCAAAATAAGCCCTGATCTAATAAGCTTAACTAACAGGTGTTGAAACTTAGACCTTGATAGATCTTTGAGCACTCGTGGATCATTAGTTATGTTAATGTAATCACTAACACACTAAAAGAAAATCTCTGAAACTTGTATTCTAAAGCGGAAACAAACACAAGTATGAACAACTGAATACTAAGAACACTTGATCCTCTATGGATCTTTTAATAATACTGAAAGTGTTTTCTAAAAACGTGTTCACAATACATAATTGTGTGTTCCTTTTATACACAAGGAACCCAAAACCGTTTCACAAGAAACGTATCTTCTAAAAACTTTAAAAGATATGCATTATCACTTCCTAAATAAACTCATGCATATCCTAACTATATTACATAATATACGGAATATCTATTTCCGCAGAAACTAATAATGCTGAAACTAGTCTTCAGCAGATACACTGCTTCAGCAGGAACCAGCTCTTCAGCAGTATCCTTCAGCAGTAACCGTCAGTAGAATTCTCAATTAGTAGAATTCCCAACAACAGGCTTCTCAAAAAGCCAGGGCACAAAGGGTGGGGGCTACAGGTGAAGACTATGGAGGGTTGTAAAGTTAGGCTAGTCACCCTGGTGCAGGGGAGCCTTTTTGCAATTTGGGTCAAATTAAGCCACTGAATAAGTGCTAAAGAAAAATTATAAAAATAATCTAAAATAAGGATTTTAAAAATGAGCTACTGAGCTTGAATTTCCAAAAGATTTAGATCAAATGAACGAGGATTGAATCCGTGAAAATTCCAACAAAAAGTTGGTTTCTGCCAAAACTATACAAGTTTGACTTTTGAGATTTAGGACCAAGATTGACTTTTATGAACTTTGCTTGATTATGATGATATATGTTATATTGAGACTGAGTTAAGCTATATAATACACTTATGCATCAATAACTATGATTGTGATCTCACAAAACCCAACAGTGAACAAGTATAAGAGATCAAACTCAGATTTTGACTTTTTAATGAATGAACTAGGTATTTTATGGTTTATATGAACTACTTATACCTAATGCAACATGAAACAATAGGAAACAACAAACAACACAACCCTGATCACAACTAGATCAGCAAATCCAAACAAGCCTTTATATACACTGATTTTTGATTTCTTAAAGAAATGGATGTTTGAGATTATGAAACTAATTTACAAGACCTTAATATGTTATTTAGGCTAGACACAAAAGAGAGGGTCAACCCCCCTCCTTTTCTCTGCCACGTCAGCTTTCTCTCTCCAGCGACCTGCAGGCGATTCAGTGCCACAGTAAGGGTGATCAAGTTCAATTTAAAAAAAAAAAAAAAAAAAAATTAACACAAACTAAAATTTCATTCATAATTAAAACGTTACATATTAATTCAAATAAAATAAAAACATTACAATAGGATTCAAATAAAATTAGGCTGGACACAGAAGCAATACACGACTAAACTAGTTTGGATTATGATGGTGCTAAATGTCTTCCACCAAATCGGCTTTGAGGCTAAAGATGAGTTGTTCTATTGCATATCTCCCTAGTAATTTCCAATGATTCCTCATGTGTTCTTAAGGGATCATAAGAACGGTGCTGCTCCGCTGGAAAGAATTCGGGGGATATTGCCCGCCCTTCGTCTTGAATTATCATATTATGTGTTAGCAATAGAAGCTCTGATACCACTTGTAGGACCCTAGAATACTATATCTAACACAAGTTTATATAAAGATAAAGAAGAGATAAGTAGAGAGAGAGAGAGAGAAAGAGAGAGAGAGATGGTAACTTCTAGAGAGAGAAAGAAAGATGTATTAGATTAAGAGAGAGAAACATACATAGTAGCACCCTAGAAGCAACCCCTCCAAATGGGAGCATTTGGAGGTATTTATAGGAAAGATAAGAAGATGGGCCGGGCTTGGGCTTTTGTAATAAACTATACATAACCTTCTACAATATTAGATTAAACCAAGCTCGTTTACCTTTAACTAAACTACAAGACTATTACAATATTATTACAAGACTCAATGACTTAATAAATGATCGTCACTTGTATTTCTAACATTATGTAATATGATGCATGTGTACATAATATGTCCAAGACGCTCTTTGTCAACCCTTTTAACCGGATGTTTAATCATTAGCCACTTCCTCTTTAGTACACCAAAAGCACGTTCCACATCTTTTCTTGCTGCTTCGTGCATCCTTATACAATTGACGCTTGTCATCATGCGTCCCTGGATTTTTAATGGACTTCACAATAACAGAGTATTCCGGATATATCCCATCAGCAAGATAATATCCCTGTTTATAAGGCACGCTGTTAGCAAAGAATTCCACATCCGGTGCTCTCCCCATTTTGAGATCATTGAAAAGAGGGGATGCATGTAAAACATTTATGTCATTATTCATCCCGGAGACACCAAAGAACGCATGCCAAATCCATAAATCTTGAGAGGCGATCGCTTCCAATAAAATGAAAGGATTTTTCACGTGATCACCCCTACAAAATTGAGCTTTTAAAGCATGTGGGCAATTCTCCCACGGCCAATCTGTACAAGCAATGCTTCCTATCAGCCCCGAAAACCCATGAACTCGATGGTGATGCTCCTAGAGTCTATCAACGTCAGTAACCGTCGGCTTTCGCAAATACTCTGGACCATATAACTCCATGATGACCTCACAAAATTTATAGAGACACTCACGAACTGTTGACGCACCCATTTGCACATATTTGTCAAGCATATCAGGATTGACTCCGTATGCCAATTGACGAATTAACAAAGTAACTTTTATCAATGGAGAAATACCAAGTACGCCCGCACAACTAGGAGTTTGTTGGAAATAAGGTGAATGATCGGTTACCTCTCGTACAATTCGTGTGAATAGTCTTCGGCTCATTCAGAAACGATCATGGAATTGTTCATCGCCGTATGTTGGGTTAGCGTAAAAGTAAGCAGTCACTAAACGGTCATGAGCACCCACACGATCCCAAGTAACATGGTTACGTGTTTCTTTAGGTTGTGACGCTTGATAAGCCTCCAAACAATCTTGCGCAAACATCAAAAACTCAGTACTAACTTCATTTTCATCATCCGAAGACGAATCGGCAAAAAATATCCCGAAAGAATTAATGGTGTGAAAAAAATATAGAGAGTGTTTGAAATAAGATTGCGTAAATTGAAGTGTGTTTATGTTGTATATTTATAAGGATTTTTTCATTTTTATTTTTATTATTTTTTATTTTATTTTATTTTTTTTAGCTCTAACGAACATTTATGGAGGTAACCATTTGGATCAAAAAGCAACAAAATATAGAAATGGATTTCGGTCGAGGTTGAGACCGATTCACATTGTTTTCTTCTTTGCAGTCGGTCGCGACCGAAAACACACAAAAGGATCGACCGACTTCGACCCAATCGACCAAGTCGGTCGAGTCCCTTATTGTGTCTAGCCTAATAAGCTAACTGAGGCACAGAATCAACACTCTAAACTCCAAATACCTAAGATGTAATGAAGTACTAATTTAGTAGTGTAACTAAGAAATTTTAGCACAATGGAAACTATTAAGCTAGTACACAATTTTAAGCAATAAAATGACTAGAGTACACCTAATAAGCACAAAGAAACATAAATAAGCAAAAAATAAGTAGTTATACAGTGAAATTAGAAAATGGAGAAATAAGCTTACAAATGCTTTCCAGCTTATAACCAAGGAACCAAGGACCAAGAACTTACCCTAACACCTCCCCTGAGGTTCTAATACCACAACATTCAGATCTCCACCATGCTCCTTCTTCCTTCTCCACTGATTTTTAATTTTTCACTTATTTATTTGTATTTTTGTTTATTTTTAGTTATTAACTAGAACTAATTCAAATGTTTAAGGAACCTTATCAAAAGCTTATAAAAAACGTATATGAATTCACTGAATCCCTAAACAACAATTTTAAACAACATAACAACAATTTGAAATTTCCACTTGAAAATGCAAATTTGAGATCTAGATCACAAGAGTTGAAATTTAAGGTTAAATAAACTTTATATTACACTAATGAAATTGATTACAACTGTTTTGAAGCTAAGGATTACATTGGAAAATGAAAACTAATTAAAACGACCAGCTATGATAAACTACAAACTAATACTCCTTCATCTCTGCTTCTCCCTCCCTTTATAGTGCAAATTAGGGTTCTAGGGGTCCCATTTGTCCTTTCCCAGCATTAATATGAGCCTTTAGATGACTCAATTTGATACTAGCCGTTCCTTTGGGTTTGGCTGGAAAATTGGTAACAGCCAATTTTGGCTGTTTCCTGCAATAAGGGGTGACATTAAATGTGGAGGTGATGTAACAACCGTGGTTTTGGCAGGTCAATTTGACTGATAGTCTTGACTCGGTTGACGTTTGTTTGGTGTGTCTTAGGTGTTTGAAATGATATAGGTGAGTTTTAGCACTAAATCCCTTTGCGTAAATGGTTTTTATTGTGATTTGGAAAGTTTGGAATTTGGAAAAGTTCATTTTGATCACCTTTGTGGTGTAGAAATGACTTGTGTAGTTTTGGTGTTTTTGTGATTTTGCGTAACGAGTCTTCGTTCAAGTTAATGAGCGTAAGCGAGTTATGTGTGTTTTGTTTTTTATAAGTTATGTTTCAAAAGGAGTGTGAAATTCTATTTTTGGAAACTTTGTTTTGAAAATGATAATTTTTCCGGTTGTCGTAAAAGTTAAGGTTTATTGCGTAAGACGCTAGGATTAGCTACGGGTGTTTATAAAATATGCAAAGTATGAGGTTTTTAGTGTAATAATTAAGTTTAACAAAAAAATATAAAATATGTATGGGTATACATAAAATTCGACTAGAAATGGATAAGGGGGAAAAAGAAAACCCAATTTGAGTCCAAATATGACTCTTAGGCCAAGGAATCCTAGTTCAACCCAAACAAGCCCAACCCTTACCCTTGTAACCATATAGACCGACCCAAACACCCTATTTTCTGCAATTTGAGTCGATCACAAGGGCAAGAGAAGAGGGGAACAATTAGGGTTTATAGTTTTGAAGCTAAAATCAAGAATCAAGGTAAAATCTTTAAACCCTATGTTCAATTGTTTGATTAATTAATATAATTCGTGTAATATTAAGTATGATGGATCTAGGGTTTGTAAACTTCTGTAAATTAATTAATTAAAACATGTTAGGATCATTGGTTGATGATAGTATGGTAATTGGTTAAGGGAATTGAGTGTAAAACACGTTAGATTATGTGTTAGGGTTTGGACAAAAAACTATGGCTGTAAAGATGTGAGTGTAAATAACAGATGGTGAAGAGTTAGGTCACGAATTTTAGGTCTAAATTGAAGTTTAATGAAAGAGATTTCGAAAAAGTCCAGCCACGATTGATTTCAAGGTCGGGAAGTTGGTCTTTTGATTTTTCTTTGTTAAGGTGTCAAAGCTGTCAAACCGGCACAGGATTTGGGTAAAAGTTTGAGGGTGAGTTGTGGTTGTAAAAGTGGTATTTTGACTAGCCCTTCTGGAATAATTAATTATTAGGTTATATTAGACTACCACGAAAAGAATTCGCGATAAAAACTTGTGGAAGTATTTTATGTTAATTAAGACTTTTTGGTGTGCGTTCAGATCCGAATTTGAGTAGTTGACAAGTTTGATTTTATTTTGAGTACTTGTGTGTGTTATTGGTCCATGGCCTTCTGGGATTAACTTGTATGCTTATGAGAGACCAGGGTAAATTTTTGGTATGAGTTGTTGAGCTTTATTTGTCGTAATTTCATGTGGACGAATGTACCCAAAAATTCTGCGTTTTCTGGTTTTATAAGTGCAAGGGATTTAGTGAGTGTTAGATTATGGTGGTGGTTAGTATGGTGTCTAGGAGATCCATGGTGGGTCATATGAGTCTTAGAAATCCATCATATGTGTATTACATGGGTTTTAGCTTTTAGCTTGACCTTGTGTAATGTGGATTATTTTTGTGTGCTATAGATTGTGAATTGGTTTTGTGGAAGCTGCGGAGTTTAAGGTGAGTTCATAGTCCCATATTTTTAACTGGTTTTAAACTTGGGATGGAAATGATGCTTGTCTTAAATGATTTGAATTACTGTGATTATGTGTATGTGTGTTAAAGAGCTCGGACTTTTAATGTTATCGTATTTTTGCTATATGTGAACGGTAATGATATGATGTGTGATTCTGTGTGGTCCAATTGGGAGGGTGCTTACCATGCTGCTCGTGCATACGACCTAATTGGAGAGTAGCATCCCTACTCACTTTTATGCTGTGTGGTTCGATCGGAGGGTATTAATATACCCATTTTTTTGGGAGCGGGGGTCACGTTCCGGCCCCGTATGTTGTGAATTTGGATCGGTGGGTACGTTCCGCCCGATGGTTGCCTTATGTGTGATGTTGCCTTGTGATACATGTAGCTTATATGATAACTATAATTATTTGTCCAGCTATATTTTATAATCACAGTGATTTTGGTTGCCTAGTTTGTATGAGTCTTAAACGTATGAATCTCACCAACGTTATGTTGACATTTTAAGCATCATTTTCAGGTGAGCATTCTAAGGCTAAGATAGAAGGAAGTGATTAGACGAGACCTTAGTTCATTGGAAGTGGTTTATCTGAATGTTTGGAGTTTATCATGTTGTTTTCTTTTGGGTATTGTTATGTCACTTTGTGTCTATACTTTGCCATTTTTATTGCATGTAGTTATTCTCTATATAGTAATATAGACACCATGTGTTGTGATGATATCCATGAAGTGACACCCGCGCGTTTCCGCCGTGGCGGGGTGTGACAGATTGGTATCAGAGCCCTAGTTATAGAGAATTAGGTGGTTGAACATAGACTATAACCTAGGAGTCCTTCATATAGTTGCATTTAGGATTTATGTGTAAGTATAGTATTTTATATGTCTATTTCCTTATATTTATGAGATGTTTTATTGAGTTTCGGACGTCTATTTTATCCCCTATACATAGTATTGTATATATCGACTTCCACGCGTAAGATGCTTTGTTGGACTACCGTTGTCGCTATCGGATGCGAGGGAAGTGGTAGGATGAAGCGGACTAATCGCAGAATCTAAGTTCCCGATAGCATGTATTCATGTTCGGACAAGGAGAGGACGTTTATGGGAAACGTTGGTGGAGAAGAAGTGGAGAGGTTTGAAACCACAGTGACTTCTGGAGATGGAGCCATTACCAAATACCCTTGGTAGTGTCCTCACTTCACATAGGAAGGAGATGTGGTTTAGTCTAAACCTCGTGATTTGTATGCGCTTGTGAATCATGTGGAATTGGAAGAAAAGAATAGAGATGGTTTTGCATGTTGTCGACTACCTCAACATGTAGGAAACATGAATGGGTGGTTGAGTAAAGATGAAAGGGAGTTAGGATGGAATGGTGTGGATTCGGATCTAGAGTCCACAGCGAGTAGTAAGTTGAATTGATCTGAGTGGGGAGATAAGTGCGAGAGTGGATTTGAGCCATTATACGACGTCTTTTGTTTTGTGTTATGTTTTGGAATTTGTATATTGTCTTTTGCCGTCTGGAGCCATGTTGGAGCGTGATTACTCTTGGATATTAGATCGACCTTATCCAAGTAATTTTGATTATAGAGTTTACGTGATCGTTGGAATTGTTCCATGCGAGATGATTGTTTGCGACGTCTTTTGTTTTTGTTTGCATGTTTGTTTGCATGATGTGTTGTCATAGGAGGGAGTACACTTATGAAAGGGGGATAGATAATTATGGTGGCCAACATAATTATACATGCGTCACGACACAAGTGGACTTGCAAGTATGATAGCATGGATTGCATGGTGTATTAGGTGTTATGTGGTGTATGTGCGTTATCATTGAGATGTGTGGTTTTGGAAGTAAGTATGCGTGTGGAATTGGCTTATAACTACAGTCGCGAACATAATTATAAGGGTATCACACACGTGGACTTGTGACCATTATTGCATTGATTGATGTTTCTTGTTATATGTTGTGGAAGATGGTATGTGATATCATGTTGGTGATGGCCATATGGTTAGAGAAGTATTCTCTTAACCGTTTGGGCAGTCGTTATACGTTGGGGTGTGTAGGTGGTAAGATTCCATCCTACCTATCATATGTTGATACCTTAGTTATCGGTAGGTACTTATGTTGTGGTATTTAAGTTGATTCATTTGCTAGATGCTCCGTTTGTATACCTAATTCTTTGGTTGACATTCCTATTCGTACCATGATGGTACAGATGCCATATTCTTTCTATTTGACGTCGTGATAGGTGTTGGGTAATCAAATTCGTTTTTGTTGGATACTGTTTCGTTTCTTTGGTTATTCCATACATTCATTCCTCAGAATGAATGTTATACTATTCTTCAAGTATTGTTGGTTCGTGACGAGTTGGTGTGGATATTTAATCCCTCATTCACACACACCAATTGAATTTTGTGACATGTTTTGTGACCTGTTAGTATCAGTGTTTTTCTATGATTTTGGTTTGATCGCTGTACGAATGAGTCTGTAAGTTCATCGTTTGGTTTGCAATGCATTTGCGTGAGTGTTCACTGGTATGAGATTCATTTGATGATTATTTTGATTATGTGATTCTTCTGTGTTTTTCGTATCTAGTGAAGGGGTTGTGTTGGAGTCCTTATGGTATTTTAAAACTCGTTTTGGGTATTTCAAGGTCATTTGTTAGAAACCATTATTTTTATGGTGAAAATGAAGTGTGAATAAATAAATAAATAAATAAAATGGTTATGTTGATGTCTTACATAAAATGGTTTATATATATTTTATAAAAATGTATAAGTTTAAGATATGTCTTGTAAAAAAAATGGCGTTCAGTTGTTCTTGGGAAGGTTGAGTACGGGAATAAGAACTGTCTATGGTTCTCATTTACCAAACTTGTTATGTATTTAGTTCATTGAGTGTTTCTTTCGTTGAGGTACGCTTGTGGATGTTTTATGGGTATGTGTATTTTGTATTTTCTTTGTATGGGTTTTCATGAACATTTTATTCGTGTCTACTTTTATTGGGAAAATTTCTCATTGTGTTTTTCTAGCTTTGATTTTGATGTTCGTTACTTCGTTAGTCGGTAATTCGTACCCCTTTTGAGTTCGTTGATATACGTTTTAGTTCGACCGGTTTCATGGTTCACGTCGTTTACTTATGATAGATTGTCGTTTTGAATATCAGTTTGTTCGTTGAAGAGGAAGAGGGTGTTTGCCAAGTTGTTCAAGTGGGAGGTTTAGTTTCAAGATGTACGTTGTTCGGATTGCGTGGGCATCGGGGAGGTGGAAGGTCCATAAGAGGAACTGAGTGATACATGATTTAAAGTTGGGAAGTAGAACTCGGAGATGAATTGTATGGAGCAAAAAGTGTTATCTACACAGACCATAATAATCTTTAGCATATATTTGACAAGAGGCTAATATATGTAGAAGAGAAGTTGGGTATGGAATTTTTCAGTGACTACGATTGTCTGATTCGCCACCGTCAAGTAAGGGTGGACATCGTGGTAAGAGCGCTGAGCGGGAGTGTTGACATAAATAATGTCTAAAAACATTGTTAGCATATTAACAATATCTCTATGTTTTGATAATTACAAAGCATAAACTCATTAATCTAAAACTTATGACGTAAACAAGTTTTCAGTGCTTAATATTTGTTTTTGCATTCATATCACTTAAGGTATGAATAAACAAAGTGTTTATTGCATTTCATGATCAAAGGAAACTTTTCTAATCACTAGAATTTTTATAAAATGTATTAAACATTCTATATCTTTTACAAAATTACTTTTGGAATTAAAAGAATATGTTTAATTCATTATAAATATATGATTTCAAATTTCCAACCAAAAATGGCAAATTTTATCCAGAAAAATATTCCCCACTTGAAGACAAGAAAATCCAACGTTCTGAAGGGGCGGCCCCCTTAATTCCTTAGGCGGCCCCCTTGGCCTCTAATTAAGGGGACCGGCCACGCTCCAGAACAGTAAATTTTCTCCCTATAAATACTGGTTCATCCCACATAATTTTCTCACCTTTTGCACTCCTAAACTTTCTGTTCTTGATCCCCATTTCTATTCTCTTAATCCTTTGATCATAAATACATAATTCTTTGTTTCAAAGTGATTCAAACATCATCCTCTCAAGTGCAAGAGATGAATACTTCTATCCTCCAAGACAAGAAGTATTACAACTTGTTGTGATCTCCACATCCAAGTTGTTGGTGAATCATCAAGATTATTTACATAATTCTTTGTGAAGATTGTTGTGAATATTTGATTGTAGATAGTTGTGCTAGGTATATTGATTGTGTGATTAGTTAGTTGTTTAGTGTGAAGAATAAAAGTTAGGAATTAGATTGTAGTGAAGAAGCTAGATGTGAAGTTGTTAGTTGTGAAGAAAATTGGTGTGAAGAAGATAGGCGTGAAGTAGTTAGTTGTGAAGTAGATTGGTGTGAAGAAGTTGTGATTTAGTTGTGAAGAAGTTGTGGTGTGTAAATTGGTGTGTAAGGTTTTCTCCGCCACAAGGGAGCTTGTTGATATAGTGAAGAAAACTCTCGAGTTAGGTGCTCGGGGAATGGAGTAGGGCAAGGAAGGTGTCCTTGTAGCCGAACCACTATAAATCTCTCGTCTCGAGGTTCGATCTTTCCATCTCTCATTTATTTCTTTACTTATCATTGATATATCTTACTTATTGATATTTGTTTATATTGTGCAAGACTTGAGATCATATATTATCGAATCT
Organism: Artemisia argyi; assembly: GCA_030686995.1. NCBI lineage: Eukaryota > Viridiplantae > Streptophyta > Magnoliopsida > Asterales > Asteraceae > Artemisia > Artemisia argyi. The sequence continues at coordinate 62,925,185 of CM060699.1, read as the reverse complement.
AAATTTTAAAAACTAAGAAAACACTAAAACTATCTTTTATAACGAATTAAAAAGACGTAAAACTATTCAACCCCATTTCTAGTTTTCCACAATTGGTATCAAGAGTCACGTCTAGCAAGATTTTTTAAAATATATTGTATTTTAAAACTTGTAACGATCTATGGAATCTTTAAAATACTTAGAAGGGCAATCTATGCAAAGACCACCACTATTTGAAAGTGATGGATTTTTATATTGGAAAAATAGATTCGAAACTTATGTGAAATCAAAAGATCTTGATCTTTGGCATATTATTACCTTTGGTGATTTTCCCCCTATTCAATCTAATGTTGAAACTAAAATGGATGAAATTGTATCGTTTGAAAAACAAAATGATGATTTGAAAAAGAAACTAGCAAAAAATAATGAGGCTAAAATGGTCATTTATAATGCATTACCGCGCAAAGAATATGTAAGAATTTTTATGTGTAAAACCGCAAAAGGAATTTGGGATTCTTTACTAATTACACACCAAGGTAATAGTCAAGTTAAAGATAACAAAATAGATCTTCTTGTACAACAATATGAACAATTTACGATTCCGGAAGAGGAATCAATTGATAATGCTTTTGCTAAATTTAACACTATCATCACAAGTTTAAAAGCACTTGATGAGACATTTTCTAGTAAAAATTGTGTTAGGAAATTTCTTAGGGCATTGCATCCGAAATGACGAGCTAAGGTCACGGCAATTGAAGAATCAAAGAACTTGATGACGTTATCACTAGATGAACTCATTGGCAACTTGAAGGTCCATGAAGAAATTATAAGAAGAGATTCGGAAATGGTCAAAGTAAAGAAAGAACAAACCAAATCCATTGCTCTAAAAGCCAAAAAGGAACCTAGTGATGATGATGATTCAAGTGACGAAAGTGAAGACGAAGAATATGCAATGGCCGTAAGAGAATTCAAGAAATTCTTCAAGAGACGAGGAAGATTCACTAGATCTTCACGAGACGAAAGAAAACCGTTCCAAAGAAATAGAAGCGACAACTACGGGAAAAGAAAGTTCTTTAGATGTGGAAGTCCAAATCATCTCATTGGCGAATGTCTAAAGCCGCCGGGTTATGAAAATCAAGGCGCATTTGTTAGTGGAACATGGAGTGATAGTGACAAAGAAGAAGTAGAAAAACCAAGAGATGAAAAGTGTTTTATGGCAAAAGGAACCGACGAAATATGTTTGGGAATTGACTTGGAGCCTGACGAATGGATCAAGGATAGCGGATTTTCGAGGCACATGACGGGGAACCGCAAACTATTCTCTACATACAAGGCATATAATGGAGGTAACATTATTTTCGGTAGTGACTTACGTGAAAAAATCATTGGCAAAGGTACGATTTCTTAAGACTCACTTACTATTGAAAATGTAAAGCATGTAGATAATTTAACATATAACTTGCTTAGTATAGGACAAATATGTGACAATAAAGGTAGAGTCACCTTTACCGAACAGGATAGCGAAATAGTTAAGAATGGAAAAATTATAGGTAGAGGAATTAGGAAAGGAGGCATATATGTTATGAAACTAGGAAACAAGCCTGAGGATAGAATATGCCTAACGACCCTAGATGAAAACTCCACATTGTGGCATAGGAGATTAGGACATGCTTACATGCAACAAATACAATCTTTAGCCTCTAAGGAATTAGTTAGAAATTTGCCTAATCTAAAATATGACAAGCATTTTTGTGATGCATGTAAAATTGGAAAACAAGTTCATGTTAGTCACAAAGCTAAAAATACAGTATCCACTACTAGGTGCCTAGAATTATTACATATGGATCTCTTTGGTCCATCCGTTGTGCGGAGCTATGGAGGAAACAAATATACCTTAGTAATTGTAGATGACTACTCACGATACACGTGGACTAGGTTTTTAAGTGACAAGACCCAAGCCTTTGAAAAATTCGAAATATTTAGTAAATTGATTCAAAACAACTTAGGATGCACAATAGTAGCCATTAGGACGGACCATGGTAGGGAATTTGACAATGAAGTACAATTCGGAAAATATTGTGATTTAAATGGAATATCTCACAATTTCTCCGCTCCTCGTACTCCTCAATCAAATGGCGTAGTAGAAAGAAAAAAATAGGCCACTACAAGAAATGAGTAGAACAATGTTAAATGAACAATCCATCCCACAAAAATTTTAGTGTCACGCCGTAGATACTTCAACATATATTATTAACAGGGTATCAATTAGGAGAATTCTAGGAAAAACTCCTTATGAGTTACTTAGAGGTAGAAAACCAAACTTAAGCTACTTTAGGGTATTTGGAAGTAAATGCTATATTCTAAACACTAAGGATTACCTCACTAAGTTTGATCCAAAATCATATGAAGGAATATTTTTAGGATACTCACAAAATAGTAAAGCATATATAATACTTAACAAACACACCATGAAAGTAGAAGAATCACTAAATGTAACATTTGATGAAACACCACCACCTCCTAAAACTTTGCCTTTAGACGATGATGACTTAGTTGAAGAAGAAGCTATTGAGGTTAGTAAAACAAAACCCATAGGAAATGATAATGAAGACATTAACTTAGGAAATAACGAAATTGTAAATGTTAAAGAATGTAGGTCACATCCACTAAATAATATAATAGGACATCTTAACCAAAGAACCCTTAGGTCACAAGCTCAAGATAAAAATAATTTCTTTTGTTTCCTCTCAGCAATAGAACCTAAGAATATTAATGAGGCTTTAAAAGATGAAAGTTGGGTTATAGCTATGCAAGAAGAATTAAATCAATTTAAGGCAAATGATGTTTGGGAATTAGTCCCAAATCCAATGAATATGACCATCATAGGAACTAAATGGGTATATAGGAATAAATTAGATGAAAATGGAGTAGTTACTAGGAATAAAGCTAGGTTAGTTGCCCAAGGTTATAATCAACAAGAAGGAATTGATTATGACGAAACTTATGCCCCCGTAGCTAGATTAGAATCAATTAGGATACTACTTGCCTATGTATGCGCCCTAGATTTTAAGTTATTCCAAATGGATGTGAAAAGTGCATTCCTTAACGGTTTTATCAATGAGGAGGTATATGTGGCACAATCTCCAGGATTCATTGATTTCGCAAAACCTGATTATGTTTATAAGTTAAAGAAAGCTTTGTATGGACTCAAACAAGCTCCCAAAGCTTGGTATGATCGATTAAAAGCTTTCCTTATTAAACATGATTATTCCATGGGAATGGTAGATAACACTCTTTTCACTAAAAGGAAAGACCCAAATCTCATCATTGTTCAAATATATGTTGATGACATTATATTTGGATCGACTTGTCAAGACATGTGTGATGAATTTGCCAAAATCATGCATGATGAGTTTGAGATGAGTATGATGGGTGAACTTAACTTCTTCCTAGGATTACAAATAAAACAATTAGAAGATGGAATATTCTTTAACCAATCTAAATACATTAAGGAAATGCTTAAGAAATTTGGCCTAGAAGACTCAAAACCCATGAAAAGTCCCATGTCTACGGAAATAAAGCTCACAAAGGATGATGAAGGTGAATCCGTAGATAACACTAAGTATAGAGGAATGATAGGTAGTTTACTATACTTGACGGCAAGTAGACCCGATATCATGTTTAGTGTCTGCCTTTGTGCCCGTTTTCAAGAGGATCCCAAAACCTCTCACCTAGAAGCGGTTAAGCGTATCTTCCGATACATTAAAGGCACTATACACTTAGGATTATGGTATCCTAAGGGATCCGGCATAGAAACCATCGTTTATGCGGATTCGGATCATGCGGGAGACTACGTAGATAGAAAAAGCACTAGCGGTATTTGCACGTTTATGGGATGTTGTCTAACATCTTGGTTTTCGAAGAAGCAAACCGTTCTTGCTATTTCTACCACCGAAGCCGAATATGCAAGCGCTGGAAAGGCATGTCAACAAGCACTATGGATGAAACAAGCTCTTATAGACTATGGCATTAGGTTAGAAAACATTCCCATTATGTGCGATAACAAAGGTGCGATAGATTTAAGTAAAAATCCGGTGCAACACTCTAGGACTAAACATATAGAAATGCGCCACCACTTTCTTAGGGATAATGTACAAAAAGGGAACATATCTATAGAAAAGGTTGCATCGGAAGATAACATAGCGGATATATTCACTAAACCCCTTAAGCGTGAATTATTCAATCACTTGCATTTAGCATTAGGAATGATGGAACAAGTTGACTAAATTTTATTGCATTTAGACAAAAAATTTTTTAAGATTTTCTTTTCTTCCACTTCTCCATTTCTGAGTCTAGGAATCTATTTCGCACAAAATTAAAGATTGGGAAAGTTTATCTTCTTTGCATAAAGTCTTTTGTAAAACCCAATCAATTTTCTTTAAAAATTATTCTCACATCTAGGAATCACATGAACATCATTTTCATTGCATTGTTGACTAATGCTAAAAACATTGTCTTCCAAAATCATGCATAAACTCTCACATAAATTGTCAAGGTATATAATCTAATATATATCTTTGACATTCATGATCGAGCAAAAATCGAATCAAGGAGATTTTGGATTGTTTCTTAAGAATTTTCTTTTCATTTAGAAGTCGTAACAATCACAACTCCACATTTGTTGCATATAGGCATACACTAGGACATAATCACTCATAACATTGTCATCTTGTTTCATCACTAGATGCTTGACTCACTAGTTGCCTTTGCCTTTGATCTAAGATAGGTGCCTTAGGAAGTTTAAGTGCTCTTACCTTTACTTGTCTCCTTTTGCTTATTATGTGTTGCTTATTTGCTCTTTTGCTTATGTGTTTTTGCATGCATGCTATATCTTGATTAGAATTAGATGCTATATTGCCTAAAGGAATTGAACTTGCTTGAATCCAAATCCAAAAACACAACCTTTCTACAAAATTTCTGCCAAAAACCCTTTTCTGGCAATCTGGGAACCATCAGATGGGCGGCCCCCTTAATTATGTAAGGCGCCCCCTTAATTTTAAGGGGACCGCCCCCTAATTAAGGGGACCGGCCATCTACTGGATGGATTTACAGAATCTTTTCTGCTTTTTAGCCCATTTTCAACCTATATTTCCCATTTTTCACCAACACGTTTTGTCCTAATCTCCCAAACAAACTTTATCCATCCATAAACACACAAATCTTACACTATAAATATCCCCAATCTTCCACCCTCTCCATTCATCCCTTCATGACTTCTCCAAACAAACCAAAACCAAAAGCATCAAGGCTTGCAAGAATGACGAAAAAACCCGTTTGGCGAAGAAAAAACCCTCGTAACAAATCCATCATAACCAATGAAGTTGGAAATCACTCAACACCTCCAACCACTTACTTCCCAAACTTTACACCAAATTCACAAGGACATTTATTTGATCCTCTTTACAAACCATACAACATTGGCCAAACATCTTCCTTTATGCCAAACCACTCATCTCATCCTCCAACCATTTATAATGATCCATACAAGTTTGATCAACCATCCAACTACAATTCCAACTACACAAACTCAATACATCCATATCAACACAATGACTCTCTCCGCATTGCCACGGAAAAGCAAAAGTTCCGTGATGAAATATCTCAAATCCATGATCTTAGTGATCTAAATGCCATACATCTTGCACAACGCAACAAAGGGCAACCTCCATCATCACCCTACAACAATTGCCTACCTCACTCTCTCAACTTGGATCAAGTTACAAACCACACTCACTATTGCCCTTGTTGCATCTTCCTTCAAAAACAAATCCTATACTTGAGTGAAGATATTTCTTGGATTGAATATCTCCTCACTCGTCCTCATCCTATACCACCCTTAACACGATACAACATCGTAAGATCCACCTCTTCTGCTCCATACCCCACTCCATATCCCTCTCCATCTAACAACTAAGCCTTATGCTTATGTTCTCCTTCAAGCAAATAAAACAATCAACCATGGGTTGCAAGCAAGTCCAAGTGCTCTCTTAGGCAATATAGGACTATGTCTTTTCTTTTATTTTATTGTAATCAATATGCTTTAAGCATATTGAATGTTGTAATGCTAATCATTTCTATGATGCTTGAATGAATCTATTTTTATTTGCATAATTATTGCTTTGCATGTATATATGTCTTGTTCTCCTCACATATTTTTTGTAGCCAAGATTTTCATAGCTCATTTCTATGGTGCTCTCAAATGAGGGGGAGCATACATCAAGGGGGTGCTCTCTACCCGTTTAACTTATTTTATGAAGTTTAAACGGCCTAACCTTTTTGATTTTACAAAAAGGGGGAGAAGAGAATGTTAAACTCTAATAATACTTGTCCAAAAACTATTTTTTAGACCTAATGAGATTAAGGTTTTGTAATCATCAAAAAGGGGGAGATTGTTGACATAAATAATGTCTAAAAACATTGTTAGCATATTAACAATATCTCTATGTTTTGATAATTACAAAGCATAAACTCATTAATCTAAAACTTATGACGTAAACAAGTTTTTAGTGCTTAATGTCTTTGCATTCATATCACTTAAGGTATGAATAAACAAAGTGTTTATTGCATTTCATGATCAAAGGAAACTTTTCTAATCACTAGAATTTTTATAAAATGTATTAAACATTCTATATCTTTTACAAAATTACTTTTGGAATTAAAAGAATATGTTTAATTCATTATAAATATATGATTTCAAATTTCCAACCAAAAATGGCAAATTTTATCCAGAAAAATCTTCCCCACTTGAAGACAAGAAAATCCAACGTTCTGAAGGGGCGGCCCCCTTAATTCCTTAGGCGGCCCCCTTAATCATTAAGGGGACCGGCCACGCTCCAGAATAGTAAATTTTCTCCCTATAAATACTGGTTCATCCCACATAATTTTCTCACCTTTTGCACTCCTAAACTTTCTGTTCTTGATCCCCATTTCTATTCTCTTAATCCTCTGATCATAAATTCATAATTCTTTGTTTCAAAGTGATGCAAACATCATCCTCTCAAGTGCAAGAGAAGAATACTTCTATCTTCCAAGACAAGAAGTATTACAACTTGTTGTGATCTCCACATCCAAGTTGTTGGTGAATCATCAAGATTATTTACATAATTCTTTGTGAAGATTGTTGTAAATATTTGATTGTAGATAGTTGTGCTAGGTATATTGATTGTGTGATTAGTTAGTTGTTTGGTGTGAAGAAGAAAAGTTAGGAATTAGATTGTAGTGAAGAAGCTAGGTGTGAAGTTGTTAGTTGTGAAGAAAATTGGTGTGAAGAAGATAGGCGTGAAGTAGTTAGTTGTGAAGTAGATTGGTGTGAAGAAGTTGTGATTCAGTTGTGAAGAAGTTGTGGTGTGTAAATTGGTGTGTAAGGTTTTCTCCGCCATAAGGGAGCTTGTTGATATAGTGAAGAAAACTCTCGAGTTAGGTGCTCGGGGAGTGGAGTAGGGCAAGGAAGGTGTCCTTGTAGCCGAACCACTATAAATCTCTCGTCTCGCGGTTCGATCTTTCCATTTCTCATTTATTTCTTTACTTATCTTTGCTATATCTTACTTATTGATATTTGTTTATATTGTGCAAGACTTGAGATCATATATTATCGAATCTAAATTTTAAAAACTAAGAAAACACTAAAACTATCTTTTATAACAAATTAAAAAGACGTAAAACTATTCAACCCCCCTTATAGTTTTCCACAGGGAGTAAACGAGTGAAACTTAGATGTTGGTGAGCAATGATTATGATAATTCAGTTCGGAGTTACGGGGATAATGTTGATTGCCTAGAGAGAGTGGTTCAAGGATGAGAACATGTAAGAAGAATGATTACTTGGTTTAGACCAGTAAATGGAAAGGAACGAAGATGGAGGAATGTACTTTGGGGACCATCTATTGGTTCTATTGAGAGGAAGCGTAAAGGTCAGCGGTATGAAAAAGGTGGGGTCGTGGCTATAGTCGAAGGAGTAGGCGAGACTTTTCGCTCGATGAGTTGGTAATGAGCCATTGGGTGTCGCAAGAAACATGATGAAATACTTACTTCGCGATAGTGGTAAACGTGTTATGGAGTCTTGAGAACGCGTATGTAGATGAGTACGACTTATCATTCTCTAATGAGTGAACTAAGTGAGCGTACAAATCAGGCGTTGGATGGTGAGCTGAGAGCATGGGTGTATTTGATTTTGGGGGAAGTCGGGGTATACATTTACCCTTAGCTGAGTTCTCCTATATCAACAATTATCATTCTAGTAATGAGTATGTGTCGTGTGAAAAGTTGTATGGAAGGTAATGTAGATTACCTGTTCTATGCGCAGAAGTTGGGATGAGCCAACTGATTGGTCCTGAACTAGTACAAGGGACTACGGATATGGTCTTTCTGTAAGTCTTTAGAGTTTGGTGTTGGTGATTTTGTGATTCTGAAAGAGTTTTCTTATGAAGGTGTTGTGCGTTTCGATAAGAAAGGCAAGTTAGCACCGAGATACGTAAGACTGTTTGAGATTTATGGGAAGGATTTGATTTTTGGCATACCGGTTGAAGTTAGCTGAGGAATTGAGTGGTGTACATGATATGTTTCATGTATCTAATTGAAAGAAGAGTTTGGTGGATGCTAGTCTGCATGTGCCAATAGATGAAAGTAAGGTTGACAAAACTCTATGTTTTGGATGAGAAACCTATGGAGATTATTGATCGAGATGTTAAGGGTTTGAAGTGTGGTGAGATAGTGTTGGTAAAGGTGCGGTTGGATTCTAAGCGTGGTCCTGAGTTTACTTGGGAACGTGAGGATCAGATGTAATTAATGTTTGTTTTGTGTGTATCCATTATATGTGGTGTTTCCTGCGGTTACCATTTGGATTTTCTTTTGGTTCGAGGGTATCGTACCTACCTGTGAGAAGTCGTGTTGATCATTGGTGTTACTGATCGGGGAGTGTATCTATTTGCGTGTATCGTTGGAGTGACGGAATGTTTTCTATCGTGTGAATTTGAGTATTTAGTCGGTTCACATTTATGCGATTCTTTTTCTGTGATTTTATGGTGTGGTATTTATCCACTTAAAAATCCGTAAATTTCCTTTTGCTGTTGTGAGTGGTGACTATAGTAGTTGAAATCTTGGGACGCGATTTCCCTAAATGGGGGATGAAGTAACAACCGTGGTTTTGGCAGGTCAATTTGACTGATAGTCTTGACTCGGTTGACGTTTGTTTGGTGTGTCTTAGGTGTTTGAAGTGATATAGGTGAGTTTTAGCACTAAATCCCTTTGCGTAAATGGTTTTTATTGTGATTTGGAAAGTTTGGAATTTGGAAAAGTTCATTTTGATCACCTTTGTGGTGTAGAAATGACTTGTGTAGTTTTGGTGTTTTTGTGATTTTGCGTAACGAGTCTTCGTTCAAGTTAATGAGCGTAAGCGAGTTATGTGTGTTTTGTTTTTTATGAGTTATGTTTCAAAAAGAGTGTGAAATTCTATTTTTGGAAACTTTGTTTTGAAAATGATAATTTTTCCGGTTGTCGTAAAAGTTAAGGTTTATCGCGTAAGACGCTAGGATTAGCTACGGGTGTTTATAAAATATGAAAAGTATGAGGTTTTGAGTGTAATAATTAAGTTTAATAAAAAAAATATAAAATATGTATGGGTATACACAAATTTCGGCTAGAAGGGGATAAGGGGGAAAAAGGAAACCCAATTTGAGTCTTAATATGACTCTTAGGCCCAAAGAATCCTAGTTCAACCAAAACAAGCCCAACCCTTACCCTTGTAACCATATAGAACGATCCAAACCCCCTATTTTCTGCAATTTGAGTCGATCACAAGGGCAAGAGAAGAGGGGAGAATTTAGGGTTTATAGTTTTGAAGCTAAAATCAAGAATCAAGGTAAAATCTTTAAACCCTATGTTCAATTGTTTGATTAATTAATATAATTCATGTAATATTAAGTATGATGGATCTAGGGTTTGTAAAATTCTGTAAATTAATTAATTAAAACATGTTAGGATCATTGGTTGATGATAGTATGGTAATTAGTTAAGGGAATTGAGTGTAAAACACGTTAGATTATGTGTTAGGGTTTGGACAGAAAACTATACCTGTAAAGATATGAGTGTAAATAACAGATGGTGAAGAGTTAGGTCACGAATTTTAGGTCTAAATTGAAGTTTAATGAAAGATCTTTCCAAAAAGTCCAGCCACGATTGATTTCAAGGTCCGGAAGTTGGTCTTTTGATTTTTCATTGTTAAGGTGTCAAAGCTGTCAAACCGGGACAGAATTTGGGTAAAAGTTTGAGAGTGAGTTGTGGTTGTAAAAGTGGTATTTTGACTAGCCCTTCTGGAATAGTTAAGTATTAGGTTATATTAGACTACCACGAAAAGAATTCGCGATAAAACCTTGTGGAATTATTTTATGTTAATTAAAACTTTTTGGTGTGCGTTTAGATCCGAATTTGAGTAGTTGACAAGTTTGATTTTCTTTTAAGTACTTGTGTGTGTTATTGGTCCATGGCCTTCTGGGATTAGCTTGTATGCTTATGAGAGACCATGGTAAATTTTTTTTGTGAGTTGTTGAGCTTTATTTGTCGTGATTTCATGTGGGCGAATGTACCCAAAAATTCTGCATTTTCTGGTTTTATAAGTGCAAGGGATTTAGTGAGTGTTAGGTTATGGTGGTGGTTAGTATGGTGTCTAGGAGATCCATGGTGGGTCATATGAGTCTTATACATCCATCATATGTGTATTACATGGGTTGTAGCTTTTAGCATGACCTTGTGTAATGTGGATTATTTTTGTGTGCTATAGATTGTGAATTGTTTTTGTGGAAGCTGCGGAGTTTAAGGTGAGTTCATAGTCCCATATTTTTAACTTGTTTTAAACTTGGGATGAGAATGATGCTTGTCTTAAATGATTTGAATTACTGTGATTATGTGTATGTGTGTTAAAGAGCTCGGACTTTTAATGTTATCGTATTTTTGCTATATGTGAACGGTAATGATATGATGTGTGATTCTGTGTGGTCCAATTGGGAGGGTGCTTACCCTGTTGCTCGTGCATACGACCTAATTGGAGAGTAGCATCCCTACTCACTTTTATGCTGTGTGGTCCGATCGGAGGGTATTAATTTACCCATTTTTTTTGGGAGCGGGGGTCACGTTTCGGCCAGGTATGTTGTGAATTTGGATCGGTGGGCACGTTCCGCCCGATGGTTGCCTTATGTGTGATGTTGCCTTGTTATACATGTAGCTTATATGATAACTATAATTATTTGTCCAACTATATTTTATAATCACAGTGATTTTGGTTGCCTAGTGTGTATGAGTCTTAAACCTATGAATCTCACCAACGTTATGTTGACATTTTTAGCATCATTTTCAGGTGAGCATTTTAAGGCTAAGATAGAAGGAAGTGATTAGACGAGACCTTAGTTGCATTGGAAGTGGTTTATCTGAGTGTTTGGAGTTTATCATGTTGTTTTCTTTCGGGTATTGTTATGACACTTTGTGTCTATACTTTGCCATTTTTATTGTATGTAGTTATTCTCTATATAGACACCGTGTGTTGTGATGATATCCATGAAGTTACACCCGCGTGTTTCCGCCGTGGCGGGGTGTGACAGGTGATGGGGTTGCAATTGGGTGAGGATGGTGGGATGTGATGGTGTTGGTGGGGGGTGGTGGAGGTGATAGATTTGCAGGGTCAAGTTGGGAGGGAAGGGTGTTGTTTGACCTTGCGTTGACCCTGGCATTTTTACAAGTAAAAGGGAAGTGGGCTTGTGGGAGTTGGGCCAAAGGTGTGGAGTGGATCAGGGTAATGGCTGGGGTGGTGTTGGTGTTTGGACTTGGATTTTATTTTGGGTTTATAATAGTAATAAGGATCCGTTTGGTTTGTAATTATCACAAGGACCAATTTTGTAATTTCTGGAAACTTGAGGGCCTGATTTCTAAACTTCCCAAAATTATTATAAGTGTGAGTTTTGCCAAGCTTGAATTATCCAAGGACCATTTTTGCAATATTCCACATTTGAATATCCAGGGATTAAAACTGCCAAGTTTAAAAGTTTAAGGACTAAACTAATAATTTTTTCAAACTTTTCTCCAAAGGACCAATTGTGACTATTTTTGAATTCTCAAGGACCATTGTTGACTTTTTCTTCCAAATCCAATGCTCAGTCATTTCTGTCAATTTCCAAACTTGAGGGACCATTATTTTGCAAACTTTTGCTTCAAGGACTATTTCTGGCATTCTGTGATTCCACAAGGTGTGTTTTGACAATCTGAGCTCAAAAATGGTAATTTGCTTCCCGGTTTTGGCTTTTGACACGTTTTCCAAACTTGTGCTCGTTTTTGTCCTTTTTGGTCTGATTTACGTCAATTTCTGAAAAATCTGTTCCTGCATGATTACAAACACAAAAACACAATATCTTTGGCAATTATGGTTAGTTTGTGTCTGTTTTAGTCTTAATTTGGCTAGAAAAAGGTGTGTGAATAAGCACGCACCAGTGCTGAATGATGATGTGACACTGATATAAAAATTATGATAATGGTCCATAAAAATCAGCATTAGATAAGAGTTGCAAGAAGGGCTACTATATGATAATGTAAATGTCTTGTAGCGTACAAACTAAAAATTAACTAGTTCTAGCTTGAATATGACTTATCTTTGCCGATTCATATGTGAAATTTCACCCATGTGATTAGAAACCAGTCACTCAAATAGCTTGATCTTGGCCAAAGCGGGAATAAAATTGTTTTGTTGGTTATGTCTACTTTCCACTAAATTGGCACTATTTTTTTCTGGCAAATTCTTTCAAAATGCATTATACTCATCAAAAACGTTACTTTCGTATTCTGAACAAATGTTTTTTTTACTTATATGAGTACTAAACTTTCATTTTTTGGTCTTTTTAATGTACTTTGTGATGTTTTTGCCCCTCAAATTATTAAAAATCTAGGGGCAAAAATGTCACAAAGTATATAAAAAAGATCAAAAAATGAAAATTCAGTGCCTATATAAGGAAAAAAAAATTGTTCAGTACACGAAAGTAACATTTGTGGCAAGCATAATACATTAATAGGTAATTTGCCCTTTTTTAATTTATTTTTTATTATTTTTTTCAAATTTACTTTTACGCGACCGCTAGACTGTGTGATTCTATCATATTTTTTACAAGAGTAGTGGTTAGTAGATTTTCTTTGTCGACTAAAGTGACATTTTGTGCGACCGTTGTGTTTGTTGTGCGACTATTTTGTCTTTTTCAAAAAAGACAAAAATTTCAACAAAAAAAAAAAATCAAAAATTTGTTTTTTCCAAAACTTTTTTGTTTTTTTCCAAAAATATAAAATTGTCGCACAAAAAGCACTATGGTCGCACAAAATTTCACTTCAGCCGAACAAAATATTATAGTCGCACAGTTTATGAATAGTAACATACATTAAAAGTGTCTAGTACTTCTTCCGTCTCATCTTTATTGTCTATATTTTCTTTTATGGATGTCTCAAATTGATTGTCTACTTCCGATTTTAGTAAGAAAAAGAGAATTTAATGTGGGAATATTTTATTTGAGTGGTTGAGAATTATAGTGGTCTCTCTTTTATTAAGCTTTATGATTTTTATCTCTTGACAATAATTTAGAGACGAAAGGAGTGTTTAGTTTTTAACTTTTTATTACATGTTAGTTTTTCGCTTTTCTTTGTTAGTTATTCCGTTAGTCATTAGGTCTTCATTGTCTGTCCATGAATTATTAATTATAATGAAGAGAGTTATTTTACATACCAAACTTTTCTTACATACCAAGTGATTCATCTCTACCATCCTTCTAAAAAGAAATCAGTGGTTGAGATTAAAAGCAATTTAATGTTTCACACATTTTTTATAATTTAAATATCTCTTAAACCGTTAACCGTTAAGCGAAAATAATTACACCATTGCGACGAGCATTTAATTATCTTTCTATAGACGGACACTTTGATATACTATCGACAATTTTTTTTTTCCTTTTTTTCACCTTTTTTTCATAGCCGAAAAAATCACATGTGATATTAGTGTAATATCACCTAATATCACATGTGATATGTAATATCCAAGGTTATAAATGGCGTGAGGCGTGGCGTGGCGGCACGGCCACGCCTCATGCCTTACGAGCCATGGTGAATTCATGGTGTTCTTTAAGGCGTGACTAAGGCGGCAAAAAAATATTTATAGATTTAAATTTATGTTATAGTATGATATTTCATATACATTTATACTACTATATTAGACATTTAGATTAATACTTATTAAATATTTACCACCCAAATTCCAAATACTGGTTTAAAATAGTTATTAAAAAAAAGTTTAAAAAGGCTCGCCATGCCATACCAAAAGGCCCGCCTTTTCTCGCCTTTTTCCATGCCACGCCTAGAGCAGGCGCCATGGTCCATTTAGTGGCAGCGAGGCCACGCCTTGGTGCGCCTTTTAGTACACTGGTAATATCACATGTGATATGATATTAGTGTAATATCACATGTGATATGTAATATCATATGTGATTTTTTCGGCCACGAAAAAGAACGTGAAAAAAAAAAAAAAAAAAATTGTCGAAAATATATCAAAGTGCCTATCTATAGAAAGATAATTAAATGTTTGTCGTAACGGTATATTTTTTTTTCGCTTAACGATTAACAGTTTGAAAGATATTAATATTTGAAAAAAAAAAAAGAAAAAAAAAAGATGAAAGTTTGTTTTTAAAATTTTTAGGATTAATCTAATCTATCAGATCAAATAAAGATAGAGGGTGGAGATTAGTCTCTTGATATGTAAAAAAAGTTGGTACTAAAATGATCTTAAATCTTAAATTATTAGTCCTTATAATGTATAGTTTTTAGATTTTCTTTGTTAGTTCTTCCATTAGTCATTGGGTTTCCATTGTTAGTCACTGTTTTATTTAAGAAATAAGTATTATGTTTTGTTTACATACCATTAGTTTCTAGTCACCCATATTTAAAAGGGTATGTATACATTTCCATTTTCTTATGAATAGTAAATTTTAGTTGTTTGTGCTTGATTTTTTCTTTCACGCATAAATGTATAACATTTAATTTAAGTGTGATACTTTTTAAAAAATAAATTTATTTAATTTAGTTATATGAAATTTAACCTCGGATTTTTAGATAGTGCATGTTCCATCGATTTCATCATAAAAAATAAATTTATTAAATTTAATCATATGAAATCTACTTGTGTCGCAACGCACAAGCCGAAAACATACATCAAGCGTCTATATAAAAAAAAAAAAAAAAAAAAAAAAACACTTTTTGACTCATTAATCTGGGGCAATGCTATCTTTTTTTTTTTTTTTATTCATATCACTATTGTCTATATGTATTTTTTTCTTCAAAAGGAAATTATAGTCACGTATAATATGTAGTATATATCATGTGTATTGCTATTAGAGACAAATGAATAATAAAATGATAAGCATAAAGTATAGAAAACTTTACCTTACGTTTAATTGTTGAGAGTCAAAAACACGAACAAGGAAAATGTTGAGGCGTGTGATGTTCACACTTTCCTTAAAACAGATTCGTCCTCTCCACGGTGCTTGAGAATCGTGAACGTCTATCTCCCAGGATACAACAACAACGGATAACCCCGTTAGCACAAACGGGTTATCAAGGCGAACCAAAAATGTGCCTTCACTCTATTACAAACCGGATATACAAGAAATATGAATGATAACAAAAGGGAGATGAATTATGAGATGTGTATATTTCGGTGCTTTTAGACAAATAAGAAAAACTCTCATTTATAGGGGGAGAAGAACAAGAAAAACGCTCGCATTATTAATCACACTAATTGCTCATGAATTTAAATAAAACCATAAATTAATTTTATCCTTAATTCACATTAGTATGTTTGATGACATGTCATTCAACACTTTGATCATATTTTCCAATATATTTACCAATATAATATTTAACCATTTAACCGAGCGTAAAAATAATTCAATCATTAGACACTCGAGAAGGCCTAATCTATGGATGTTAGTTGGCTTTCCGTTGAAGAATGGCACCTCATGTCCACTCGCTGTCCTCATTTTTCTAGACATGATAGCGGCGCGTAGCTTCGAAATTTATTATCTTCGTCAGATTATAACCTCGTTCATACTATTATTTACAATTTACCCCCTAGTTTTTCTTTTTTACATTTTGGCTAAATATAGCTTTTGATGATTTAACACATATTGGTTATATGTTACTACTTGTAATATAGTGAGGCAGTGCGTAATGCTAGCTTCCCTTACCGGCGGGGAGGCATTTTTTGTGCGCCACCACATTACAACTATCCTTGGTTCACGAGTGAAGAGTAAGATATTTACTTCGTTTAGTCACTGTGAGTGGCGAGTGAAAGATAAATAAATAATATAGCTCTGAGTTTTGTCCTTTGCTGACTGGAATGATTGGTTCGCTACTATTCGGTTGACTTCTAAGCTTAAGCTTATGTTGGAGGGTGTTTTCTATGTTTCTTGGTGGTATATTTGGGCTTTTCGGAATCATTCTATATTTGACGAGGTTCCTTCGGCGAGACGTTCCGTGATTTTTGACGATATTGTTTCGCGTTCTTTTACTTGGTGTGGTAGTAGATGTTTTAGTTCGTTTTCTTGGGAGTGTTGGTTGAAAAACCCTAATTTGATTTCCTTGTAATGTTCTTTCTAGAAAGTAAAGTAAAGTAACTCCAATACCGTATTTCACGGGTTATGGGTCCCAATACCGTCTTCCACGGTGTATGAGGGAGGTTGAGACGTAGACAACCATACCCCTACCTAAATTAGAGAGGTTGCTTCCGGTTCTACCAAAGGTAGAAAAGGACCTCCGGCCTTGCAAGGGGTGAGGATCGAACCCTTGACCTCTGTTTCCAGAGGCAAGAGTGTTAACCACTTGATCCAACCTTGCTCTTTTCCTTGTAATGTTCTTTCTAGTTTCTTGCTAATTAATAAAATTTGCCATTCAAAATATATATATATATATATATATATATATATATATATATATATATATATATATATATATATATATATATATATATATATATATATATATATACTAGCTTTCGAAGCCCGCCCGATGGGCGGGCATGACTTCTTGTTATCGTGGACATATTTTAGTATAGCAAAAGAAGACGTGGACATATTTTAGTATAGCAAAAGAAGACAGGTAAAAAATGGCCGGAAAATATCCAATGAATAAGTTAAGAAACGGTGCTAAATCACTAAGTTACATGGTATGCCATCGAATATATTTCATCTTTAAGCTTCAATACCCATGTACATGATGACTCTAGAGAATCAACTAACTCGCTTGTATACAGACCCTAAAAGCTGCGGCTATAAGTATCTATAATGCTATATACTAAATTATTAATGGGCTACATATCTGAGATAAAGAAACTACATTGACATCATCGAAAACTATTGCATCTTTACTTGTATCAAGTATGCTTGTTACTTTTAATTCAATCACTCACCAAATAGCTCTACATATTAAATGAATGAAATAAATGATAGAGAGCAAACAATTTTACTTGCTCCATCTAGTTTTAAGCGAGCAAATGGGATGGAGATAAAACAATTTTGCTCGCTATGTCATTTTTGTAACCCGAAAATGAATGGTCGAAATTTGTAAAACTATTCTCAAAATGTTTATTATTGAAATTTCCTCCTCGGTACGTGGCATTATATATCAAACGATATCGGCTGATGAACTACCTTCTGGATCAAGAGCTCCACTTGCCCAACTGAACATCCAAAATGGTCTTTAATATATAAAAATTGCATAATCAACCAAAACCGTTTGTTTATAGATTCAAACGGACTGTACTCGAAGCTGGTGGTCCTAAAATTTAGTTATAATCAACATGAAAAATAGGATTTAGATCGCAATAAGAAGTTATGTGTTAAAAAATTGCAAAACAACCCTTAATAACATGTTACGGCCGCCAAATGACTGCTTAAATAGCCTTATTAACATGCCAAGTCACTTTAAGGGCTGCCGTAAATAAGCTATCCAAACAACTCTGAATAATATAAATAAAAAGTCCAAATCGATCAATATAGAACTTTAAAGATGTCACATATCGCATTACGAATATATAAATGAATGTTTATCCTGCAATACTCTTAATTGCTATACAAACTAATCATTCAGGTTACCATTATAACATATATGCAAGGTCATTGTCAGTTATAGCAATTAAAAAGACGCCCATTTGTTTTAAAACAACAGAAGCTCGACATCCTTTAGTGGACCTCCAATGAGATAACATGCTGCTCTAACGATCGCAATTTGTTTGCTTGGATGGCGATTATCTGCAAATTCCTCACTGCATTGACAACACATCCAGAACCTAAAACTATTAAAACTTCGCCTTTTCCCTTCTTATATGTTGCTTCATAGAGTTCGAGTATCAAGGATTCCTTAAAAGCTCCATGTTCGTCCGTATACTTATTTGTTCTGTATATTAAGTCCACTGCATATACTAACCACATGATACATAGAAGCCTTGTTGTCGTAGGAGTCTAAACCATATCGAAGATCGTCTATTTGTGCTACCTCACCATGCTCTATATTCTGCATTTTGTAACGAATCATTATGCTTATTTTAGTTTAATTTCCAAACCTTATTGTAAATGAGAAACATATCTCCTGAAGCATGACAACTTCATATGCAAACCCATCTTTTGGTCACTTAAAATGTGACTTAATACATGATATCTTTATCTCAAACAAACCTTTCCTTAATCTGAACTGATGGACTTCCAAAATAGGAGAACCGCGTCTTTTCTTTCATCAAAAGATGTACTCCTCTTCAACTTTCCATTCTTCAATCGTTAATCTATTGACATGCGTATAGCATACATTGAAAGATTAAATTTAAAGATAATTCACAAATCATTAGTATAATTCAAATGAAGCAAATCTTTGTTTCGCAAGAGCATTAACTTTCAAAAATCAGAATAAATGACACGCATAATTTTTATAGTTTATAAGTGACAACATATTATACTCAATTTTTAATTTATAATATTTTATAGAAAGCATGCCGGATTATAAACTATTTTGTACCAAATTAATTTAGTGGGTTGTTGTTTTTGGGCTTTTAAAAGCTCTTAGTGTTATTTGGTGCTCAACAAATTTGTTGGTTGTTATGCTTTAAGTGTTGCACAAACAATTGGCCGTGTTTGTCTTAAGCCCAAAAATGGAGCCATTAAACTGAACCAAACTAACATGTTCTGAACAGACCTCCTTCGACATATACCAAACTTATTCGTTTTCGTAATCTATTTATACCTAGCCTCCTCGACCTGCCCATTTTGTCACATTTAAAAAGTGTGCATACGTGGGTCATGTTGTGAATTACAATAATTTTTCTTGGTTTCTTATATCATATATATGTAATAAAACATCACAATTTCTAAGTTCAAGAGAGCATTCACAAAGCCTACTGTTCTCTTATAGATAAAGTTGAACACTTTATCTCTTAGCTCAGCTTTTAGATGGTTCTCACATAGTGAGGTTTTACAGGGTGGTCAAGATTATGTGGGTGCATCATCTATAATAACCATCATGCATTGGCTATATCGAACAATATCAAGAGGAAACTGTTCTATATTGCACAATCTTTCTGATAATTTTTGGCCCTAGAGTGCCTGACTACATATCTTTTTATGGTCTTAGGGTTTATGGTAGACTTTTGATGTTGTTGCTTCTAGTCCGGTATATATTAACTAAAGCATTGTCTTCCATCTTACTTCGATCTTTAAGAGTTTTAGCTCAGTCTTTTTATCTATACCACAGGTGTATGTGCATACCAAGGTTATGGTAGTTAATGACAACACAGTCATTGTGGGATCTGCTAATTTTGACATCCTATATTAAACCGAAAGAAAAATTTTACTAACCGAGAGTCGATGTAGCCCTACTTATTTTCCCTGTAAAAGAACGTACAACATCCATCACTTCCATAATCTTCAATTCCATTAGATCGGAACCAACTCTTTATAGCCCTTGTTTCAGTTCTTCAAATGTTATTGTGCCACTGCTGTCGGCGCCGATCATCATAAACATCTGTATCAAGCCACCAATCTCCTCGATCTTCTGAAAGCCTTTCTCCAATAACCTGAAAATAAACAAATTTATGAGTGGGTCTCAGGTGATAATTTGATTGAGCAACCCGGGTAAGACAAAGCTAACTAAAATCACACACGTAAAGCCATCTTCTTAAGTTTGTTCATTTCTATACTTTTACAAATTAGGTTTATAAGCATTGTTTCCCACAACTATAATGGTAAAAATTCTCATGTTTTTTTATAATCATTATTTAGAATTATTTACCTTCGTAATGAAATAAAAATTCCTTGCCACCACTAAAAAAATGTTGTGTGCAGCCTCGTTAACATCTACCCTTTTCCTTATTATAATAACAACCAACAATCGAAATTTAAATTTTGTCTTATACTTTTCTTCATTCAAATAGAAGTAAAATCTAATAATCTAAAACAGGAAGGTGGGAAAAAATGGCAATAATTCATATTTAAACATGTCCTTTTACAAAACATTAACCTCTAAGTAAAAAGATGCAAAATTCAAGAAATTTAAACGCATTTAAACATGATATTTTGGTGACTTTGACCATTGGATTAGTTAACTTACTTATATAGGGACATCCATTGCAATTCAAATATGTTGAAGGAGATGTATATGAGGCAAATGCACATCACTTTTAAGAACCGCAAATCGAATCAAAGACATAGCAACCTCAGCTCTCTTCCATTTAACTACAAAATCTAATAATCTAGAACAGGAAGGTGAGAAAAATGGCAAGAATTCATATTTAAACAAGTCCTTTTCGAAGCCATTAGCCTCAACGATTATATAGGTTAAAAGATGCAAAATTCAATAAATTTGAACGCATTTAAACATGATATTTTGTTGACTTTGACCATTGGATTAGTTATATGTCATCACAATGTAAGTTAGGAGGTCGCAGATCATGGTTATTACAAACAGATGTCAAAGCTTACATAACAGCAACTCAGCTGTCACATTCATATGGAACTTAGACTTCCTTGACCATGTTCATCCCTAGATATTGGGCTATAATTAAATTAGCTGTGAATATTTTACCACCTCAATACTCACAGAACAAAGTTAACGTAGATGTAGTAAAAAATCACCTATGTGGCGAGGCTTTTTGGCTTTTGTTGTTATTGCATGACGTAAGTTTATGTGTTTGTCATCTGGTTCATTGTATGCACACATACTACGAAAGAGTACCAAAAAGGCATATACCTTAACGTTATTACAACAATAACATATAGCTAATGATAATGTTGAATTATACATTTTTTAAATAGCTGAGACATAACACGTGTATAATGGTTAGTATATACAGGTACTTTGGCCTTCAAAAATTAGAAAATTAAAACTTAGCTCACTGTAACCTTTTTAATACCTTACATGCTTTAAGGGGTTGCATTCTTTTCTTTTATCCAATTTAACACCATGGGTAAACGCTTTATAATTCATAGTATGTAGAGCCTAATAAAACCAACACCCAAACTTGTTCAAACTAAGATTTTTTGTTTCACATTTTGGTTTTAAGCATGCATACATGAGTTGTCTGACTACATGAACGATACGGTAGAAAAAATGGTGAAAACACCTGGTTCTGTCAACAGTAGATGCTCCAGCCTTTTGAAGGATTAGGTTTTCCCATAACAAACATGTAGGCCTTCTTTCCAGCCCTTGTAATCATCTCTTTTGTTTGATTTATCATATATAGATAGCTAGCTGCATATAATATTCAGAAAAAAAAAATAGCTATGAACTTCAGAATGATTTACAGAAACACTTACCTGAATCAAAGGGTAAGCTAGCAAACAGAGCGGAAAGAGAAATGTAATATTATAGTTTGATAGGGGTCGTGTTCGGTTTACCTACTACTATTTTTTTTGTTCATTTTAATGACAATTAAGAAGATTAAATTACACATAAATATTTTATTTTTACCCTTTTTAGCTAATTTATTAATTGAGATAATACATAACCCAAATCAACCCCTTCACAAGATTGCCACCACTATGTATTATCCATAAAGATATAAGAAAAATATTGATATAGGACAAGCTTAGAGGCTAACCTCGATTAAAAGTAGGATTGCGATATGGTGCTTGAGTGTCTCGAGAAAGCACTTTGCCAAGACTTGTTGTGTAAGCAAGACAGTGCAATTCTTTTGTAAAGAAGGTGGATAACAAATTCACACACAAAAAAATAAAAAATAAAAATGGTTAGACAAATTCTTCCCTCCATTTGAAAGATTATAACATGGTCAAAGACCTTCCCTCAGGAGTCAGATGTTATTATAAACAAAAATGGTAGGGGTATTAACATTTCAAATACTAACCTTCAATAGCTTTCTTATAGTGTTTTTTCAGGTGACACAACTCGGCTAAGGCACACCTGGTTTTGTCAACAGCAGATGCTCCAGCCAGACCAGCAAGTTTTCGTTTCCATACATACGCAACAACGGCGCCATCCGGGCATACTAAAGGCATATTAAGTCCCCAAGAATTACTTCTCAATCTAAGCAATTCATTGAGAACTCCATAATCTTCCAATTGCCTGCCTGACAAAGGTAAAGAGATTGAGAAATCACATTCAACACTCATCTAACAAACCAAAATTGTCTCTAAATAGTAGTGTATACTTCCTGCATCGTAAAGAAGTTATAAAAATTGTCCATGTAAAGGGTGAATTTGAACATAACACAGACCCCAGTTCACTACTAAACAAAACCAATGCCACTTTAGGACAGTGTATGGATTGGTTTTTTTTCTTTTCTTTTGCTTGACTACCAATGATATATAAGAAACCCATAGAGCTTTCGATAAATGATATATTAGGGCTTTGAGAAAAATAAACCCTACCTTGGCATTGACGTATGAGGCATGATGCCTATTGAAGAAACATAATAAACATCATAAGAATAGAGAATTATACTAATAGAAACACCTGGAATTTAATTAGGTTAAAGTTTATAATTACGAAACTTTAATAAAGGAATAGATTACCTTTAATAATTGATTGAAGAGGATTCACATGTGTTGTTCGCAAAGTAAGCTTAGCTACATATATCACAAACATTGATGTATCAAGATATATAAGCTTATGGATGTCTTCTCATGCCGTAACATGAACCCTAAATCATTTAATATATAAAAATTGTCATACTGCAAATCACAATCAATTGATTCAAGAAGACATTTTAATAAGCACAAAAGGAAAATTAAAAGTTGTCAAACACAAACCTGTATTCATAGATCTGAGTGATATGTGTGTGAACTCTTTTTCCTCTTTTTTTTGTAGATTTGAGAATGAACGTGTGTGAACACGATTGTTTTTAGGAGATACGGGATTAGGGTTAGGGTTTTGAGAAAAAGGTGAGATATGAATGACATTATTTTTTTACGTAGGTTTTATATGCTTAATAAGGGCATTGAGGTGTTACTATAAGATATCAATTTAAGCATGTCATTAATGTTTTCAAATGTCCATCATAAAAATGTGTTTACTCCAGTGGTTCAAGCACTTGCTTGTGGATGCCAAGGGCTAGTTCGAAACCTGCTAGTGACAAAATTTTTAAAAATCCGAATTTTGGGTAAAAAAATCCAAAAATCAAATATAAATGTAAAATCAAAATTCGAAAATCAATTAAATTAAATAAATTATTTGCTTAAATGTAAATACAAATAAAATAAATTTAAAAAATTAGTTAAATGTGATGACATGGCTGATGACATGGATGATAATGAATTACTGGGCAATGACTGGACAATGAGGTGGCATATTCTTCAAACGCCTCCTGTTATATATATATATATATATATATATATATATATATATATATATATATATATAACTCTGCTTGTAGTGAGCTACGATTAGTAAGAATAACCCCAAGCCTAATACTTAATGACGTAAGACACAAAGTACTACTTCATTCGTCCTAAAATAATTGTCCACATATAGAAACATACAGTTTAAGAAAAACATTATTATTATTATTATTATTATTATTACAGAATAATAGTTTTACCATTAAGTAATTAATTTAACATTTTATTAATATTTGTCATAACAACCTCAAGTGATGGTTGTATGATAAATTCGAACTAAATTCTTTATTTGTCTTTGAAAGTCAAAATTAATTTGAAATAATCCAAAATAAAAATATAAACAATAAATATTAGAGGAAAGAGTACATCAAAAGCAAAAAGTGATGCGTAATTTACTTTAATGTTCTAGATACCAATTTAAATGTCGATACATCAACTCCCAAGACAGCCATATGTTCTGCTTAGACGATTTTTTATAGAATTTAATAATTTGTTGAAAATGAGAAAAGTAAAGAAATGTTCATGAGGTAAACTTTGTATACCATTTGCACCTTAATGAGTACTTGAGACATTTTCAGTTAAAAAATGAAACAATATAGAAAGATATCTAACAATAAAAGTAACTAAATTGTTTTTCTTTTTGAAGTGCAGTAACTAAATTGTTTAAAACTCATCACAACACAACTAAACATGGATTTGTGAAAAGAAAGGACCCATTTTTTGATACACATTGGTTTGGACAATTTCATGCAAGTTTCCACTTAGCCCGATGTTTCCATTTCTCTTGTTCCTATAAAGATATACATGGCCACATGGATGAACTAAATGAGAACACACTCTGTATTTAGTTTAACGATACTAGTTACATTTTCAATTCGACAATATATTAGCTACAATTGCATTATAGCCAATTTCGTGTAGGTCTTTACTAGTTATAATGCCCGCGCACGCGCGGGTTTTTAAATTTTTTTTTAATCATATATTTTTATTTATTAAAAAACAAATAATTTAATCTTTGTTTTGTCTGATTTATGATGTTTAATTATAATTTTTTATTATTAAAGATAATTATTAAAAATTTTAATCCTATTATTAATTATATCTTATCTATATTTTTTTTGTATTTATCTTCTACTTGTGTTAATTGTATCTTATCTATATTTTTTGTATTTATCTTCTACTTGTGTTATGGATAAATATAAAATGTTACCTAATAAGAAAATATTTTTTTTTAAATACACTTATTACTAAATAAGGTATGAATTGATTTTTTTGAAATGAAAAATTCCCAATAGGGGTTTTGTTTTATTATATAAAAAAGATGGGTCCTTACTTCTTTCAGTGGGTTTTTTATTCATTTTCTTATATATTTTGGTGAAGGATTGTAGCCAATTTACTACAAAAATTGTAGCCAAATTATCTTCATTTAATTTATAAAACTAGTAGTAACAATGACCACACTCGTTATCAAACAGTTTTGTCATATCAGTGTTAATTTAGATAGACCAAATGTATAACCAAATACTCATAATAAAATGACCACAATCACAACAAAAATATATTCCCACAATAAATAAATAAATAACTCACACAAACAAACAAACTTAATTCATTTGGTCGATTAGGCGACCAAATCTTTCAATTTTGGGAGAAAGGGATGCGTTTGGTATGGTGCAGGTAGAGAGGGGGACGCATTCTAATCGAAGATATTGTTTGTTTTTTACTTTTTTATTTTTTAAATATTTGAATGATATAAGTACAAATCAATTTTATTCTTAAAATACGTTTTGTTCTTAAGAAACAAAAACGTGTTCAAACTTCAAACATTAAATGAAAATTTTGAGTCATAAAATTAAAATAGTTTAGCAATGTGAGAATAAAATGTATTAAACAAAACACTCAAAGACATTGTAGCGCAATCTATTCTTGTAAAGTGTCATTTATTTTACAATCATAAGATTGTGAAAAAAAAATAAAAAAAAAATAAAAAAATTCATCGTATACTTAACATTGTCAATTAACAATTACAATATTTTTCAATGAAAATTTTTAAGCTAATGTTTAAAGTACACGGGCCCAACTAGTTATATATTATTGTTTGAAAAACTCTTAATTGTTTCAGTATGATCGTTATTATTTTGAACATTAATTGTTTAGAAAAATAAAATGATAGTTATCTTTAATGTACTGACAATATTAAGAGATAAATCGAGAAAAATTCTCACAAAATGAAAAAGACACACCTTCATATCTAGTTGATTAAGAAGTTTGAGAGTCTCTAAGTTTGAATGAGAAAAATAAACAACGCACTTATTAAGTCAAATGTTTGAATGTGTCTGAACGAGCCATATCAAAACACTGTTAAAAGTTAAAAAAAAAAAAAAAAAAATGCTTTTATCACCTTACATTATAAAAACTAGCTATATCCAAGTCTAGTGGAGGCTAAAAGAGCGCCGTTCAAAAAAAATAAAAAAATAAAAAATAAATGTAGGCTAAAAGAGTGTTTGGGGATTAAGGTATTTTTTATTTTTTATTTATTTTTAATAAATTTATTATTATTATTATTATTATTATTATTTTAAATTTATTTATTTAATTTTATTATTATATTTTTTAGCTTATCGTGTTCTTAAATGCAATTGCGCTTTTAAGCGTTTCCCATGTTAAAAACATAGAGTTTGTAACTTCGTTTTGATGTCTCACACAATTGGTGTGTCTACTTTCTACACTAATCAAGTCACTAACTTTAGATACCCTTATGTGCTATTGGGTTGGATTGGACAATAGACAGTTTAAACACAAATCTTGATTCCTTATTCTAAATAATCATTATATTATTTTAAATGATCATTATACCATTGTCAAGCATTTCAGATGTTCAATAAACACAGCCTATTTTCATTATAAAAATATCTAAACATAAAACATAAGGTGGACATATTTTCAAACAGAATTCAACAAATGACCGAACTCAAATTGGGCGTTTTAGAAGGCCCAATTGATTTGTGGATCCCAATTCGGATCCAAGTTGCTGGATACAACATAATGACCCCAAGTTGCTGAACACAACATAATGACCCTCGGGCCTTTAACAGAGCTTAATTTTGAACCTAGAATTGGGATTATGTGTGTCTTCATTTGGGGCTAAAGCTCCAAGATTAATTGACTGAATACACCTTATTTTGCATAACAAATTTATACTTGTTACCCATTTCGGATACTTTTAATCCCAAACTGGGGTGTGGTTCGGGATTAAAACTTGGCTAGTGCCAAAATCTAAATCTTCACCTAAAATTTACACAGTTTGGACTATGGACTACCCAGGGCAGACAAGTTTCAGCACTCATAAATGGCCAGCTGACCTTATCTAGTTCAATATTTCAAAGTAATACACTGGATAGTCATAGACATACTGACAGATTATATGTTTGCAATATCATGCTAGATGTTGAATAAGAGATACAGTCATACAACTACCATAGGCCAATTTAAGTTACTGCATATGTTACTAAGAAGACAAGAACAATATATACTGATATATTCTCAGAAATCAATTCAAAGAAAGTAACGTTTATCATGCAGGATTATGGGTATCAATACAAACTCATCATTCGAGTATCCAAACAGATACACCCAGCAAGTATCATCATGTACCCCTAACAACTTACATATTTCAATATTACAGTACAAAACTTGCGTTTATAATCTGAGAATTCAGTTCAACCCAAAGTCAAAGAATAATGAACACATATGAAGCACATCTCAGCTTTCTATTTACTTCCTTGCAATGGTCTTTTTTACTCTTCTTTTCCAGTCATTATTTTTGTTACCAGAAAAATTATTTATTAAGAACTATAAACATTCCTAATTTGACTTGGTGAATTTAGAATGAAAGTTGTTTTGATTCAGTGGCCACAATGAATATACGTACCCAGCAAGAGATGAAGCGATATTTAATTGTTGATGCGGCGGCTCATGAGTTTCTCCTCCTCAGTCAAAGCATGGCGGAAATGACAGCGGTGGCCATATGGGCAAGGGTTACCAGCAAGCACCATTCTACAGACTTCTGTTTTGTAGCGTGGATGGCGTATGACTGGGCGAAGTTCCTCAATGCCATGAGCAAACTGACAGTGATCTCCGTATGGGCATGCTCCAGTTTGTTGCCATTTGTTGCAGAGTTCAGTCTTTGTCATACCTTGGTTGTACACTTTAAGTTCCAGCGGTTCCTCCTCTTTCTTCCCACGCACAAAGACCTTTTGCTAATGATTCGGGAACTCACAAACAGGATAAAATTAGACAAATTTATTACATAATTGTTTACTGAATTAGGTTGCACATAGACAATAATTTAACAGCACTATTAGTCATGATGGAATACTGCATAATGATAAACAAGTTATAAGTTTTCATCATCATAGCCTTACAAGTTGAAAGCAAATAAGGATTTCTATAATTTGCACTATTTCTATCAAGTACAATTGGCGAACAAAGTATCCTATTGTTTAACGAATTTAACAAGTATGGCACAGTTGTGTTCCATATCAATATATACCGAATTAAGTCATTAACAGTTCATCTACATTTATAGTCAAAATATGAAAGATACCATACTACGAAGTCTTAATGAAGAAAATGCATAGTTTCATTAATTGTATAACATAACACAATTCTTGTTATTTTGACAGTACAGGATTTTTAACAGACAAATAACAGGAAAACGACATATTCAAAGATTTAATTCGAAGCAAATGATCTGTTTCAGCTTAAGCAGCCATGCATCTAACACAAATAGATTGAAACTTCAAGAACAAGCACTGATGCTGTTTCAACGGAATAGAATTGTCAAATCCAAATGATTAGAATGTTATCTACCGTCTAAAAAGTATGTGATCTGCAATCAACCTAGCATAAATTCAGAGACCCTTACCAAATATGTAATCATGCATACTACCAGTATTTGTTAGTTAATTATTGGTTTGGCAAGTAATTATGATGAAAACTACACTTTTTGTTAAATCAATATCAGTCAATTCAAGCCTAAAATACATTAAGTTGGTAGTGTGTCAATGAAGTTTCTTACATTTGAAGTCATCTTTAGAAATAAAATATCAAAACGATCAATTTCTGTTAAAGCAGGATTTAGTATTTTACCGAATCAGAAGCAGTTTTGATCCGATCCACAGCCCTGGCCCGACTAACACTCCCATCGCCAGCTTGAGCACCCTTCATGTAACCATTAGAACGAACTGAAATACTCTTAGGTAACTTAACCCTCTCTACATCCAGCTTCTTAACTGGATCCACATTCTCCAATCCGCGAGCAGCTCGTTTATCAATCACAGAAATCCTTTTATCCCCAATCCTCATCCTCCCAAAGCAATCAGTAACAGAATTCACAGACTGAAACACACTCGCATTAGCATAATTCTGCATTGAAGAACCCGAAGCAGATCCAGAAACAGAAGCCGAAGCAGAAGCAGAAGCAGAAGCAGCCTGTTGTTGCAAATGAGACAACTGCTTGTTTAATTCAGAATTTGCCATTTGTAGACTAACATTCTCTTGACGAAGCGCTTCAGCTTCTTTAGCAGTAAGACGGAGATTAGCCAAACACCAATTACGCCTTTCAATCAGGTCTTGAAGTGGAGCAAAATCAAGAGAATGTCTACGGCTATAATCAGCAACCATTGGTAGTGGTGGTGGTACTAGTGACAGGGGTAAGGTTGTTGTGTTTGGAGTAACAGTGTAGTGATGGGGCGGTGTAGTGGCAGGGAAGATTGACGAGTACAGTGGCGCTTCATAATCATACGCACCACCGTCTGTTTGGCTGATGAACGATGACCACAGTTTACTGTCATCGTCAGCACCGGTGTACGGAAAATCACTAAAACTCTGCATTTTACTTTAATAAATTGTTTTCTGTATAACACAACAGATTAACAAATTCAGTAAATATCTTAATCCATAAACCACACATACAGAAAGGCAGAAAGTGCCATTTGCAAAACAACAAATGTTACACACCAAATCGTTTTCTATAATCACACTAATCACACACCGAATTACTAGCACAAATTATCCGCATAATGTTCAAATAAACTAGATCTCGAATTTATGACAGAAACACGCAATTAACGATCTAATAACGAGCATTAACGATAACTAACAACAACAATCACGAGCATATAAGTGTTAATTATCGATCATATTATACATGTTAACACTTTATATCGATGATTAGCGCAAAGTACACAGTTAAAGAACCGTTATATTTCATATCACACAAGTTAACAGTTTAAACCGAAGATTAACGCTCACACTTAACGCACGATTATACATCAAGTCACACAAAACACATTTGAACAGTTTAAACTGAAGATTAACGCTAGTTACACACATAACGAAGGATTACGCCTCAACTTACACGTACAAACAGTTTAATTCAGCGATTAACGCAACTTACACACTTATTTATACATCAGATCACACAATTATTAAAATTACACAATAACGAATGATTAAGCTTAAATTAAACATATAAAACGCCTAAATCAAACAATTACACAAATAAACCGTTTGAATAAATAAATTAACGCTAATTACACACTTAATGATCGATTAAGCATCAATTTATACAAATTAACTGTTTAAACAGAAGATTAACGCTAAATACACGATTAACAAATGAGTATACATCAAATTACACAAAATTAACAGTTTCATTGACAGTTAACGCAAATTTACACAATAATGAACAAATAAGCTTCAGATTACACATATAAACATAAAAAATTTCCGATCAACGCTATTTACAAACTTAACGAAACAATTACGCTTCAGATTACACAAACAACCTGTTCAATTCAACAATTAACGCTAATTAAACCGATAACGAGCAATAATACATCAAATTAGAGTTTCGATCGTATACCTGAAACGATTAACAGCGGATTGTACAGTGAAACTAATGCTTAATATCTTGATTATATACCTGAAACGATTAAACAAAAGAACGATTAACGCTAATTACGCACTTAACGAAACGATTAAACATCAAATTACATAAATTAAACCTTTAAATCAACAGTTAACGCTAATTACACTTATAAACAGCTTAAACCGAATTATAACGTAACGAGCGATAATGCATCAAATTACCGATTCCGATCAGTTACCTGAAACGATTAACAGTGCGTTGAAATTAAGGCGTAGAGTAATATCTTGAAATTATGAATAAATTGTGTGATTAATCTAGAGAGAGAAAATGGAAGTTAGTTAGAGAGAGAGAGAGAGAGAGAGAGGGGATGATGAAGAATGACTAGTGAAGAAGGAGAGAGTATGATATATTATGATTCTAACGGAATTCATTTTGTGATATTTTACGGTTTTGTCCTTGGGAAAGGGAGGGTGTGGAGGTAAAAGAGGGGGTGGTTTGGGGAATTTGGTTTGTCAAGTTGTTGGTAAGTTGGTTTCGGATGGACCGATTGAGGTGGGGGGTTTGTTGCCCCATGTGAGTTTTGGTTTTGGCGGGAATATGTTTTTTTTAGTTTATTTGACATGTGGCATTTCTTTTTAGTTTTTGGTAGATTTATTACATAAACTTTAGTCTCAAAATATAAGTACATTTTGAATCCCGTTTTAATTTTAAATATTTTTGTTTGCATTATATAATACTTGATGCAAAATATATAAATAAATTATGTTTTAAATGTATTTTCATTGATGTAATTTTATCAAGTATTATATAATACAAACAAAAATATTTAAAATCAAAGTTGGATTTAAAAAGTTAAAATATGCTTATATTTTGAGATTGAGGGAGTAACAGACAATCGTTTTATTTTCTGATAATAGTGTGATTGTTTATGCTTTATTTTGAGGCAATTTCATATATATTCTATTTTTTGATTTAGAAATTTCATATTTACCCAAATATACTTTAAAAGCATTGTAAACTATGCACTTAATGATTATACTTTGGATATATAAAGCATATTTACAATCACTGTAAATTATGCACTAATAATTAAATATAATATTTTATATATTAATTATTTAACATTAAATGAAAATAGAAGGATATATGAAATTAATCATTTTTTTATGTTACTTGGGACTACCCAAATATTGTTGTTATTGTTATAGTAAAATGCAAAACCTTCAAAGTAAACATATAAGTTTGATTTAAGATCATTTCAGGACTAAACTTCTTTTACATACTAAGGGATTAATCTTCACCATTCATCTTTATTTGATCAAATTGATGAGATTAATCCTAACAATTTAAAAAATTACTTTCATTTTTATTTTCTTCAAATATTAATATCTTTCAAACCGTTAATCGTTAAGCGAAAAAAAAATATACCGTTACGACGAGCATTTAATTATCTTTTTATAGATACGCAATTTGATATATTTTCGACAATTTTTTTTTTCTTCGTTTTTTCACGTTTTTTTCGTGGCCGAAAAAATCACATGTGATATATCACATTGATTTTTTCGGCCACAAAAAAAAAGTGAAAAAAAACGAAAAATGTGATATATCACATATGATTTTTTCGGCCACGAAAAAAAACATGAAAAAAACGATTTTTTTTTTTTTTTGTCGAAAGTATATCAAAGTGCTCGTCTATAGAAAGATAATTAAATGGTCATCGCGATGGTGTAATTATTTTCGCTTAACGATTAACGGTTAAAGATATATTTAAATTATAAAAAATGGGTGAAATATTAAAATGCTTTTAACTATTCATTTATTTTTAAATGAAAGATGATAAATCCTTTGATATGTAAAAAAATTTGGTATGTAAAGTAAGTTTTCTTTTATGTTTAACTTATCGAATGTGAGTATTTGTGACTGTTTTCAAATCATTTCCAAAGCCCCAAGATGGCAGATGTAGCTAATGAACTTTGAACATGATACCTTTTATGATGACATTGAAACATCTAATCATAAGTCATCATGGTGGTGGTTTATCTATTTACTTATTTAGGCATATACTATTATTCACATAAAGCCATTGATACGAACAAGGTGTATATTGCCTGCATGTTGTGTCGGGATATCTCTTGTGTCAATCAATATTTATTTTATCGAACTCTTTTATGCAAAAAATAATAGAATCTCACCCTTTTTGTGTTATCAAGTGTGGACGTAAAGTATGCGTGATTTAGTTAAACCATAACATATTCAAAGCACCTAGTATGTACCATGTAATGTTAGTTTTGTGAATATAAATTAATATACATATGATCGGATTCGAACTTAAGACTTCGGGATTGTACACTTTACGTATGAGATTTAATGTTAAATAATTAATATATAAAATGTTATATTAAATTATTAATTACAAATAAATACTTAACAGTCGTTAGTATTTAACGGGAATTGACTAACGGTCATTAAGTAAGAAGAGAAACGAATTTATGAAAACAAGCCAAGGAAGTTCTAGAAACCCTCTTGAGCTCCATAATCGGCCAAAGAGGGATGGTTAGGGTATTCCTACCCTAACTTGGACTCCAAGATTGCTTTAGTATACATACAAGGCCCTTGTATTCATTATATCATTATACTAAAAAGGGGGCTTTGCTAACCCACTTTGGTGACCCAATTCATTATAACCCGGCCCTTTACCCAATTTGATAAAACCCGAGAAGGTCCAACTGTTCACCCTCTCTCACAACTGCTGCATACTTTTGAGATCCGACCAGTTTAGCTCCGAACAGCTCCACTATCACCGATTAGCTCCGATCCGATGGGTTTTTTTGATGCTACAGTCGTCTGTGAGGGGATGAACAGTGTTAGGAATAGTAAATTGGTTATTTTATTCATTTTGTGGCTCAGTTTAGGCCATTTGTTCTTGCTACAGTGTGCTGAAGTTCCTA
Source organism: Artemisia argyi (assembly GCA_030686995.1). Classification (NCBI taxonomy): domain Eukaryota; kingdom Viridiplantae; phylum Streptophyta; class Magnoliopsida; order Asterales; family Asteraceae; genus Artemisia; species Artemisia argyi. The sequence continues at coordinate 62,891,362 of CM060699.1, read as the reverse complement.
TCCACATATTTGTGTTAGGTCGGTGTACATAATCTTCCACTTAGTTTTTTGCTTATGTGAGAAGATCAATGGGGTTCTAGATTCTTCATTTGCCTTTGGTAAACCTCTCTGACCTCTCTCTTTCTAAAATTACCTGTTTTTTTTTTTTTTTTTTTTTTTTTTTTTTTTTTTTTTTTTTTTGTTAAATCTTATTGTGTATCTCTTGGATTATGGCTTATTGTTTGAGTATGGAGATTAGTTCCGCTGATTTTTTTTATTGCTTAATATTATTGTTTGGGGATTAAGGATTAGTTGAACTCAAGTTTCTGATTCTTATACTTTAGTACAGATATAGCCACTAATGTCAAGCAAAGGTTAATTACCTCGAAAAGTCGGCCAAGTTAGGGTTAGACAGCAAGGGAATTTAGATTGTGTAGTACAAATATAATTTTGGGTTAGTGTTATTGTTTGAGGATTAGGGAGAAGTTTTGTTGATTTTTTTCTGTTCACTTAGGTTTGTGAAACTTGGAACATTATACCATTTGTATAATAGATTAGGCAAACAAAGAGGCCTTTCAAATGTTTCATATAGGCAGGCGAACATATAAAGTTGAGATTCTCAGTCTCTTGCACACGCAACTTACTATCTTTGTAGTTTATTTTGAGCATATGAGATTTAAGAAGGCTTACCCATTGTTAGTTTTGTGTTTTCTAATAAATTTTTGGGGTTAATGGGGTTGCCTAATTAAATCTATCTATTTTCACAGCTTATCAGTTTATTTTGATATTCGGAAACCTCATTTGGTGATGAACATTCCACATAGTCAGAATTAAGCTGTTGTTATAATTTGTGCTTTTTTGTTAATTTTGTGTTTCTTTTATAAATTTTAGGGGTTTATATGGTTACCTATTTAGTTTTGTTGTTTTCTTAGGGGGTCTTTGGGTTGGCTTATATTCCCAAATTATGAGGTTACTTGATTCTTGGAAACCCGATATGGTTAATGATGCCATTTCATTTCAGGTATTCTTTTGGGCTCATATTGGCATGTTGGTGTTTCGCCATTTAACGCCCGACACATACATACACGCAATGATGATAATTATTTGTGATTATAAATTTATGAGCGTGATTTAGCAGCAACATTATCTTGGCGAGGCAACCTTACCCGAGTGGTGGTTGCAGCCATGGTTGGTGTTTGCTTTTGATGCTATATCTGCAGACCTTTGCTATTTCACCATGAGTAATTTGGTAACGTCGGTATCTTAGCAGGGCAGCCTTACCTATGTGGTGGTTGCAGCCATGGCTGGCGCCTCTCTGAGCGATCACGCGATGATCATCTGGATTTGGTACAGATGTGAGCGTATTATGTATGTGTCACAGGTATTCAGCAATCAATCGGCTCGATTAAAGGTTGGTGAATTGGAATTCAAAGACTTGGTTTAGCAAATTCTTTTTTCCCCAATTTATCCATGTTTTGATGATTATGTCTTTTTTCAGGTTGGTCAATTGGTATTCAAGGACTTGATTCAGCAGATTATTGTTTATGGGTTTGCTTATCTATACATCTCCAATATCAAGTTTGTCAGCATTTTTTTTATGTTTTATACTGGTCATACTGTTTTTTGTGATCTTCTCAACGACATGTATTCATTTCCTGTTACCGGTTGCAGGTGCGTCTACATTTTGCTGCTGGTATCACACATCCATCATAGTGAACAACGAGAAGCTATTGAACAATGAATTGAACATTGATTTGAGGCAACAGAGGCCAAATACGCACGTTAGCTTTCGTATTTGCTGCTTTGTTGACAGGTTTACGTGTGCCAATAAATTTTCTTCTTCATATCAGGAGTACGTAAAAACTTATGGAAAAAAAACCTGTTCTTATATAGATTTTAACTTTGAACTTGTAGTAAGTTTAAAAAATATGGCTGTTTTTTTATTTGGTCTTAAGGTCTGTTTATATTTGTTTCTGATATTTCGGTTTACTTGAAACTATTCGGGGGTGTTTCTTTATGCTGGCTTATAGCTTATTTGGTTTTGGATTTATGTTTCATAAGCTCACTTTTTGTGGCTTATTCTAAAACTTTATGGGTTACATAGGTTTAAATAACCCATAAGCCGGCTATATAAGCCTAAACAAACACCCCATCAGCACTCATCCTTGGCTGCTACGAAAGAAATACGCCTTACTTCGAGAAAGATCTGTTCTAAAATCCTCTTGATTGCTCTAAAATTTTAACTTGAATGTGTTTGCATAATACAATGCGCAATTGAGAGGGATAAAGACTTCAAGCAACCTGGAGGCACATACATATCCTTTTCTCCGGACAGGTATATACGTTGCGTTGTTGCATCATGCTTACTTTAAACTGTTCTTTAATTTCTGTGCACTCATGGTTTATTTATTTATTTATTTATTTTTTCTTTGTTTGCAGAAAAGAACAATTCATCACCAGGAGTCCAGGATCGTTGTATGCTTTTGCAGATTCAATCAGGTCTAAAGAAGCTCCTGGAAGTGAAGATTGTGATACAAGGATACAGGGGGAATCGGGGGAGAGAGAACCAGCAAAAAAAAGTAGATTTGACAAGGTAATGGTGGACGACACAAAGAGTGGAGTCATGTAGTCAAGATATACATCGTTTTCTTCCCCATTCTTGAAGGCGATTTTAGAGCAGTTATACAAGAATGTCTGAATGATTATCTGGACATTGTTTTGTAAAGTGGTATGGACATTTTTTTTTAAATTTTATTACTGTTTGTTTATATTGGAACTATTTGTGACAAAGTACGATGCACTATATGAAATTTTGTGTAGAATTACTTTTGTGTTTCAATTATTGGACCAAGATGCTGGAAAGGGGCTAAAAAAAAGAAAAAAAAAAAAAAAAAAAAATCAACCAAAGTTGCAAAAGCTGGTGTCTAGTACGGTCTTTTAGAAGTTACAATGGTAAACTTATTTCTTTGTTTACCATTGCTTTAAAAAAATTATATTTTCTTAAGTTTACCATTGCTTTTAAAAAAACTTTGTATTTTATTAATGGTTTTATGTTTAGTTGCAGCTTGGAACTATTTCGAGTGGGATATGCAAAAAAGGTTGAAGTGCCGATGCCATGAATTTTTTTATCAAAGGTATGTGATTCTTTTTTATTTTTCTTTACTGATTTGTGGTTACTTTGTGTTTAGTTTAAGTGGGTGCGGATAGGATTTTGGTTTTGTGATTCGTGGTTTTTGGTCTACTAGGTAACTCAGCTGTATTGTTTTGCAGTCATAAACCAAAGGAAGCTTTAATAGGTATAATTTGATGATTTGCAAGTTTGTTGACAGCTATTTTAGGATTTTTGATGATTTTCGTTGTTTGCCTTATTTCAGATGGGTATGATAGCCGGATGTAGTAAAATGTATGATAAAATTGTATATGAAAGAAAGTCTTAAGTTGTGTCACAATGTTGTAAAATGTGTCAGGTTAGAATGAATTGGCCGGTGTTTTTTTTATTGCTTTTTGTTATGGCTAATGGGGATGTTAATTCTTTTAAAAGTTTATTGTTGTTTGATGGAATGTTTTTTCGGTGTCAGTTATGATTGATATTTTTTTTCTAGGTTTTTTGGTCTAAAGTTAAGGTGTTCCAGAAGCAATATAGGTGTGGTGCTACAAATTTGGGAACTTGAAACTGCTTACTCAAAAAACCTTATATCATAACTCAAGATAAGAAGTTTTATATGCAATCCCAAACATCCCCTAAACCGTATTGTACTTTAGATGCAAGTTTGTTTGATAAAATATTGTGTTTGTCGCTATGGTGATTGTTGTACTGATAATGCTTTACTTTTCTTGCAATTCCACAGTCAATGCAATTACCAAATCATGGGACGCTATTTGTACTTCTTCGATAGACATTTGGCCGTGGAATGTTTGAAACTGAAAGAGTGGATCCTCTTATGGTGCTAGAACATATGCAGGCGATGGAAGTTGAAAACCAACTGTGTTGAGGCAACATGATCAAGATCTCTTTATGTTTTAATGATGACAAACAAACCATCGAAACAAACGTTAGCTCAAAATCGCCGGAGCCAATGTCTGCTCCTGGCGCGCTGCCCGCGCGTCAACGCGCGGGTGACGCGCCAGGAGTCTGTATGGTTCCGGGCGAATTTTGAAAGTCGGCTTTCCCCTTACCCGACAAATGTGGATCTTTCAAAACAGGTATGAATATGTTATGTGCTTAGTTGAGAACACTCGAAACGAGTTTTGAGATTTGAGATATCCTACTTTTAAAGCACCCATTTACGGGAAAATGCCAACTCATGCTTTCTAACTATCGCCTCTAGCCAAGGCTTTTCTAAACTTAGGGAGCTTATATATTTCACGTAACATCGTGTTGAAGCATCCATATGCTCATATCCCGTGCTTACGTCTTCTCTAGTTACGTAACGGGTTTACTCCCTTATTGGTTAAACTAAGTCAAAGGTCACTTTGCGTAAACGCATCCTTTCCCACTTGGGTTATGCTTTATGTTAATACAAATATCGCCTAAAAACGTTATTTATATTTTACGATCTTTGCTAAGTTTTGTTAACGACAAAATGTAAACTTTAGTTTCTAAGTAAATCATAATCTTAGTTTTAAGGACTTGCATAACTAGACATTTGCTACATTTTACATTTCATAAAACACAACACTTTTTATTTCTTAAAATAGAAATGTCACATCACATTTATGGCAAGTTTTGTCAATATACATTTATGGAAAGAAAGTGTGTTTGACTAACCATATGTTTGCTTGCACAAGTTTTATGTTTGACTAGGTGTAATGAGATGTGACATTGTTTGGTTTGCAAGATTTATTGAAAAACCAACTGCAAGCCCGGCGGAACCCTGGGGGTACACGGGCGGAACCCATCTGAGGGTTCCGCCGTATCCGCCAGGCTTGCAGAAGGTTTTGCTATAAATACTAAGCCACAAGTTTGTTTTTTGGGCTTATCAATCTACATCATATTTTCACACATTCATTCATTCTTTCATCTAACCCTTTAACATCTCATATGTGAAGTTTCTTTTTGTAGCAAAGAGATTCACGAGTTCATAAAAAGTTACAAGTATTCAACACAACGTTGCAAGACTTGTTAGCTTAGCATTGTGTAGACTTGTGTAGTTTACACTTCATTTGATTGTGTATTTTCAGTAGTGATCGGTTAGTATTTTAGTCCTCAAAATACAAAGTGTGACGGGAGTTGTTGTACCTTTGTAAAAGAACTAACGGGAGTGGTTGTACCCTTGTAAAAGAACTCGACATCTAGCTTAGTGTCGGTAAACGTGTATAAGCGCGTGTAAGGTTTTCTCCGCCGGTGAAAGGAAGCTTGTTGACTAGTGAAAGAAACTCTCGAGTTGGATACTCGGGGCGTGGACCTAGGGCAAGGAAAAAGAGTCCTTGTAGCCGAACCACGATAAATACTCGTGTTGTGGTTTGATCGTTTCTTTCTTTATACTTGCATGTTATATATTGTGTTTGTGTATATATCTTTGATCAAAACGGAAAGTTTCAAAAGATAATTAAACAAGTTAAAAAGATTTTAAACGGTAAACTATTCAACCCCCTTCTAGTTTTCCACAATTGGCATTAAGAGCTACGTTACTCAAGCTTTTAAAATATATTGTGTTTTAAAACTTGAAACGATCCATGGATTTTGAAAATTACAAAGAAGGGCAATCTATGCAAAGACCACCACTTTTTAAGCAAATGGTTTTATATATTGGAAAAACTGTTTTGAAACTTACGTGAAATCTAAAGATATAGATTTATGGTATATAATCATTGATGGTGATAATATAGTTACTAATATTAAAGATGATGATCAAAAGAAATTGATTGCTAAAAATAATGAAGCTAAAATGATGCTTTACAATGCTTTGCCTAAGAAAGAGTATGAAAGAGTCTTTATGTGTAAAACCGCCAAAGATATTTGGCAATCTTTAATAGTCACTCATCATGGAAACTCACAAGTTAAAGATAACAAAATTGATCTTCTTGTTCAACAATATGAACAATTTGTTATTTCCGAAGATGAGATTATTGATAATGCATTTGCTAGGTTTAACACTATTATTACTTCACTTAAAGCACTTGATGAATCTTTTTGTAGTAAGAATTTTGTCAGGAAATTTCTTAGAGCACTCCATCCGAAGTGGAGAGCAAAAGTGACGGCAATTGAAGAATCCAAGGATCTTTCAAGCATGTCACTTGACGAGCTAATTGGAAACCTCAAAGTTCATGAAATGGTAATGGAAAAAGATTCGGAACTAGTTAGAGGCAAGAAAGAAAAAGTTAAGTCCATTGCCTTGAAAGCTAGAGTCCAATCAAGTGATGATGAAGAATCTACTTCAGATAGTGATGATGAGGAATATGCTATGGCCGTAAGAGACTTCAAGAAGTTCTTTCGTAGACGAGGAAATTTTGTAAGGCAACCTAAGATGACAAGAAAACCTTCCGAAAAGATCGTGATGATAGGAAAGGAAAGGTTGAAAGGAAATGCTATAGGTGTGGAGACACAAGTCATCTAGTAGGAGAATGTCCAAAACCACCCAAGAGCAAGCCTCAACAAGCTTTTGTGGGTGGTGCTTGGAGTGACTATGAAGGAGATGACGATGAGCCAAAGAATGATGATATTGCTCTCATGGCTCACGACTCAAATGAGGTACTCTCCGACTCATCTTATTCTTCTATTGACGATGACACCTTAAAAAAAGAATATAACAAACTTTGTGAATTGAACTTAAAAATCATAAACAAAAATAAGTTTTTGAAAACTAAAAAGGAATTTTTAGAAAATGAAGTTTATGAGCTAAAAGAAAAAGCTAAGAGATTAGAAAATAGTAAAGGTATTAACACATCATGTAAATCATGTGAAGAGCTTAAACTCGAAGTTGAGAAACTTAAAATTACTCAAAATGATCTAATAAAACAAACCACAAAGTTTAAGAAGTTCGATAAGAGCATTTCTTGTGCGGATGAAATTATGAAACTTCAAAAGTCACCCTTTGATAAAACAGGACTAGGTTTCATGAAATTAGAAACTTCAAAGGGTCAAACAAAACAAGAAAAGAATGCACAAGAAACTAACAAAACTGCTACAGCAGCCCGCGGAACAGACGGAACCCAATTCAGGGTTCCGCCCGTTGAGCCTGATGGTTCCGCCAGGTCTGCTGCAGCAGTAACATCCTCCACATCGGATCGTTCAAAATTTGTTAAAGTCACATATAAAAATGGAACAAAACCTGCCTTTAAAACTGGAGTAGGACTTAGTAAAAACGAATTTAGAGCTAAGACTACTCAACCAAGACCTAAGACTCTAATTCCCAAACGCCCCTTTCCAAAGAGCAACTTCAACACTCGACCAAACTACCAACATGTTTGGAACCAAAACACTCCTGGACATTACCAAACTCCAAATTACATGTCATGGAACCCTTATGTTCTATTTTCATACTTGGAACAAGTTAATGGTATGCTTAACCAAAATGGACCCATGAGAAATTGGGGACCAAATGTTTGAGTGTTTTTCGTAAAATAGGTGTGCCTCAAAGTTTGTTTGGAACCGGATGAATGGATTAAAGATAGCGGTTGTTCAAGGCACATGATGGGTAACAAAAGCCTCTTCACTACTTATTTCAAATGTGATGGAGGTAATGTTACGTTTGGTAGTAAAGCTAAGAGCAAAATCATCGGAAAAGGTACAATCTCTCATGACTCCCTTTTTATAGATGATGTAGCTCATGTTGATAACTTAGGTTTTAATCTCCTTAGTATTAGTCAACTTTGTTGTAATAAGTATAATGTCCTTTCTAGTGAAAACGGAAGTAAAATACTTAAAAAATGGTATAACCATAGCCAAAGGTGTCCTTAAGAACAACGTATACGTCATGAAGATGGATCCAACATCTAGAGACAAACTTTGTCTTACCTCATTAGATGAATCTTCAACTTTATGGCATAGACGTTTAGGACACGCTAACATGAGACTAATTCAAAACCTCTCCTCCAAAGAATTAGTTCGAAACCTACCTAAGTTGAAATATGACCAACACTTTTGTGATGCTTGCAAAGTCGGTAAACAAGTCCATAGTAGCCATAAGGCTAAAAACTTGGTTTCTACATCTAGGTGTCTAGAGCTTTTGCATATGGATTTATTTGGTCCATCCGCTATACAAAGTTATGGAGGTAACTTCTACACTTTGGTCATAGTCGATGATTACTCAAGATAAACTTGGACAAAATTTTTGAAAAGTAAAAATGAAGCTTTTGATAAATTTGAGATTCTAAGTAAGAAAATTCAAAATCAAGTAGGGTCTAACATTGTGTCTATTAGAACGGATCACGGTCGTGAATTTGATAATGAATTTCAATTTGGAAACTTTTGTGATATTAATGGTATTACTCATAACTTTTCAGCTCCACGTACCCCTCAATCTAATGGTGTAGTAGAACGTAAAAACCGGACATTGCAAGAGATGAGTAGAACAATGCTTAATGAACAAAACTGTGAAAAACTAGAAGGAGGGTTGAATAGTTTACCGATTAAAATCTTTTTAACTTGTTAAGTTAGCTTTGAAACTTTCTGTTTGATCAAAGATATATACACAAACACAATATATAACATGCAAGTAAATGAAAGAAATGATCAAACCACAACACGAGTATTTATCGTGGTTCGGCTACAAGGACTCTTTTTCCTTGCCCTACGCCCACGCCCCGAGTATCCAACTCGAGAGTTAATTTCACTAGTCAACAAGCTCCTTTCACCGGGGTAGAAAACCTTACACGTCGCTTATACTTTTACCGACACAAAGCTAGATGTCGAGTTCTTTACCAATGGTACAACCACTCCCGTTAGTTCTTTCACAAGGGTACAACTACTCCCGATACACTTTGTATTTTGAGGACTAAAATACTAACCGATCACTACTGAAAATACACAATCAAATGAAGTGTAAACTACACAAGTCTACACAATGCTAAGCTAACAAGTCTTGCAACGTTGTGTTGAATACTTGTTACTTTTAGTAAGCTCGTGAATCTCTTTGCTACAAAAAGAAACTTCACATATGAAATGATAAGAGGTTAGATGAAAGAGTGAATGTGTGTGTAAAATATTATGTCAAGTGATGAGCCAAAATTTAACTTGTGGCTCAATATTTATAGCCAAACCTTCTGCAGGTCTGGCGGATCAGGCGGACCCCTCAAAAGGGTTCCGCCCGTGTACCTCCAGGGTACCGCCGGGCTTGCAGTTGGTTTTCCAATAAATCTTGCAAACCAAACAAAGTCACATCTCATTACTCTTGCAAACCAAACAATGTCACATCACATAATATCAAGTCAAACACTAAACTTGCAAGCAACATCTAAGTAAGTCAAACACATTTCTTTCCATAAATGTATAATGACAAAACTTGCCATAAATGTGATGTGACAATTCTATTTTTAGAAAATAAGAAGTGTTGTGTTTTATGAAATGTAAAATGTAGCAAAAGTCTAGTTTATGCAAGTCTTTAAAACCAAGATTATGTTTTACTTAGAAACTAAAGTTTACATTTGTCATTAACAAAACTTAGTGAAGATCGTAAAATATAAATAACGTTTTTAGGAGATATTTGTATTAACAATCTCCCCCTTTTTGTTGATGACAAAACATACACTTTGTTTTTAAGTAACTCACAAAATCCTGGTTTTTAAGACTTAAAAAAAATTTATATTAAACTTGTTTTACTTAAGTGATGAAAATCATATTAAGTTTTGAAGGTTTAATATATTTCTCCCCTTTTTTGTCGAAACAAAAAGTAGAGTAGCGAAGCGGAAAAATGCACTTGCTCCCCCTTGCTTGTTACTCCCCCTAAAAGGAGTGCCAAGGTGGGAAACATGGATTTTGGATCCTACAAAAAAAATGGTTAGTTGGTGATATATAAGTTTGTAGTTACCACACACATTGCAACCACAATACAAATGATCAACCAACAATGCACGAAAGTAAGTAGAAAGAAATAACATTACAAGTAAAATTTTGACTTATAAAAGTTAAAGGACATGAAATAGTAATATTCTTTTACTTCTAAAAACTTAAAAATTAACCAAGAAAGAAAAATAAAAGCCTAGTTTCCTAAATTGGGGCAAACGGCCTCCAAATGGTTGTCTAGGATTTGTTTGGGTGGGAAAGTGATGCGTGGGAATCGCACCTTGCTTTACCTCTCGAGGGATCTCAAGAAGCTTACAACCCCCACCAGGCAGTGTACCTGATCGTTGTAGTATAGTATAGTGACAAGTACCGGGGGATTGATCGTTCAGCTTAGGAATAGTGTCGCTAGGATTAGAAAACCTAATTAATAGTTCTAAAGGTGAGAGATGATTATTTTTGTATTTTTATATTTTTATAAAAGCAAGTAAAATCTCGGGTTTTGGAAGAGTGGGCGGAATTAGTTGCTATTCAACTAACCCAAAACTAAGATGCAATCAAAATAAAATAATAAAAATGAAAATAAACTAATTATACTAAGGTTGTGAGCAGTGGTTGGAGAAATTGTGTTTACTTAGACTTCACTACTCCCTAGATATCTTTTACACGTTAATTACTTGTTACACTTGTATGGATGACGGATTGTATTCCTTAATACCATTCGTGGGGTGGCATACATAACTCCCCAACTCTATGAGCTCTTATCTCCTCCTACACCATGACCCAGCACAACTATAGGGATTGTAAACAGTGGCTCATGCATTAAATACAACCAATAAAGACCTAGTACGCCTCGGTTCATGTTTCTTAAGACGTTCAAGCATGTTACCATTTGGAGTTCTGCCAGTTTTCTTAAGCCTAACATATAATATCATTCATCCAAAACAAGAATAGACAAGTAATCAACACATAATCAACATCTAGGTTTCATTAGATCTAAGCAAACACAAAAGAGATCTAGCCTAGCATAGTAGAATTGAGACAAGAACAAGAGATAAACAACCAACACATAGACATATTGATTGAATTGAAAGTACACTTATCTCAATTACAATGCAAGGTCTCAAGGGTTTGGAACCCTTGAAAAACCTGTAAAAGAGGCGCCAAAATCGTCTTTAGGGTTTCACCAAAACTTCTCCCTCTTTTAATGAAAAAACTAGAAAACTATATATAGGAAAAGTAGGCTGACGGCGTCAAGAGTTACTTGTGACGCCGTCACCTCGCCGCCATATACTTTCTCGGACGGCCTTGATCCACTTATGACGGCCTATGTGACGCCGTCATCACCCACGGTATTTTATTCTTGCCACTTTGACGCCGTCATGATTCCTTCTGACGCCGTCACCACCCACGGTGTTTAATTCCTCATGTCTGACGCCGTCAATATGGTAGTCTTGACGCCGTCACCTTGTATCTTCAGCATGGAAATTTGGTACTTAGCCGTTTTCTTCACTTTTATGCTCCAAAAACGTCCAAAATGGCTTCTTTTCCAGAATTCACTCTCCAAACACCTAAAATCACAAAAGGAACGATTTAGGGCAATATTTGATCAAATAAATTCGGATTCGGGCTTAAATGACCCCCTAAAAACGGATCATTTTTCGCCTCATCATATACCCTTACACTTGAGATTTGCTTGTCCTCAAGCAAATGCGCTTTTATTCTACTCAAAAGACAAGTTAGGGGTCATTTAACACTAATATAAAAGTAATTACAACAAATAATCGTTCCACTAAAGACTAATAGACAAGCACGGAGGTCATACACTAGCACCTCACAAATAGTGTTTAGATACTCACATCTCTCGGGTGTAATAAAGTAATATAACATTATGGAAATGGAAGATATCTCTCACTACCTGTCATAGCAAAATAGATTACCATAGGCTTGGGAAAGGATCAAACCTCTACCACATGGCGTAAGCACCTAGGATAAACTATCAAAGAGGTCTTTTAAAGGGTTATAACGTTAGGTGTAGGGATATGAATTACACGGTTTTGTTGGATAAAGGAAATTTTACTGGTGGCGAGTTAACAATCTTGGTTAATTACATGTACAAGATGGCGTTGCTAAGCCAAGACTAGACTCGACTTAAGCTATCAAATGAAAAATAACCAAAAACATAAAATAAACATAGAATGAAAACGGGATGGTAGTCCGTATGTTTTTTTCTCTTTTTCTTTTCTATTTTTTTTTCTTTTTCTTGATTTTTTTTTTTTTTTTTTTTTTTTTTTTTTTTTTTTTTTTTTTTTTTTGCATACGCTCTTACCCTACCATCCAAAATAATACATCATAGGGGTTTGAGCATTCCCCTTACACTTGAATCTTTACATACTTTACATTAAACTATTCTAATGACTCGAATTAAGAAAATTAAAACACTTGGAGCACTTTTAAGATTAACGTACATATGGGGGTAATAAATGATGTTCTTCCCCATTACTCCATAAAATAAGTACTTACCCATGAGTCCCAATCGTCCCAAAACAATATGTACAAGGATATGACTCGACTTAGCAACCATGTAATCAATTAGAAAGTTAACTTAGGGTTTAACAAATAACAATAATGCACTAAAAATGAGCGCATACATGGAAGGCTAAGGCGATTTGGTTGTACATTTAAGTGGGGTGTAACAAATTCTTCCTTTAAGTAAAATGCTTAAAGTTAGAAACGAAAAGATAGGCTCGGAGGGGTGTACTAGGGGTTTCGTGTACTAAAAATGAGTACAACGCTAAGGGTGTGGGAAAAATTAGTTGACTTAACTAGCCAAGTAATATGACTTAAATGGTCAAGTAATTATAATACGGTTTTAACACAAGGGTGATCCTAATGCCTCTTATCATGTAGTAAATCCTACCACACGAATGTAGTCTCACTAGCGGTCTCGGGATGCATCACTAACGCAAGTTCTAGAATCTAAATGCTACCGGTACACTCATAAGCACTAATAGTAAATGCTTTTCCTATCAAATCTAAAGGCGAACCTCACATATTTGGGTGGAAAATTTTTCTGAATATACGGTTATGTGCTAGTCATACAATCTCCTATCCATGAGACGCTTGCTATGGCTAAAGTTTCACTCCTAAATGTTGTAAAAAATTTTAAATTTGGCGCTAAAATTACACTAACAAGTATTTCTCGTAGTTTTATTACACATCTACTATCAAACAAAACAAACTCAAGCGAAAGTGCATATGTAAGGTATCATCTTTTTACCCTCCCCTTACACTTAGGATGAACATTGTCCCCAATGTTCAAGTAAAGAATGTAAAAGTTAAGAGGTAAAGAGAATGAAATCAAATACTCCCCTGATTCGCTCGGTATGGATTATAGGTTGGCCAGGTTAAATCTTCCTCCAAGAAAATGAACAATCAAAGCTTCCCTTCCAGAATATAAATCATCTTCTTGTCATAAATAACCTGTAAATCCTGACAAAAGTAGACAAGGCAACCTCACGTAAAATCGGCGGCATCCTATATAAGTTACTAATTCCTAGAAAACAAAGTAAGATATAAAGCTTGTTGAATGAAGTTTGCAGATTTCCTGGAGATTATAAAACTTAATAATTCACAAAAACCATAAGACGCCGTTAGAAAAACAAAACCGGTAAAATTTCCAGATTTTAACTCCTGACGCCGTCAAGAGCAATACTCTGACGCCGTTAGAATGGACCTGCATAAATTCTTATGTTAAGTTTTCGGAAAATTTCTGGAAAAACTTTGTCCTACTTCCTGGAGAATCCTGCAAAACTTCATTATGACTCAATACAAGCATTTGACTCTAACAAATACGAATATACATGTTCATTAAATATTGTGGAGAATCATGATCGGTTTGTTTCTTAAAAACATATTTGGGGTTTCCCCTTACACTTATCTTTTGCAAAAATACCTTTAGGTTGAAGTTAAGACTAGGTCAAACAACATAATAAAGTATTTCCACGTTTTATTTGAGAAACATGATTAACCAACAATAAAAATAAAACATGCATACGGAAACAAATAACAATCAAACAAATAAAATCACACAAAACATGGGTTGCCTCCCAAGAAGCGCTTTTCTTTATTTACGAGTCTTGTAGCTAGACTCAAAGTCATGGGTTACTACGTGATTCGGGTGAGTTCCTCATTGAGGACATCTTTGGGATCGAACTTAGGTTTCAACTTTCTATCGGTTTCCTTAGTGTGGTATGACCTTTCAAACTTTTCTCCATCCGGATCATACAAGGTCATTCTAATATGCCATGACCCGTCACCTTCTTTTGGTGGCTTGTCCCACCTCCATTTACACTTATCACCCTCTCTTTTCCATTTATTCCTCTCTATGTTGATGGGCATTACGCTTAATAACTCAATCATTTTCCTAAAGACTAACGGGTCCTCAAAGGGGTCTAGCTCTTCATCTCTAGCTATGAGTTGTTCCACCGAATGTGTTTTTTCAACAAAGTCTTTTTCTAGATAGAATGGGCATTGAGGTCCTATAAAGTTCCTTTCTATCCAAGGTCCATATCTAGATGGTCTCCTATTCATCTCTACCCAATGCAGTGTTGGTTCATCATCACAATCATAACTATGCTTCTTAACATCATACACCGACCAAGTATCGCCTTCTCCTACCGCTATCTTGGATTCCTTGCAATCTATCATGGCACTAGCGGTTGCTAAAAATCCTCTTCCTACCAATAATGGGCATGTAGTGTCACTAATCATGTCTAGGACGTGAAAATCCGCTAATATAGTTAACCTTCCTACGTGAACGACTACATCCTTAATCATTCCAACCGGGTGGGCAATACTTCCATCCGCTAGCCCTATCAATACCTCCGTTTCCTCTAACTTTCCTAGCTTAAGAGCGGTGAATAAGGATAAGGGAATCAAGTTGAGGCTTGACCCTAAATCGGCTAGTGTGTCGAAAGCTTCGGATCTTCCTATCTTACAAGGCAAAACAAATATACCCGGATCATCAAGCTTTTTAGGCAACTTGTTTTGAACGAAGGCGGTCCCATTTTTACCTAGCTTATACTTCTCATATTTTTCTAGGAGGGCACTATATTAAGGAGCACGCGCTAAGACATCAATGACGGGGCGTTCAAGGTGAAGTTCTTTGAATTCATTGTCAAGGTCTTGCGTGAGAGGTGTTTCAACTATGCTTTTGACCGGCTCTATAGTGGGTGTTTTATTTGATTGGTCCTTTTGGGGAACTTGGTTTTGTTTGAAACACGTGCTCGTCGATTTAACCGAGTAGTATTGTGGACACGAAGTGGGTGACGAAACTGAATATATGGCGTTAACGTTTAGTTTCGGATTCTTGATTGTGTCGCTTGGGAGTGCTCCCATTTCTCGATCATTGAGAACTTTCAACAATGCGTCAATTCTATTGGTCATCTCGCTTTGATTTTGTTTGAAATCGGCTTCAAACTTAGCTATGCGGGCTTCTTGAGATGCCATGAACTTTGACATCAATCCTTCAAGATTGTTGGTACTACCATAGTTGTTAGAAGGATTGTTGTTGAAGGTACGGTTGGATGGTGGACCGTTTGATTGGTAATGATTAGGCGGATTGGAAGAATTGGGTTGATTTTGCTTCCACCTAAGGTTTGGGTGATTTTTCCATGAGGGGTTGTATGGATCACCGTATGTGTTTGGCTCGGGCTTGAAAGTGTACCACTTATCTCCTGCTTCGTCGGTACGCGTGGATGCGTAGTCCGCAAAAGCTGTTCCGGGGAGTTCCACACAATCACGAGTGTCATGGGGACCACTACATAATTCGCATGAAGAAGTGATTTTGTTCACTTGGCTTGAATGCTTCGGAGCTTCGTAAGATTTCATGAGAAACTTGACTTGGTCCTCAAGTTCCATGATCCTACGGTCGGGAGTGCTTGAATTGTTCGAAGGCAAAGATATTGCCTTGACCGTTTTGTTCAAATCACGGGGATCATTCCAACTTTCATTGTCATAGAGAGCAAGATCTTCTATGAGTTCCCATGATTGTTCCGCACTAAGATCACGTAGCTTACCACCGGCCGATTGGTCAATGGTTCACCTCGTGGAGATGTCGATATGGTCATAGAAAATTTGGACTTGGAGCCAAAGATCTATGCCATGATGAGGGACTTTTTGGAGTAAGTCCTTGAAACGAGTCCATGCTTCATAAAGAGATTCATTTTGACGTTGTTGGAACATCAAGATGTCATTCCTAAGCTTAGTAGTTCTCTCCGGTGGGAAAAATTGAGCAAGGAAACGAGTGGTGAGATCATCCCATGTGGTGATGGATCCCGCGGGTAAACGCTCAAGCCATTGACTAGCTTGATGCCGTAGAGAGAATTGGAATAGGCGTAAACGGGTAGTCTCTCTAGTTTCAACACCTAGGTCTATGGAATCTACGATTTTGAGGAAGTCCTTAAGATGTTGGTTTGGATCTTCGAAACGAAGTCCATGGAATGCACATCCGCTTCGCACCAACCGGATGGTGTCGGATCGCAAGGGGGTCACATTGTGTCCGGTGAGCTCAATGGTGTTTCGGTAGCCTTGGTAGCTAGGTCGGGAATACTCTCCTAAGGTTCGGGGCCTAAGGGGTTCTAATGGTGGGTTTTGTTGTGGTGGGATGATGGGTTCAAAGATGTTACCACCTTCCATGATGTCGGATGGTAAAGAGTTACGAACAAAGGCACGAAGAAATAAGATAGACTAAAGAAGACCTAAAAAAATAAAAAAATTCTTACTAGAAAGGAATCTAGCAAGTAGACCTAATAAAAAAAAATCCTAACCTAGACAATAACTATTCCCCGGCAGCGGCGCCAAAAACTTGATGCGTGGGAATCGCACCTTGCTTTACCTCTCGAGGGATCTCAAGAAGCTTACAACCCCCACCAGGCAGTGTACCTGATCGTTGTAGTATAGTATAGTGACAAGTACCGGGGGATTGATCGTTCAGCTTAGGAATAGTGTCGCTAGGATTAGAAAACCTAATTAATAGTTCTAAAGGTGAGAGATGATTATTTTTGTATTTTTATATTTTTATAAAAGCAAGTAAAATCTCGGGTTTTGGAAGAGTGGGCGGAATTAGTTGCTATTCAACTAACCCAAAACTAAGATGCAATCAAAATAAAATAATAAAAATGAAAATAAACTAATTATACTAAGGTTGTGAGCAGTGGTTGGAGAAATTGTGTTTACTTAGACTTCACTACTCCCTAGATATCTTTTACACGTTAATTACTTGTTACACTTGTATGGATGACGGATTGTATTCCTTAATACCATTCGTGGGGTGGAATACATAACTCCCCAACTCTATGAGCTCTTATCTCCTCCTACACCATGACCCAGCACAACTATAGGGATTGTAAATAGTGGCTCATGCATTAAATACAACCAATAAAGACCTAGTATGCCTCGGTTCATGTTTCTTAAGACGTTCAAGCATGTTACCATTTGGAGTTCTGCCAGTTTTCTTAAGCCTAACATATAATATCATTCATCCAAAACAAGAATAGACAAGTAATCAACACATAATCAACATCTAAGTTTCATTAGATCTAAGCAAACACAAAAGAGATCTAGCCTAGCATAGTATAATTGAGACCATAACAAGAGATAAACAACCAACACATAGACATATTGATTGAATTGAAAGTACACTTATCTCAATTACAATGCAAGGTCTCAAGGGTTTGGAACCCTTGAAAAACCTGAAAAAGAGGCACCAAAATCGTCTTTAGGGTTTCACTAAAACTTCTCCCTCTTTTAATGAAAAAACTAGAAAACTATATATAGGAAAAGTAGGCTGACGGCGTCAAGAGTTACTTGTGACGCCGTCACCTCGCCGCCATATACTTCCTCGGACGGCCTTGATCCACTTATGACGGCCTATGTGACGCCGTCATCACCCACGGTATTTTATTCTTGCCACTTTGACGCCGTCATGATTCCTTCTGACGCCGTCACCACCCACGGTGTTTAATTCCTCATGTCTGACGCCGTCAATATGGTAGTCTTGACGCCGTCACCTTGTATCTTCAGCATGGAAATTTGGTACTTAGCCGTTTTCTTCACTTTTATGCTCCAAAAACGTCCAAAATGGCTTCTTTTCCAGAATTCACTCTCCAAACACCTAAAATCACAAAAGGAACGATTTAGGGCAATATTTGATCAAATAAATTCGGATTCGGGCTTAAATGACCCCCTAAAAACGGATCATTTTTCGCCTCATCAGAAAGGGCATCCAAACGTTCTATGACGTGTTGGAATGCAAACCGGGTTTCATCTTGGAGTTGGTGAAGCAACGTTTTGATGCTTGCACCCATTTGCTCACAATCGGAGCAAACATGGGGATGAGTGGGTGGAAATGGGTTGGTTTTGGTTTCTTGGTTTGAGGGTTGGTTGGTTTGTGGTTCTTGGGTGGATGATGGGTTTGGTATTGAGTCAAGCAAGGTGGTTTGAAATTCCATTGCTTGATGAAGGTGGTTCTCAACCATGCTTTAGATATCCTCATATGAGGGAAAGAAGGATTCAAAGGTTTGGGCTTGAGAATGTGGTGGAATTTGGTGATCATGGTTTTCAAAGTTTGGTTCTCCATAAAGAGGACCATGGATGTCATTGTAGATGGGGTGAAACAACAATGGTTTGGGTTGATGGTATACTTGTTGTGGTGGTTGGGTGTGGTTAAAATGCTCATTTTGGTCAAGAATTGACTTTGGTGAAAAAGGTGGTGGTTGTGAAGGTCTTGGTGAAAGATCATTAAGATCTTGGACAAAAGGGTGTGGTGATGTGGGAGGAGACCCAAATAACTCCATAGGTTCCATTTTGGATAATGGTGATGGTGATGAAGTTTTGGATGGTTGGGTTGGAGCACTTGGTGGACTTGGGTCAATGGGTGATTTAGTAGGTGGTGGAGTGAGCTCATTGGGTTCATTTGGTGATGGTGATGGAGATGCAAGGTTCAAAAAGTGTTCATTTTTGATAGGTGATGTGAATTCATCCGAAGATGAGGAGCTTAGGTTGATGGGTTGATTAGACCATAGTGGTTTAACACTTATCCGGGCGGTTTTCCGGATGGGTCTTGATGGTTGGTTGGTGATTGTTGACTTAGTCATGGTGAAAAATGGTTTAGAAGTTTCAAAAATTGTGGTGAAGAAGGTGTGATTTGATAGTGTTTAGGATGGCTTAATTTATAGTGTTGAAGGATTATGGAAAGGAGTGTTTGGATTTGATGTTAGTCCATACAAAAATGAAGGTTTCTAATGATTTGAAAAACTAATTGTGGTTTTTCAAATCATGGAAGTCAATCCAATGAAAATGGTGAAGTGAGAAGAAAAGTTTTGCACTAAATGCTTAGTGGTTTTGGTGGATTTGTGGTAGTTTAGATCTTAGGGATTTCAAGGATCCCTTAAAAGGGTTCATTGCTTTATGTGTGAGGGGTCCTTGAGGTTGTTATGGCAAATTTTGAATTTTGGCGGGAATTGGTTTGGGTTAAGTTTATGGAAGAAGGAGTACCCTATTATGCTAAACACATTGCAAGAAATGGGTTTCTACCTAAAAGGATTGGATTTTGGTGTTCGGATGTTGAATTGGTGAAAATGAAAACAAAAATTCTGCAGGCTGTTGGTGGCACCCTCAGAATACACATGCGGAACCCATTTGAGGGTGCCCCCTGGTCCGTTGGGCCATTTCTGGAATTCCCAGAAATTGCACTGGCGGAACCCAATTTTGGGTACCGCCAGATCCGCCAGAGCTTCAGAAAATGGCAGTCCGCGTTTTTGACCCGCGAGACGACTTTCAAAATTTTCGAAAACTCCTAAAATCAAAAATATAATGCATATCTGGTTAGTAAATGCAAAAAAATGAACATGTAAATACTCATATCATATGACTTTGACCGGGGGCTAGCGATATTCACTAAACTTAGTGAAAATATTATAAGTTTGAAAATTTGACAACTTGCTAAAAGTTGTCTTCCTGCATCAAAGTTATATGAAACATGTTCCAAATAGTATCAAACATTGTACCAACCTACAAATACATCATAAGCATTGTTTAGACAACCAAATTAGTTCAAATAGCACTTAGTGCCAAACACTCCTACACACCCGCTCTCATTGCCGGTCAATTTTGTTCTTGAGCTTTCCAAGGAATCTTCCAAGATTCTTAAACATTCCCTTTGTTTGCTTAAACTCCGCCGACTCGTTTGGAATATCCGGAAGTTGGGATAGGTATTCGAGAGGTGGGAGCCTAGAGTTTGGCAAATTGTCATCTTCACTCATTGAGGAAGATGATGATGAGGTAGGAGGATGAGGACGTTTTTCTTGGGCTTTGTACACTCTCTTATCACTAAGTGGAACAAAGGTGTGTGGAATGAGAGTGTAGTCAAGACGAAGACCATTTGGAGTTGGTGGAATGGGTGAGATGAACCTAAAGAGACGGGTCAAGAGCATTCCATATGGCATAGTCGTTGTGCCAAGCACGGGAATGTCGGCCATTCTCTTGGCCATGTAGCAGGCAAGGTTGAAAGGTTGCCTAACGGACAAGGAGTAGAGCATGTAGCAAAGGCAAAGGTTGATATGATCTCGGTTTCCTATTGTGCTAATCACATTAGCTCTAAGGACTTCCTCCCATTTCTTGAGTTGGGGCTTGAGTTCATTCATCTCCATTCCATATGGGTCCTTTTCGACCTCATTCCCCGAACGGGTTCTCCTAGTGGTGGTGGTCCTAACAAAGAGGTGGTCACGGAGTACGTCTTTTGAGACAAGGGGTGTGTCATAAGGGTGGATACGGTCTTGGAGGTTGTCAAGAGTTGAGAGGGAGTGCAAGTCGGAATAGAGGCAAGTACCACGGTTTGGGACACCTAGGATTTGAGCAAACTCCTCAAGAGTGAAGGAGTATTGATGACCGGTAACCCTAAAGTTGATAGACATATGACCATAATCATCCGTGGAGAGGACGGAGGATGCATAGAACTCTAGAATGAACCTAGGACAAATAGGCTCGTCGATATTTAAAAGACACTCAAAGTTGATTGTGGCAAATTCGGCGTAAAGGTTTGTGCCTTCTAGGAAAGATGGGTCAATGGTTCTACCCTCATGGACATAGTGTTTTTCTAGGGCTTTGAAAACATTTACTTGGTTTGGGGTAAGGCCTTTGGTTTTGTGGTGTTTTGGTAGGTACTTAATGGTGTCCTTGTGGTCGTAGTGGGTTAGAGGAGGCATGATGATTCCTAGAACAACAAAATTTCACATTTTAGTTTACGTAAACCACTATTATAATGTGGATGTTCTAGTGTGTGCCTATATGAAAACAATGTGGAGGTGCAGTTATCTTGACTCATTTTGATGCTTCAAAATCGTTTTATGCAAGTTTTGTTATAAAACAAAAGATAACCCAAATGCTCCTAGTTCAATGTAGCTTCGTTTGAATGTACCCGAAAATACATATTGGTTATGTATTCCCTTTAGCATTCAAGAGACATTATGCAAGTGATGTTTTAAAAATAATGTTTTGATTTTGTATTCTCAATGGGAGACGAAAAAATATTTGTCCTACTTGTGAGAAATTTTTGGAAGGATTTGACATGGGGTGTTTTAGCAAACATGTTTATACTAATTAAGGATGCAATTCCTAACTATGGGAAACATGATTAGTTTTATTAAACACCTAATCTTATGCATGAGTTTTTCAAGTTAATGCTTAACCCCAAGTTTTTGTTTTTGTGCAAGAAATAGAATTCCTAGACTCAGATCAGGATTGTAATCATGTTTAGAATACTTACAATGATGATTGATTTGCAATGTAAATGAATGGAGGACCAAGAATTCACAGGTATGGATGGATGATAAAGTGAATAGTAGCAGTTTGGAAGTGGTGGTATGAGATAATGGGTGTTTGGTTTAAAATAAACAAAGATCTTGGTTCTGCAGGTCGACGGATACGGCGGACCCCTGATATGGGTTCCGCCCGTTGTGTCTGAGGGTTCCGCCGACTCTGCTGAGAAAAAGAGTTACGGATTTGTTTTGATTTTTGTGATTTTTGTCTAATGTACAGAACTACAATGTAGGTTCCATGAGTCCTAAGCCTAGCCTAAGAAGGTTAAAAGGTTCACGTTTAAGGGGTTTTGTGAGAATGTCGGCTATGTTGTCTTCGGAAGAAACTTTCTCAATTGAGATATTTCCTTTTTGAACGTTGTCACGAAGGAAATGATGACGGATTTCAATATGGTTGGTACGAGCATGTTGAATCGGGTTTTTGCTAAGATCAATGGCACCTTTGTTGTCACAAAGAATTGTGATGTCGTTGAGTTGAATTCCGTAGTCGACAAGAGCTTGCTTCATCCAAAGAGCTTGTTGACATGCCTTTCTGGCCGAAACGTACTCGGCTTCCGTTGTTGAGATAGCAAGAGCCGTTTGCTTCTTAGAGAACCATGAGGTGAGACAATGTCCAACAAAAGTACAAATACCACTTGTACTTTTTCTATCGACATAGTCACCAGCATGATCCGAGTCGGCATACACTATGGTGTCTATTCCCGTTCCTTTGGGATACCATAAACCTAAATGTGTAGTTCCCTTAATATACCTAAAAATCCTTTTAACGGCTTCGAGATGGGTAGTTTTAGGATCTTCTTGAAAACGAGCACATAGACAAACACTAAACATAATGTCGGGTCTACTAGCCGTTAGGTAAAGTAGACTACGAATCATACCTCTATATTTAGTGCTATCTACGGATTCACTTTCCTCATCCTTGGTGAGTTTAGTTTCCGTGGACATGGGAGTTTTGATAGGTTTCGAATCTTCTAGTCCAAATTTCTTAAGCATGCCCTTAGTATATTTAGATTGGTTAAAGAAGATACCATCTTCTAGTTGTTTGATTTGGAGTCCTAGGAAAAAGTTGAGTTCTCCCATCATACTCATTTCAAACTCATCATGCATGATTTTTGAGAAATCCACACATAATTCTTGACAAGTTGATCCGAATATAATGTCATCAACATAGATTTGGACTATGATAATATGTGAATCTTTCTTCTTAGTGAAGAGAGTATTATCAACTAGGCCCATGGTATACTTATGGTCAACTAGGAATGTTTTAAGTCGATCATACCATGCTTTTGGAGCTTGCTTAAGTCCGTAAAGAGCCTTTTTAAGTTTGTAAACATGATTTGGTTTTTCAAAATCGATGAAGCCCGGTGGTTGAGCAACATACACTTCTTCATTTATGACTCCGTTTAGAAATGCACTTTTGACGTCCATTTGAAAGAGTTTGAAATTATGTGAACATGCATATGCAAGTAAGATTCTAATTGACTCGAGCCTAGCAACCGGAGCAAAAGTTTCGTCGTAGTCAATGCCTTCTTGTTGGTTATATCCTTGTGCAACTAGCCTAGCTTTGTTTCTAGACACAATTCCATTTTCATCCATTTTATTACGAAATACCCATTTTGTTCCAATTATAGTTTGACTCTTTGGTTAAGGAACTAATGTCCATACATCATTCCTAACAAATTGGTTTAACTCTTCTTGCATTGCAATTACCCAAGACTCATCTTTAATGGCTTCATTAATATTTTTAGGTTCAATGGTTGACACGAAACAAAAGTAGTTGCTTTCATTTTGAACTTTTGACCTTAGTGTTCTTTCGTTAATGTTGCCAATGACACCATCTAATGGATGACTTTTAGATTCTTTGACATTGACAAGTTCTTTGTTAAATGGTTCATCTTCTTTGTCATCACTTAAAATTTCTTGATTTTCTATTGCTTGGCCTTCAACTAAGTCATCATCTACCAAAGGTGATGTCTTAGAGGGAGGTGGACTCTCGTTAAATGTTACGTTCAATGATTCCTTGACTCTTAAGGTTTCTTTGTTCAAAACAATTTATGCTTTACTATTTTGTGAATATCCAAGAAATACACCTTCATAAGACTTTGGGTCAAATTTGGTGAGATAATCCTTGGTGTTAAGAATGAAACATTTACTCCCAAACACTCTAAAGTATCCTAATGTAGGCTTTTTACCTTTATATAGTTCATAAGGAGTTTTATTCAAAAATGGTCTAATTAAGACTCGATTTAAAATGTATGTTGATGTGTCAACGGCATTACACCAAAACTTTTGTGGAATGTTTTGTTCATTAAGCATTGTTCTACTCATCTCTTGCAATGTCCGGTTTTTACGTTCTACTACACCATTAGATTGAGGAGTACGTGGAGCCGAAAAGTTATGAGTTATACCATTATTATCACAAAAGCTTCCAAATTGAAATTCATTATCAAATTCACGACCGTGATCCGTTCTAATAGACACAATATTAGTCCCTACTTGATTTTGAATTTTCTTACTTAGAATCTCAAATTTATCAAAAGCTTCATTTTTACTTTTCAAAAATTTTGTCCAAGTATATCTTGAGTAATCATCAACTATGACCAAAGTGTAGAAGTTACCTCCATAACTTTGTATAGCGGATGGACCAAATAAATCCATATGCAAAAGTTCTAGACACCTAGATGTAGAAACCAAGTTTTTAGCCTTATGGCTATTATGGACTTGTTTACCGACTTTGCAAGCATCACAAAAGTGTTGGTCATATTTCAACTTAGGTAGGTTTCGAACTAAGTCTTTGGAGCAGAGGTTTTTGATTAGTCTCATGTTAGCATGACCTAAACGTCTATGCCATAAAGTTGAAGATTCATCTAATTAGGTAAGACAAAGTTTGTCTCTAGTTGTTGGATCCATCTTTATGACATATACGTTGTTCTTAAGGACACCTTTGGCTATGGTTATACCATCTTTAAGTATTTTACTTCCGTTTTCACTAAAAAGAACATTATACTTATTACGACAAAGTTGACTAATACTAAGGAGATTAAAACCTAAGTTATCAACATGAGCTACATTATCAATAAAAAGGGAGTCATGAGAGATTGTACCTTTTCCGATGATTTTGCTCTTAGCATTACTACCAAACGTAACATTACCTCAGTCACATTTGTGATAAGAAGTGAAGAGGCTTTTGTTACCCGTCATGTGCCTTGAACAACCGCTATCTTTAATCAATTCATCCGGTTCCAAACAAACTTTGAGGCACACCTATTTTATGAAAAACACTCAAACATTTGGTCCCCAATTTCTCATGGGTCCATTTTGGTTAAGCATGCCATTAATTTGTTCCAAGTATGAAAATAGAGCATAAGGGTTCCATGGCATGTGGTTTGGAGTTTGGTAATGTCTAGGAGTGTTTTGGTTTCAAACATGTTGGTAGTTTGGTCGAGCGTTGAAGTTGCTCTTCGGAAAGGGGCGTTTGGGAATTAGAGTCTTAGGTCTTGGTTGAGTAGTTTTAGCTCTAAATTCATTTTTACTAAATCCTACTCCAGTTTTAAACACAGGTTTTGTTCCATTTTTGTATGTAACTTTAACAAATTTTGAACGATCCGAAGTGGATGGAGTTACTGCTGCAGCAGACCTGGCGGAACCTTCGGGACCAACGGGCGGAACCCTAAATTGGGTTCCGCCTAATCCGCAGGCTGCTGTAGCAATTTTATTTGTTTCTTGTGCAATCTTTTCTTGTTTCATTTGACCCTTTGAAGTTTCTATTTTAGTAAATCCTAGTCCTGTTTTATCAAAGGGTGACTTTTGAAGTTTCATAATTTCATCCGCACAAGAAATGCTCTTATCGAACTTCTTAAACTTTGTGGTTTGTTTTATTAGATCATTTTGAGTAATTTTGAGTTTCTCAACTTCTAGTTTAAGCTCTTCACATGATTTGCAAGGTGTGTCAATACCTTTACTCTTTTCTAATCTCTTAGCTTTTTCTTTTAACTCATAAACTTCATTTTCTAAAAACTCCTTTTTAGTTTTCAAAAATTATTTTTATTTATGATTTTTAAGCTCAATTCACAAAGTTTGTTATATTCTTTTTGTAAAGTGTCATCATCAATAGAGGAGTAAGATGAGTCGGATAATACCTCCAAGCACCACCGACAAAAGCTTGTTGAGGTTTGCTCTTGGGTGGTTTTGGACATTCTCCTACAAGATGACTTGTGTCTCCACACCTATAGCATTTTCTTTCAACCTTTCCTTTCCTATCATCACGATCTTTTCAGAAAGTTTTCTTGTCATCTTTAGGTTGCCTTACAAACTTTCCTCTTCTACGAAAGAACTTCTTGAAGTCTCTAACGGCCATAGCATATTCCTCATCATCACTATCCGAAGTAGATTCTTCATCATCACTTGATTGGACTCTAGCTTTCAAGGCAATGGACTTAACTTTTTCTTTCTTGCCTCTAACTAGTTCCGAATCTTTTTCCATTACCATTTCGTGAACTTTGAGGTTTCCAATTAGCTCATCAAATGACATGCTTGAAATATCTTTGGATTCTTCAATTGCCGTCACTTTTGCTCTCCACTTCGGATGGAGTGCTCTAAGAAATTTCCTGACAAAGTTCTTACTACAAAACGATTCGTCAAGTGCTTTAAGTGAAGTAATAATAGTATTAAACCTAGCAAAAGCATTATCAATAATCTCATCTTCGGAAATAACAAATTGTTCATATTGTTGAACAAGAAGATCAATTTTGTTATCTTTAACTTGTGAGTTTCCTTGATGAGTGACAATTAAAGATTTCCAAATATCTTCGGCGGTTTTACACAAAAAGACTCTTTCATATTCTTCCTTAGGCAAAGCGTTGTAAAGCATCATTTTAGCTTCATTATTTTTACCAATTAATTTCTTTTGATCATCATCTTTGATGTTAGTAACTACGTTATCACCATCAATAATTATATACCACAAATCTATATCTTTAGATTTCACGTAAGTTTCAAAGCGGTTTTTTCAATATATAAAACCATTTGCTTCAAAGAGTGGTGGTCTTTGCATAGATTGCCCTTTGATGAGTGTGTAAATACTCATCATTTTTACCATTTCTGAGCTGCCAAAACATATAAAAACACTCAATATTGAACCAAAATAGTGAAAATATCACAGGAAAGTGTTTTACATGTTTCAAATACAAAAATATAAAAAACAGATGAAAAACGCACAAAGTTTGCAAAATTGGCAGTTTCCGTCCCTCAACTTTCAAAAGTTGTCAAATCTAGTCCCTGGTTATTCTAAAAACTTGAAAACGTCACCAAAGGTCCTTTTAAATCAAAAAGTGACACATTTAGTCCTTTGGTGAAAAGTTTCACAAAATGTCAAGTTTAGTCCCTGAACTTTGAAAATTGTCAAAAATGGTCCCTGGGATATTAAAAACTTTGAGAAAAACAAATTTTGTCCTTGCACTAACCTTTTATGGCAGGGTTGGTCCTTGGTGGAAAGTTTGGTGAAAATTACACAAATGGTCCCTGAAGTTTGAAAGTTTGGCAATTTTAGTCCCTGGTGTATCTAACATGGAAAAATCAACAAAGGACCTTACACTATTCATGGATTGGCAAAATACACCCTTTGAAATACTTTGGAAAATTGCCAAAACCCATCCCTCAACTTTCGTTAAATTACAAAAATGGTCCTTGTGTAATCTTAAAAACCAACCGGACCTAAACTACTAATATTACTACTCCTAAACCCAAGTCCATAGCCCACCCATTCCTTTTTCACTTGGGCCCAAAACACCACAGCCCACCAAGGCCCCCAAAGTATTATCCACAGCCCACCCAAGTCCATAGCCCACCCATTCCTAACTATCACACCACAATAAATGCCACCCCCCCCCCCCAAGTTGTAATATCAGTCCAAACACCCTTACCCAATTTTGGCGCCAAAACCTAATTTAAAGGTTGAGATCAATTCAGAGCAAATTAACGGTCAAGATTAAATGGGAAATTATCAGAGGCTCAAGGAAAACCTAATGGATGGCTATAAAAGGAAGAAGGAAGCAAGAATTAGTATGTGTAGTTTAATTAGTAATCTTTAGTGTCGTATTTTATTAAGCTTTCAAAATTCAGTGTGTCTTTCTTCATTCAAGCATTGTAGTAGTTTCTTATTGTATTCTAAACTTTTTCAAGCAATATTAATCAAAGTTTCATTACTGTTCTTGTTATTTCAAATTTTTGGATTTATGAATTTCTTAATAAGCTGAGTTGTGATTGGAAGCAAGAACCATGGACTGAGTTAGCTACATTTAGGTTCCAATAAGCTCATTGAAGCTTTTTAGAGACTCTAAAATCCAGTGTTAGTAGAAAACTTCAAAAATACAAAAAAGTCAACTTTAGTCAACTATTGTGTTTAGTTTGTGTTTTCAGGTTTGGAGAAGCAGAAAAGAGCAAGCTTGGAGTTGGAATTTGCCTATCTAAAGATAGGCTTCATAGGAAAACCCTCTGTTCATGCTGAGGGTATTCTTGTAAGATTTTGCTTATTTAAATTTTCACTAAAAACTCCTAGTTCTTAGTAGCTTCTGATTGATTGCTTGTTCCTTCCTAATCTGTGATAGTTGATTGTAGTTTAAGTCATTTTTAGCTTAATGTTCATTGCTTGCTTATTATAATACATAGTTGCTTAAAATTTAATATTTAACTGTTAAAATTAG
This sequence comes from Artemisia argyi, assembly GCA_030686995.1. NCBI lineage: Eukaryota > Viridiplantae > Streptophyta > Magnoliopsida > Asterales > Asteraceae > Artemisia > Artemisia argyi. The sequence continues at coordinate 62,862,863 of CM060699.1, read as the reverse complement.
CTTAAGAGTAAAACTTGTGTGATTGAAGTGGTAATCTGTTTTTAAGTGCTTAAACAAGTTCACAAAGTTATAATTTGCAGTTTGGGATCAAGTTTGTACAATCTAGCACCTAGTTAATTTGGAAATCATAAAACAGTTAAGCATTAAGGGTGTTTGGATTAACTGAGTTTGAGGACTCAGGGTGTGTTTTCTGTGTTGCAATTGGTTGAAACAGTCTTACCTAGTTACCTTTAGTCTAGCTCAGTCATAAAATACCTAAGTCATTCATTAAAAAGTCAAAATCATTAAGATTAGATCACAACAGCTTAACTGTTGTGATTTTGTTGCTCAAATCTTGTGAATCAGCTCCAAAATAGTTTAGGTTAGTAAGTTTGGTTAGCATTAGGCTTAACAAACATCAATAAGTCATCTGTGATCAATCAAAACTCACCAAAGTCAAAAGCTTAAGTTTTCTCAAAAAGTCAAAGTGTTTTGTTCTCAGATTTTGCAAAACTTCAAGGATTTTTGTAGAATTTAGGATTAAGATCTAGGACTTGAAATTCCTAATATTGGTAGTCTATCAGCTCTACTTTGAAGTCTCATAGTTGTTAGAATTTTGTGAATTTTTGTGTGGGCTCCACACAGCTCCAAAAACACTTGCAGTGAAGAAAGCTTCCCCTGCATCAGCATAACATCACCACACCACCACCTTTGGTGGTAGCTGCAGCCCACCTCAGTGGGACCCATTGCCCAACTTTTGCTTTTGACAACCCCCTCCTACCAGGGTACAAGGATTGACCCTTGGTTTGACCTAGGACCAAGTGGACCCCGCCTAAAATCCACCCATAAGTTTGTCCCCATTCTGTGTTCATTTTCAGTTTGCTCAAGTGCTTATTTGGTTCCACACAGCTTATTTGTGATCACCAATTGTTGTTTCTGGCTTATTTGAGCCAGTATAGCTTATTTGTACCCACTTCCATCATTGTGGACCCCACCCAAGGTCATTTGTGCTTATTTGTCCATCCAGTCAACATAAGTCAACTGATAAGCAAAAGGGGGTGCATACAGCTTATAAATAGGCTATTTCAAAAGTGTTTTCACAAAAGTTTTCCATTTTCAGTAGTAAAATAAGTTTGTAAAAGAAAATCCAATTTAATATTAAGTGATAGTTTCTATTTAATTTAATTTAAATTTTATTTTTCATTTTTAGATTTTTGTTAAGTACTTAGTGTTTTTATATTTTTATTAATAACCTTATATAGTAAAGTAATTTTAGTAAATTTTTCAGATTTTTATTTTGTCATTTAGTATTTATTAGATTAAAGTTTAGTTTTCTTAATTATTAATCAATATTAAGTATTAAATAGCATAGTTAGTTTTTATAAAGCAAAACCTAGTTTTTATATTTTTTATAACTATTATATAATATATTAGACTTTTAGAAAATATATTTTTAATTTCTACTGTTCATTTTCCATTTTTCTTATTTTAATTATTTAAATTGTATTTAAGTTGATTAAAAGGTAATTAATTAGTGGATTAATCTTAAACATAATTTTTAGGAGTTTTTATAATTTTTTAGGATTCCTGTGATGGATAAGTAATTTTGTAAATTTTCTTATAATTTTCTAAGGTAATTTAGTATCAATAATAATTTAAATTAGTTTAATTAGTTTAATTAAGTTAAATAGTTTTTAATTAATAACAAAACCATAAAAAGACAAAAATATTTATTTTTATTTTTTTATACTTTCTTCAAGTTCTAATTTAAGTTTAGAAATTGTTTTTGCAATTTTTTAGTTTAATTTGTAATACTTATAATTATTAGTTAATTTAAATTAGATTTTAATTAGTTTAATTAATTAAATAATATTTAAATATTAAAATAATCACTTTTATAATTTCATTTTCAATTTAAAATTTCTTTTTGATTTTTAAGTTTCAAAAGTTCAAAAGCACCCCCTGTAGTTTGTAATTCACCAAATTCCATTTTTCCAGTCTGTTACGTGATCTTAATTGTGAATTTGTGCATATACATGCATATTTGATTTTTGTGAATATTATATCTGTGTACAAATACCAAAATAATAGTAGCAATATCAATTCCACATCATCTGGGCTACTGACCTCAGTGCCACTCACTCATAAACGATTTCAAAATACACTATTTCAATCTCGCTAGGACTTTAACGACCCGGGGACACACTATACTATCACCGGAGAATTGGAACGAGGCTGTCTCTGACTTGTTGACCTTGGTCAATAATATCTGACTGCTTTGGGACCAATCAAAATTTGGCGCCGCTGCCGGGGAGGTTGTTGCGTGTTTTATAAAATCGTTTTAAGATTAGTGGTTTTGAAAACCCTCCATGTACAAATTTCACACAAATTTGTAAAAAGTTTTTGTAAAAACATAATCATATAAAAAACATTCATTAACACTTTTCCTAAAGTGTTAAAAACACCAAAAAAAATCAAAAACAACAAAACAAACTGTGAAGTTAAATTACTTCGTTTTCTTTAAGATTACAACCTGAAACAGTTGGTTTAAGGTAAGTTCTGACATTAAATTGCGAACTGAAGAGGAAACCTATTTACTTCCTCCCGCCAGCCTGCGAGTAATCTTAAAAGAACGATTTCGGTTAACGTATCAGTTCCAAAAACATTTCCCAAGTTTTCTGCACACACACCCATAAGCCTAAAGCAGTTTTTCAAATTAATAAATACATAAAATCTTACTACCGCAAACCAAGGCTGAACACCTACCAAATGGGGGTGTGGACATAATAAGTTCCCAAACTTAAGATAAAAACTTGCCTTTATATCCCTGTGAGTGGTGTACCTTTTTTAAAGAAGCCATTCACTTGTGATAATTGGTTTAAGTTCACTGTGGTTTTGCCTCGATCTTGTTTTGAAAAATTGTTTTTAGTGCATGCGCACTCGGTCACAAACAAAACGTAAACATCAGAAAAACGTACCCGAGCTACGTTCTGACACACGAGAACCAAAGACCGAAATGACCGCTGGGCCACCAGCACCTTTACCACCCCCTGACCCTCCCAGGGATGTGCCAGCTCCCGATCTTCGAACGATGGAGGAGCTGTGCTAGCCTACCATGCAAGGGCGGGGTGGGCCTATTGCACCACTCACTATTGAGGCTACGGACTTTGGCCTCAAGCACCACATGATCCGACAAGTCCAGAATTCGTGTCAATTTCACGGATTACCGGGTGACGATACCAATAAGCATCTTTACAAATATCTCACGGTCACCCAAAGCATGAAATAGCATGGTGTCACCGATGATGCCCTCCGGCTGTACCTCTTCCCCTGTTCTCTCACTCATCATGCCACTGCATGGTTTGACCGACTCCCAAAGAATTCTATTCGCACCTTTGATGAAATGGTAACCAAGTTTTTAGCAAAATACTTTCCACCTTCCATGGTTACCAAGTTACGAAATGATATCAGCAACTTCCGGCAACGTCCCGATGAGTCTCTTTTTGAGGCTTGGGAACGTTATAAGCTAGCTATTGATCGGTGCCCTAACCACAATATGTTGCAAGTTACCATCATAGATACCTTCTATAATGGTCTGACATTGAGGCACCGGGATATTCTGAATGATGTTGCTGGTGGGACCTTTATGAAAAGGCGTCCCGAGGAGTGCTATGATTTAATCGAGAACATGACTGCCCACCATAACTTTTGGGATTCCTCTGCGGAGAGGGATGTGTCATGTAATTCCGTTACTCCTTCATCATCATCTCCTGAAATAATTTCTCTTACCAAAAAGATGGATGATATTTCTACGGCTGTGTTGAGAATGAACCAAACGATGCAAAATCAGGTTCAAAATCAACAAGTGAAAGCCATGGCCCGAAGTTGTGAAACTTGTGGGGGCCCTCATCTGTATTCCGAGTGTCCAGCTACTACTGGCTTTCCTCAAGAGAATGTGTATGCTGCTCACGGTTCCTACAATACGGGGGGTAATTCTTACCAACCGCAAAGGGACCGTAATCTCTTAAGCTATCGCTCCAACAATTTTCTCGGACCTCCTGGTTTTAACCAAAATCAAAACCGTAACTCGAATCAGAATTTTAACCAAGGTCAAAACTCAAATTTCCAAAACCCGAATCAAAATCAAGGCCAGTTTAATCAAAACAATTTTCAAAATGGCAATTAAAACCAAGGTTTTCAAGGAAATTTTCAAAGAAACTAGAATCAAGGGAATTACAATCAGGGTAATTTCAATCAGAGAAACACTTTTCAGGGTAACAACAATCAAAATCAAGGGAATTTTCAAAACAACCGTGTTCAAAATCCTCCTGTTCAAAATCAAAACGTTGTTCCACCCTCGTCTTCCTCCGATGCTGTATTTAAACAATTCATGAAAGCACAAGAGGAAACGAATCGGTTATTGCTTAGCACGATCTCTGAGCTTCAGAAGTCTTTAAATGACCGACCCTCGGGCCCGGGTACACTACCGAGCAACACGATCGCTAACCCGAGGGGCGATGTCAAAGCGATCACCACCCGAAGTGGGGTATCTTACAATGGACCCTCGATTCCTTCTACCTCTTCTTCTCCTCCTAAGGTAGCGGAACATGAGCCTGAGGTTACCACGGACACGGTACTTCCTACTAATAACGGAGGTATCAACAACGTCTACCCTCAAGTTGTCCCGGTCCCGGCTCGTAAGTCGAAAGTTGTATTTGATCCCCCTGTGAGTTCTGATGAAATCTCAAAGAATGATCCTAAGCCTTCAATTCCATATCCTTCACGTTTGAATGATCAAAAGAACCGTGAAAAAGCTAACCATCAGATGGAAAAATTTTATCAAATTTTCCAAGAATTGCACTTTGATATTAGCTTCGCGGACACTCTTCTTCTCATGCCTAAGTTTGCTTCGACAATAAAAAATATGATAAGCAACAAAGAAAAACTCTGTGAGATGGCAAAAACTCCTCTTAATGAGCATTGCTCAGCAGTGCTCTTGAAAAGCTTCCCGAAAAGCTTGGAGATCCCGGGAAATTTCTCATTCCTTGTATTTTCCCGGGGATGGTTGAATGCTTTGCCTTGGCCGATCTTGGCGCAAGCATTAACCTGATGCCTTACACAGTCTGGAAAAGACTCTCACTTCCTGCTCTCACTCCAACCTGCATGACACTCGAGCTTGCAGACCGTACTATATCCCGTCCTCTCGGCATTGCCGAAGATATCTTCGTGAAAGTAGGAAAGTTCCATTTTCCGGCAGATTTCGTGATTGTTGATTTCAATGCTGACCCAAGAGTTCTTCTCATTATCAGGAGGGGATTCTTAAGAACGGGTCGTGCTTTAATCGATGTATTCGAAGAAGAAATCACTCTACGTGTTGGTGGCGAAGCCATCACATTCAATCTTGATCAGACTTCAAGATACTCCTCCAACTATGACGCTGAAACGGTTAACCGAATTGATATCATCGATGTTGCGTCTGAGGAGTATTCTCAAGAAGTCCTTGGTTTCTCATCCAGTGACAGTCTTTCTACTGACCCTATCATTTCCGACCCTTCCCCTTCCCTCACTCCGTTTGAGGGAAGTGACTTCCTTCGGGAAGAGGTCGAGGCTTTTCTTGCTCAAGATAGCTCAATCCCAAGTGGGGTTGATGAAAACTATCTTGACCCGGAGGGGGACATTCTTCTCCTTGAAAGATTGTTAAATGACGATCCTTCACCCTCTCCGTCTCCAAAAATACTTCATAAAGCAGAAGTCAAAAATGTTGAAATAACTGAAGACTTTCCCGAGGTTGAGCTCAAGGACTTGCCTCCTCATCTAGAATATGCATTTCTGGAGGGTGATAATAAATTGCCCGTCATTATTGCTAAAGACTTAAAAGATGAGGAAAAGGCAGCACTCCTGAAGGTTCTTAAAGCAAACAAGCAAGCAATTGCTTGGAAACTCTCCGACATTAAGGGCATAAGCCCGGACTTTTGTACACACAAAATCTTAATGGAGGATGACTTTAAGCCAGCAGTGCAACAACAGAGAAGGGTAAATCCAAAAATCCACGAAGTTATCAAACAAGAAGTTCTTAAACTTCTTGATGTGGGATTGATTTATCCTATTTCTGACAGTCCTTGGGTTAGCCCAATTCATTGTGTCCCTAAAAAGGGTGTCATTACCGTTGTCACCAACGAGGATAACGAGTTGATTCCAACTCGTTTGGTCACGGGTTGGCGAGTATGTATTGACTATCGAAAGTTAGATGAAGCCACCCGTAAAGACCATTTTCCTCTCCCTTATGGACCAGATGCTTGAAAGACTTGCGGGGAATGAATACTACTGCTTCCTCGATGGATTCTCGGGTTACTTCCAAATCCCCATTGATCCCCAGGATCAAGAGAAGACTACCTTCACATGCCCCTACGGAACTTTTGCTTACAGACGTATGCCTTTCGGCTTATGTAATGCACCAGGCATGTTCCAGAGGTGCATGATGTCTATCTTTTCCGAAATGATCGGGAAAACCATGGAGGTATTCATGGATGACTTTTCAGTCATCGGGGATTCATTCCAGTCTTGCCTCTCCCACTTGGAACAGATGCTTAAACGTTGCAAAGAAACGAGTCTAAGTCTCAACTGGGAGAAGAGCCACTTTATGGTCAAGGAGGGCATTGTCCTTGGCCATAAAATTTCAAAAAACGGGATTGAGGTTGACAGAGCCAAAATTGATGTCATCGCTAAATTACCTCATCCCACCACCGTAAAAGGTGTTAGGAGCTTTTTGGGTCATGCCGGCTTCTACCGTAGGTTTATCCAAGATTTTTCTAAGATTGCCCGGCCTATGACCCATCTCCTCGAGAAGGATGCTCCTTTCATCTTCTCTCCTGAGTGCATCGAAGCTTTTGAAACATTAAAGAAAAAGCTTAGCGAGGCACCGATTCTTGTTGCCCCCGATTAGGACCTACCTTTTGAGCTTATGTGCGATGCTAGTGATTTTGCCATAGGTGCGGTCTTGGGGCAACGAAAAGCAAAATACTTTCAGCCTATACACTACGCAAGTAAAACTATGACCGAGGCTCAAGGTCATTACACCACCACTGAAAAAGAACTCCTTGCTGTGGTGTATGCCTTTGAGAAATTCCGGCCATACTTGATCCTGACCAAATGCGTGGTGTATACGGATCACTCGGCTTTGAAGTACCTATTTGCAAAGAAAGATGCAAAGCCGAGGCTTCTCCGTTGGGTTCTCCTCCTTCAGGAATTTGATATCATTATCCGTGATAAAAAAGGAGCTGAGAACCTTGCTGCTGATCATCTCTCACGATTAGAAAACCCTCATCAGGATGTGTTCGAGAAAAAGGAAATAAATGAAACATTTCCTCTCGAAACACTCAATGCGGTTGCTTTTCGTGGTGACTCTACCACCCCATGGTTTGCCGACTTTGCAAATTACCATGCGGGTAACTTCATCGTTAAGGGGTTAACGTCCCAACAGAAAAACAAATTCTTCAAAGACGTTAAACATTATTTCTGGGACGACCCCTTTCTCTTCAAAATCTGTGTCGATCAAGTCATCAGGCGATGTGTATACGGACAGGAAGCCGCTGATATTCTCAAGGCTTGCCATGCTGGACCCACCGGGGGCCACCACAGTCCTAACTACACCGCCAAAAAGGTGTTTGATTCCGGTTTCTATTGGCCCACGATCTATAAGGATGCCCACGAGTTAGTCAAAGCCTGTGATGCTTGTCAGTGACACGGGAATATTTCACAAAAGAACGAAATGCCACAAAATGTTATTCAAGTTTGTGAAATCTTTGACGTCTGGGGCATTGATTTTATGGGGCCATTCCCATCTTCTCGTGGAAACAAGTATATTCTCGTGGCTGTTGACTATTTGTCAAAATGGGTTGATGCTAAGGCCTTACCCACTAACGATGCCCGAGTTGTTGTGAAATTTCTGAAATCCCTTTTTTCTCGTTTTGGAACTCCACGTGCCATCATTAGTGATCGCGGTACTCACTTTTGCAATGATCAATTTGCAAAAGTCATGCTTAAGTACGGTGTTACTCATCGTCTTTCTACCGCGTATCACCCCCAAACAAGAGGGCAGGTGGAGGTTTCCAACCGAGGTATTAAACGGATTCTTGAGAGGACAGTAGGTGAAAACCGTGCTTCCTGGTCGGATAAACTAGATGATGCACTCTGGGCCTTCCGTACAGCTTACAAAACACCCATCGGGTGTACTCCATACAAGCTTGTATACGGGAAGGCATGTCATTTACCGATCGAGCTCGAGCACAAAGCCTACTGGGCCTTGAAACATGCTAACTACGACCTTCATAAAGCGGGTGATCACCGTAAGGTTCAACTCAATGAATTAAACGAACTTCGTGATCAAGCCTACGAGAACTCTTTGATCTACAAAGAAAAGACAAAGAAGATTCGCGACTCTAAGATTAAGAACTGTGTTTTCAACGTCGGTGACAGAGTCCTTCTTTTCAACTCAAGATTAAAGATTTTCTCGGGGAAATTAAAAACCCGATGGACTGGACCATTCACTATTGCTAAAGTATATCCATACGGGACTGTTGAGTTATCTCAACCCGAAGGTCCCAACTTCAAAGTGAATGGTCATCGATTGAAACATTATTTTGGAGAGGACATACCACCAATGGGTGTCCCGGATCTCCAAACTTTCCCCATGAACCGATGAATTCGGGGATCGAGTCAAGCTAGTGATTCGGTGAACAAAAATTAGCAACATATATGGGTTTTCACCCGTATTTCTGACTTCTTTCTACTTTCTACCACCCTAGTGTGGGGGAGTGGCCGTCCCCCACCTTTTGAAAAGTAAATATGTATATAATTTCATTTCAAAAAAAAATGTGTAATTGTATGTACAGATAAATAAAGTGAAAAATAAAATCCATATTTCCACAGTTAGCATCGAATATTAGCTTTTTCCGTTCAGAGATTCGGCATAATAGCCGGGACTTTGAATATTGAGGACAATATTCAATTCTAGTGTGGGGGGGGGGGGGAATTCTTACGAATTTTATCACAAAACTTTCTAAGTACCCCCATTTTTAGGCCTAAATTTTTCAAAAATTTATTACTTTATTTCAAAATTTTTGTGGTAATCAGTCCGCCAAAGTCTAAATGACAAATGGATTGGCTAGTCCAGGAGCAAACGGCTCTTGGTAAAGACATCTCAAACCCGTTGATGGCTTGCAATTTGCCAAAAATTGTATGGTTCCTCAGCTCCCCATATCCCATAAAGCAAATGAGTTGGCTAGCCCACAAGATTATGGCTTGTGGTAAAGGCTGTGGAAAATCCATAATTGGTAATCAGCTCAACAAGATGTTGACTTAGTCCATCAAGAAGCTGGCTAGTCCAGAAGCAAACGGCTTTTGGTAAAGACTAATCAAATCCGTTTACAGCTGGTGTTTGCTCAAAATCACAACGTTATTAGGTGTGCCACAGTTCTTACACCTGGCTACTCCAGAAGTGATGGCTTTTGGTAAAGAGAATTTCAAATCCATCAGGTTTTTCTCAAAAGATTGCTAGGGACTAGCAATGTTTTAGTGTGGGGGATTGATGAGTGTGTAAATACTCATCATTTTTACCATTTCTGAGCTGCCAAAACATATAAAAACACTCAATATTGAACCAAAATAGTGAAAATATCCCAGGAAAGTGTTTTACATGTTTCAAATGCAAAAATATCAAAAACAGATGAAAAACACACAAAGTTTGCAAAATTGGCAGTTTCAGTCACTCAACTTTCAAAAGTTGTCAAATCTAGTCCCTGGTTATTCTAAAAACTTGAAAACGTCACCAAAGGTCCTTTTAAATCAAAAAGTCAAATTTAGTCCTTTGGTGAAAAGTTTCACAAAATGTCAAGTTTAGTCTCTGAACTTTGAAAATTGTCAAAAATGGTCCCTAGGATATTAAAAACTTTGAGAAAAACAAATTTTGTCCTTGCACTAACCTTTTATGGCAGGATTGGTCCTTGGTGGAAAGTTTGGTGAAAATTACACAAATGGTCCCTAAAGTTTGAAAGTTTGGCAATTTTAGTTCCTGGTGTATCTAACATGGAAAAATCAACAAAGGACCTTACACTATTCATGGATTGGCAAAATACACCCTTTGAAATACTTTGGAAAATTGCCAAAAGCCATCCCTCAACTTTCGTTAAATTACAAAAATGGTCCTTGTGTAATCTTAAAAACCAACCGGACCTAAACTACTAATAATACTACTCCTAAACCCAAGTCCATAGCCCACCGATTCCTTTTTCACTTGGGCCCAAAACACCACAGCCCACCAAAGCCCCCAAAGTATTATCCAGAGGTCAAAGTTTGACCTCAGTCAAACTAGGTCAAACGACCATCACCTCCACCATCCTTCCCTCCCCCACATCCCCACTTGCAGGTCCCATCATACCTCCATCAGAAGCCACCGCCCAACCCACTTTACCTAACTATCACACCACAATAAATGCCACCCCCCCCCCCAGTTGTAATATCAGTCCAAACACCTTTACCCAATTTTGGCGCCAAAACCTAATTTAAAGGTTGAGATCAATTCAGAGCAAATTAACGGTCAAGATTAAATGGGAAATGATCAAAGGCTCAAAACCTAATGGATGGCTATAAAAGGAAGAAGGAAGCAAGGATTAGTGTGTGTAGTTTAATTAGTAATCTTTAGTGTCGTATTTTATTAAGCTTTCAAAATTCAGTGTATCTTTCTTCATTCAAGCATTGTAGCAGTTTCTTATTGTATTCTAAACTTTTTCAAGCAATATTAATCAAAGTTTCATTACTGTTCTTGTTATTTCAAATTTTTGGATTTATGAATTTCTTAATAAGCTGAGTTGTGATTGGAAGCAAGAACCATGGACTGAGTTAGCTACATTTAGGTTCCAATAAGCTCATTGAAGCTTTTTAGAGACTCTAAAATCCAGTGTTAGTAGAAAACTTCAAAAATACAAAAAAGTCAACTTTAGTCAACTGTTGTGTTTAGTTTGTGTTTTCAGGTTTGGAGAAGCAGAAAAGAGCAAGCTTGGAGTTGGAATTTTCCTATCTAAAGATAGGCTTTATAGGAAAACCCTCTGTTCATGCTGAGGGTATTCTTGTAAGATTTTGCTTATTTAAATTTTCACTAAAAACTCCTAGTTCTTAGTAGCTTCTGATTTATTGCTTGTTCCTTGCTAATCTGTGTTAATCTGTGATAGTTGATTGTAGTTTAAGTCATTTTTAGCTTAATGTTCATTGCTTGCTTATTAGAATACATAGTTGCTTAAAATTTAATATTTAACTGTTAAAATTAGCTTAAGAGTAAAATTTGTGTGATTGAAGTTGTAATATGTTTTTAAGTGCTTAAACAAGTTCACAAAGTTATAATTTGCAGTTTGGGATCAAGTTTGTACAATCTAGCACCTAGTTAATTTGGAAATCATAAAACAGTTAAGCATTAAGGGTGTTTGGATTAACTGAGTTTGAGGACTCAGGGTATGTTTTGTGTGTTGCAATTGGTTGAAACAGTCTTACCTAGTTACCTTTAGTCTAGCTCAGTCATAAAACACCTAAGTCATTCATTAAAAAGTCAAAATCATTAAGATTAGATCACAACAGCTTAACTGTTGTGATTTTGTTGCTCAAATCATGTGAATCAGCTCAAAAATAGTTTAGGTTAGTAAGTTTGGTTAGCATTAGGCTTAACAAACATCAATAAGTCATCTGTGATCAATCAAAACTCACCAAAGTCAAAAGCTTAAGTTTTCTCAAAAAGTCAAAGTGTTTTGTTCTCAGATTTTGCAAAACTTCAAGGATTTTTGTAGAATTTAGGATTAAGATCTAGGACTTGAAATTCCTAAGATTGGTAGTCTATCAGCTCTACCTTGAAGTCTCATAGTTGTTAGAATTTTGTGAATTTTTGTATGGGCTCCACAAAGCTCCAAAAACACTTGCAGGGAAGAAAGCTTCCCCTGCATCAGCATAACATCACTACACCACCACCTTTGGTGGTGGCTGCAGCCCACCTCAGTGGGACCCATTGCCTAACTTTTGCTTTTGACAACCCCCCTCCTACCAGGGTACAAGGATTGACCCTTGGTTTGACCTAGGACCAAGTGGACCCCACCTGAAATCCACCCATAAGTTTATCCCCATTCTTTGTTCATTTTCAGTTTGCTCAAGTGCTTATTTGGTTCCACACAGCTTATTTGTGATCACCAATTGTTGTTTCTGGCTTATTTGAGTCAGTATAGCTTATTTGTACCCACTTCCATCATTGTGGACCCCACCCAAGGTCATTTGTGCTTATTTGTCCATCCAGTCAACATAAGTCAACTGATAAGCAAAAGGGGGTGCATACAGCTTATAAATAAGCTATTTCAAAAGTGTTTTCACAAAAGTTTTCCATTTTCAGTAGTAAAATAAGTTTGTAAAAGAAAATCCAAGAAAATCCAATTTAATATTAAGTCATAGTTTCTATTTAATTTAATTTAAATTTTACTTTTCATTTTTAGATTTTTGTTAAGTACTTATTGTTTTTATATTTTTATTAATTACCTTATATAGTAAAGTAATTTTAGTAAAATCTTCAGATTTTTATTTTGTCATTTAGTATTTATTAGATTAAATTTTAATTTTCTTAATTATTAATCAATATTAAGTATTAAATAGCATAGTTAGTTTTTATAAACCAAAACCTAGTTTTTATATTTTTTATAACTATTATATAATATATTAGACTTTTAGAAAATATATTTTTAATTTCTACTGTTCATTTTCCATTTTTCTTATTTTAATTATTTAAATTAGATTTAAGTTGATTAAAAGGTAATTAATTAGTGGATTAATCTTAAACATAATTTTTAGAATTTTTTATAATTTTGTAGGATTCCTTTGATGGTTAAGTAATTTTATAAATTTTTTTATAATTTTCTAAAGTAATTTAGTATTAATAATAATTTAAATTAGTTTAATTAGTTGAATTAAGTTAAATAGTTTTTAATTAATAACAAAAGCATAAAAAGACAAAAATATTTATTTTTATTTTTTTTATACTTTCTTCAAGTTCTAATTTAAGTTTAGAAATTGTTTTTGCAAATTTTTAGTTTAATTTGTAATACTTATAATTATTAGTTAATTTAAATTAGATTTTAATTAGTTTAATTAATTAAATAATATTTAAATATTAAAATAATCACTTTTATAATTTCATTTTCAATTTAAAATTTCTTTTTAATTTTTAAGTTTCAAAAGTTCAAAAGCACCCCCTGTAGTTTGTAATTCACCAAATCCCATTTTTCCAGTCCGTTACGTGATCTTAATTGTGAATTTGTGCATATTCCTGTATATCTGATTTTTGTGAATATTATATCTATGTACAAATACCAAAATAACTGTAGCAATATCAATTCCACATCATCTGGGCTACTGACCTCAGTGCCACTCACTCATAAACGATTTGAAAATACACCATTTCAATCTCGCTGGGACTTTAACGACCCGGGGACACACTATACTATCACCGGAGAATTGGAACGAGGCTGTCTTTGACTTGTTGACCTTGGTCAATAATATCTGACTGCTTTGGGACCAATCACCCTTCTTTGTAATTTTCAAAATCCATGGATCGTTTCAAGTTTTAAGACACAATATATTTTAAAAGCTTGAGTAACGTAGCTCTTGATGCCAATTGTGGAAAACTAGAAGGGGATTGAATAGTTTACCGATTAAAATCTTTTTAACTTGTTAAGTTAGCTTTGAAACTTTCCGTTTGATCAAAGATATATACACAAACACAATATATAACATGCAAGTAAATGAAAGAAACGATCAAACCACAACACGAGTATTTATCGTGGTTCGGCTACAAGGACTCTTTTTCCTTGCCCTATGTCCACGCCCCGAGTATCCAACTCGAGAGTTACTTTCACTAGTCAGCAAGCTCCTTTCACCGGCGGAGAAAACCTTACACGTCGCTTATACTTTTACCGACACAAAGCTAGATGTCGAGTTCTTTACCAAGGGTACAACCACTCCCGTTAGTTCTTTTACAAGGGTACAACTACTCCCGATACACTTTGTATTTTGAGGACTAAAATACTAACCGATCACTACTGAAAATACACAATCAAATGAAGTGTAAACTACACACGTCTACACAATGCTAAGCTAACAAGTCTTGCAACGTTGTGTTGAATACTTGTTACTTTTAGTAAGCTCGTGAATCTCTTTGCTATAAAAAGAAACTTCACATATGAAATGATTAGAGGTTAGATGAAAGAGTGAATGTGTGTATAAAATATTATGTCAAGTGATGAGCCAAAATTCAACTTGTGGCTCAATATTTATAGCCAAACCTTCTGCAGGTCTGGCGGATCAGGCGGACCCCTCAAAAGGGTTCCGCCCGTGTACCTCCAGGGTACCACCGGGCTTGCAGTTGGTTTTGCAATAAATCTTGCAAACCAAACAAAGTCACATCTCATTACTCTTGCAAACCAAACAATGTCACATCACATAATATCAAGTCAAACACTAAACTTGCAAGCAACATCTAAGTAAGTCAAACACATTTCTTTCCATAAATGTATAATGACAAAACTTGCCATAAATGTGATGTGACAATTCTATTTTTAGAAAATAAGAAGTGTTGTGTTTTATGAAATGTAAAATGTAGCAAAAGTCTAGTTTGTGCAAGTCTTTAAAACTAAGATTATGTTTTACTTAGAAACTAAAGTTTACATTCGTCGTTAACAAAACTTAGCGAAGATCGTAAAATATAAATAACGTTTTTAGGCGATATTTGTATTAACAAAAACATTCCACAAAAGTTTTGGTGTAATGCCGTTGACACATCAACGTACATTTTAAATCGAGTCTTAATTAGACCATTTTTGAATAAAAGTCCTTATGAACTATATAAAGGTAAAAAGCCTACATTAGGATACTTTAGAGTGTTTGGGAGTAAATGTTTCATTCTTAACACCAAGGATTATATCACCAAATTTGACACAAAGTCTTATGAAGGTGTATTTCTTGGATATTCACAAAATAGTAAAGCTTACATTGTTTTGAACAAAGAAACCTTAAGAGTCGAGGAATCGTTGAACGTAACATTTGACGAGAGTCCACCTCCCTCTAAGACATCACCTTTGGTAGATGATGACTTAGTTGAAAGCCAAGCAATAGAAAGTCAAGAGATTTTAGGTAATGACAAGGAAGATGAACTATTAAATAAAGAACTTGTCAATGTCAAAGAATCTAAAAGTCATCCATTAGATGGTGTCATAGGCAACATTAACGAAAGAAAACTAAGATCAAAAGTTCAAAATGAA
Organism: Artemisia argyi; assembly: GCA_030686995.1. Taxonomy (NCBI): domain Eukaryota; kingdom Viridiplantae; phylum Streptophyta; class Magnoliopsida; order Asterales; family Asteraceae; genus Artemisia; species Artemisia argyi. Next base: position 62,847,546 of record CM060699.1, on the reverse strand, counting down.
AGCAACTACTTTTGTTTCGTGTCAACCATTGAACCGAAAAACATTAATGAAGCCATTAAAGATGAGTCTTGGGTAATTGCAATGCAAGAAGAGTTAAACCAATTTGTTAGGAATGATGTATGGACATTAGTTCCTCAACCAAAGAGTCAAACTATAATTGGAACAAAATGAGTCTTTCGTAATAAAATGGATGAAAATGGAAGTGTGTCTAGAAACAAAGCTAGGCTAGTTGCACAAGGATATAACCAACAAGAAGGCATTGACTACGATGAAACTTTTGTTCCGGTTGCTAGGCTCGAGTCAATTAGAATCTTACTTGCATATGCATGTGCACACAATTTTAAACTCTTTCAAATGGACGTCAAAAGTGCATTTCTAAACTGAGTGATAAATGAAGAAGTGTATGTTGCTCAACCACCGGGTTTCATCGATTTTGAAAAACCAAATCATGTTTACAAACTTAAAAAGGCTCTTTACGGACTTAAGCAAGCTCCAAAAGCATGGTATGATAGACTTAAAACCTTCCTAGTTGACCATAAGTATACCATGGGCTTCGTTGATAATACTCTCTTCACTAAGAAGAAAGATTCACATATTATCATAGTCCAAATCTATGTTGATGACATTATATTCGGATCAACTTGTGAAGAACTATGTGTTGATTTCTCAAAAATCATGCATGACGAGTTTGAAATGAGTATGATGGGAGAACTCAACTTTTTTCTAGGACTCCAAATTAAACAACTAGAAGATGGTATCTTCTTTAACCAATCTAAATATATTAAGGACATGCTTAAGAAATTTGGATTAGAAGATTCGAAACCAATCAAAGCACCCATGTCCACGGAAACTAAACTCACCAAGGATGAGGAAAGTGAATCCGTAGATAGCACTAAATATAGAGGTATGATTGGTAGTCTACTTTACCTAACGGCTAGTAGACCCGACATTATGTTTAGTGTTTGTCTATGTGCTCGTTTTCAAGAAGATCCTAAAACTACTCTTCTCGAAGCCGTTAAAAGGATTTTTAGGTATATTAAGGGCACTACACATTTAGGTTTATGGTATCCCAAAGGAACGGGAATAGACACCATAGTGTATGCCGACTCGGATCATGCCGGTGACTATGTTGATCGAAAAAGTACAAGTGGTATTTGTACTTTTGTTGGACATTGTCTCACCTCATGATTCTCTAAGAAGCAAACGGCTCTTGCTATCTCAACAACGGAAGCCGAGTACGTTTCGGCCGGAAAGGCATGTCAACAAGCTCTTTGGATGAAGCAAGCTCTTGTCGACTACGAAATTTAACTTAACGACATCACAATTCTTTGTGACAACAAAGGTGCCATTGATCTTAGTAAAAACCCGGTTCAACATGCTCGTACCAGATATATTGAAATCCGTCATCATTTCCTTCGTGTCAACGTTCAAAAAGGAAATATCTCAATTGAGAAAGTTTCTTCCGAAGACAATATAGCCGACATTCTCACGAAACCCCTTAAACGTGAACCTTTTAACCTTCTTAGGCTAGGCTTAGGACTCATGGAACCTACGTTGTAGTTCTGGACATTAGACAAAAATCACAAAAATCAAAACAAATCCATAACTCTTTTTCTCAGCAGGGTCGGCGGTACCCTCAGCCACAATGGACGGATCCTAAGTTTTGGTTCTGCCGTATCCGCCGACCTGCAGAACCATTTTTTTTGTTTATACTAAACCAAACACCCATTATCTCATACCACCACTTCCAAACTGTTACTATTCACTTTACCATCCATCCATACCTACTATTTCTTGGTCTTCCTTTCACTCACATTGCAAATCAATCATCATTGTAAGTATTCTAAACTAGATTACAATCCTGATATGAGTCTAGGAATTCTATTTTTGCACAAAAACAAAAACTTGGGGTTATGCATCAACTTGAGAACTCATGCATGAAATTAGGTGTTTAACAAAACTAATCATGTTCCCCATAGTTAGGAATTGCATTCTTACTAAGTGTAAACATGTTTGCTAAAACACCCCATGTCTAATTCTTCCAAAAATTTCTCACAAATAGGACAAATATTTTTTTTTTGTCTCACATTGAGAATACAAAATCAAAACATTATGTTTAAAACATCACTTGCATAATGTCTCTTGAATTCTAAAGGGAATACATAACCAATATGTATTTTCGGGTACATTCAAACGAAGCTACATTGAACTAGGAGCGCTTGGGTTATCTTTTGTTTTATAACAAAACTTGCATTATAAAACGTTTTTGAAGCATCAAAATGAGTCAAGATAACCGCACCTCCACATTGTTTTCATATAGGCACACACTAGAACATCCACATGATAATCGTCATTTACTTAGACTAAAATATGAAATTTTGTTTTTCTAGGAATCATCATGCCTCCTCTAACCCACTACGACCACAAGGACACTATTAAGTACCTACCCAAACACCACAAAACCAAAGGCCTTACCCCAAATAAAGTTGATGTTTTCAAAGCCTTAGAAAAACATTATGTCCATGAGGGTAGAACCATTGACCCGTCCTTCCTAGAAGGCACAAACCTCTACACCGAATTTGCCACAATCAACTTTGAGTGTCTTTTAGAAATCGACGAGCCTATTTGTCCTAGGTTCATTCTAGAATTTTATGCATCCGTCACTCTCTCCACGGATGAGTATGGTCGCATGTCTATCAACTTTAGGGCTAGTGGTCATCAATACTCCTTCACTCTTGAGGAGTTTGCTCAAATCATAGGTGTCCCAAATCGTGGTACTTGCATCTACTCCGACTTGCACTCCCTCTCAACTCTTGACACACTCTTTGACCGCATCCATCCCTATGACACCCCTCTTGTGTCCAAAGATGAACTTCGTAACCACCTCTTTGTTAGGACAACCAACACTAGGAGAACCCGTTTGGGAAATGAGGTTGATAAGGACCCATATGAAATGGAACTCAATGAACTCAAGCCCTAATTCAAGAAATGGGAGGAAGTACTTAGAGCCAATGTCATTAGCACAATAGGAAACTGAGATCATATAAATCTTTGCCTTTGCTACATGCTCTACTCCTTGTCCGTTAGGCAACCGTTCAACCTTGCCTACTACATGGCCAAGAGAATGGCCGACATTCCCGTGCATGGCACAACGGGTATGTCGTATGAAATGCTCTTGACCCGTCTCTTTAGGTTCATCTCTCCCATTCCACCAACTCCAAACGGTCTTCATCTTGACTACTCTCTCATTCCACACACCCTTGTCCCACTAAGTGATAAGAGAGTGTACAAAGCCCAAGGAAAACGTCCTCATCCTCCTACCTCCTCATCATCTTCCTCAATGAGTGAAGATGACTCTTTGCCCAACTCTAGGTTCCCACCTCTAGAATACCTATCCCGACTTCCGGATATTCCAAATGAGTCGGCGGAGTTCAAGCAAACAAAGGGGATGTTTAAGAATCTTGGAAGATTCCTTGGAAAGCTCAAGAACAAGATTGACCGTCAATGAGTGCGGGTGTGTAGGAGTGTTTGGCACAAGGTGCTATTTAAACAATTTGGTCGTTTAAAAAATGTTTGTGATGTTTTTGTGTGTTGGAACAATTTGTGATACTATTTGGAACATGTCTTAACTAACAATGATGCAGGAAGACAACATTTGGAATGTTGTCAAATTTTCATGTTTATGAATTTTTCACTAAGTATAGTGAAATTCGCTAGCCCCCGGTTAAAGTCCTATGGTATGCGTGTTTATATGTCCATTTTTTGCATTACCTAACCAGATATGCATTATATTTTTGATTTTAGGAGTTTTCGAAAAATTTGAAAATCATCTCGCTGGTCAAAATCGCGGACTGTATTGTTTTTCAGGTCTGGCGGATCTGGCGGCACCATAGAATGGGTTCCGCCAGTGTAATTTCTGGGCAACCCAGAAATGGCCCAACGGATCAGACGGAACCCTCACACGGGTTCCGCCTGTGTATCCTTAAGGTTCCGCCAGATTTCCTGCAGAATTTTTTTTTTTTAGTTTTCAACATTTCAACATCCAATCAACAAAATACCATCCTTTTAGATAGAAACCAATTTCCTGCAATTTGTTAAGCACAATAGGGTAGTTCTCATTCCTTATAACTCAAAGAAAACCATTTCCCGCCAAATTTCAAAAATACCCATAACTACCTCAAGGAACCTTCACACATAAAGGAAGGAACCCTTCCAAAGGTTCCTTGAAATCCCTGAGACATATCCTTCAAGAAATTTGCCAAAACCACTAAGCATTTAGTGCAAATCTTGTCTTCTCACTTCACCATTTTCATTGGATTGACTTCCATGATATGACAACCCACAATTAGTCTTCCAAATCATTAGGAACCTCCATTTTTGTATGGCCTAACATCAAATCCAAACACTCCTTCCCACACTCCTTCATCACTATAAATTAAACCATCCTAAACACTATCAAATCACACTTTCTTCATCATAATTTCTGATCTTTTAAACCATTTTAACTATGACTAAGTCAACAATCACCTCTCAACCATCACGACCCGTCCGGAAAACCGCCCGGATAAGTGTCAAACCACTTTGGTCTAACCAATCCATCAACCTAAGCTCCTCATCCTCGGATGAATTCACCTCACCAATCAAAAATGAACATTTTCTAAACCTTGCATCTCCATCTCCATCACCCAATGAACCCAATGAGCTCACTCCACCACTAACTAAATCACCCATTGACCCAACTCCACCAAGTGCTCCAACCCAACCATCCAAAACTCCATCACCATCACCATTACCTAAACTTGACCCCATGGAGTTATTTGGGTCTCCTCCAACATCACCACATCCTTTTGTCCAAGATCTCAATGATCTTCCACCAAGACCAACACAACCACCACCTTTTGCAAATGACCAAAATGATCATTTTAACCACAACCAACCACCACAACAAGTGTACCAACAACCCAAACTATTGTTGTTTCACCCTATCTACCATGACATCTATGGTCCTCTTTATGGAGAACCAAATTTTGAAAACCATGATCACCCAACTCCACCACATTCTCAAGCCTAAACCTTTGAGTCTTTCTTTCCTTCCTATGAGGTAATCCAAAGCATGCTCGAAAATCACCTCCATCAAGCAATGGAATTTCAAACCACCTTGCTTGACTCTATCCCAAACCCATCCTCCAACCAAGAACCAAAAACCAACCAACCCTCAAACCAAGAAACCAAAACCAACCCATTTCCACCCACTCATCCCCATGTTTACTCACATTGTGAGCATATGGGTGAAAGCATCAAATTATTGCTTCACCAATTTCAAGACGAAACTCGTTTTGCATTCCAACACGTCATAGAACGTTTGGATGCTCTTTCCCACCCAAACAAATCCTAGACAACCTTTGGAGGCCTTTTGCCCCATTTAGGAAAGTAGGATTTGATTTTCTTTTATTTTCTTGGTTATTTTTAGTTTTTCTTTTGAAGTAGGAGGATCTTTCCCATTTCTTGTCTTTGACTTGTAAAAGTCAAATTTTACTTGAAATGATATCTTTTTCTACTTCCTTACTTGCATTGTTGGTTGATCATTTTTGAGTTGTTATTGTGGTTGCATTATGTGTGGTAACTACAAGCTTGATTATATATATCACCAACTAACCATTTTTTTTGTTGGATCAAAATCCATGTTTCCCATCTTGGCACTCCTTTTAGGGGTCATCACTTAAGTAAAACAAGTTTAATATAATTTTTTTTGAAGTCTTAAACACTAAGATTTTGTGAGTTACTTAAAAACAAAGTTTATGTTATGTCATCAACAAAAAGGGGGAGATTGTTAATACAAATATCGCCTAAAAACGTTATTTATATTTTACGATCTTTGCTAAGTTTTGTTAACGACAAAATGTAAACTTTAGTTTCTAAGTAAATCATAATCTTAGTTTTAAGGACTAGCATAACTAGACATTTGCTACATTTTACATTTCACAAAACACAACACTTTTTATTTCTTAAAATAGAAATGTCACATCACATTTATGGCAAGTTTTGTAAATATACATTTATGGAAAGAAAGTGTGTTTGACTAACCATATGTTTGCTTGCACAAGTTTTGTGTTTGACTAGGTGTAATGAGATGTGACATTGTTTGGTTTGCAAGATTTATTGCAAAACCAACTGCAAGCCCGGCGGAACCCTGGGGGTACACGGGCGGAACCCATCTGAGGGTTTCGTCGTATCCGCCAGGCCTGCAGAAGGTTTTGCTATAAATATTAAGCCACAAGTTTGTTTTTTGGGCTTATCACTCTACATCATATTTTCACACATTCATTCATTCTTTCATCTAACCCTTTAACACCTCATATGTGAAGTTTCTTTTTGTAGCAAAGAGATTCAAAAGTTCATAAAAAGTTACAAGTATTCAACACAATGTTGCAAGACTTGTTAGCTTAGCATTGTGTAGAATTGTGTAGTTTACACTTCATTTGATTATGTATTTTCAGTAGTGATCGGTTAGTATTTTAGTCCTAAAAATACAAAGTGTGACGGGAGTTATTGTACCCTTGTAAAAGAACTAACGGGAGTGGTTGTACCCTTGTAAAAGAACTCGACATCTAGCTTAGTGTCGGTAAACGTGTATAAGCGACGTGTAAGGTTTTCTCCGCCGGTGAAAGGAGCTTGTTGACTAGTGAAAGAAACTCTCGAGTTGGATACTCGGGGCGTGGACGTAGGGCAAGGAAAAAGAGTCCTTGTAGCCGAACCACGATAAATACTCGTGTTGTGGTTTGATCGTTTCTTTCTTTATACTTGCATGTTATATATTGTGTATATATCTTTGATCAAAACGGAAAGTTTCAAAAGATAATTAAACAAGTTAAAAAGATTTTAAACGGTAAACTATTCAACCCCCCTTCTAGTTTTCCACACTTTACATCAAGGCAAAGCACTTAACTTGTTTGAACCAAGGTATTAGTTGAGAACGTCGAGTCGTGGAAAGTCACGAGATATGAAACTATGGATTCTCGACATTGTGTTACTTGAACTTATAAGTAACCTATGATTTTCTCAACTTATAATCTTAATTGTCTAAACCTTTTCTTCTTAATGACAATTAGATTATGCCTTAATCCTCTCTTAATCCCATTTATACAAAAGACAAAACCAATCATATCCAAATCAAATATTCTCTTACACAATCTCTTACACCCTTACATATTCCCTTACACACTACATCCTAACCATCCAATCCCTTACAACACATCCTAACCCTTTATTTTCAACACATGGGGAATTGTTTGAAACCTTAATGAGGCTCCTCCCATCCTAACCACTGAATTCAAATCAAACACATCTCAACCATCCATCCAATCCCTCTTCCCTATACCACCACATGTGTTTGATCATAGCCATTGAATTCAAACCAAAACAATCCTAACCATTGATCCAACCTTTCCCCCCAACCAAAAGAGGCTCCCTTTGATCTCATCCATCCAATTCAAATGAAACCATCTCAACCCTCCATTTCTCCTTTCCCCCCAAGCAAAGCATATTCCTTGGAATATCCTCTTCAACCCTAACCTAGGCATACTTGATCTTAGCCATCCATTCCAAATTAAATCATCTCATCCATCCATATTCCCCACATGCAAAATTATTTGAAAACCAAGGGAGGCTCCCTTTGATCCTAGCCATCCAATTCAAACCATTTCATCTCAACCCTCCATCACATTCTTCACCCCAAGCATTGGAATATTCCTTGGCATATTCTTTCTCTCTTTTCTATGCCATGTGAGGAGATACACTTCTACCCCTTCCAAATTACCCAATCTACACTTTAAACCCTTGGTAATTTGGTTTCTCTTTAAGCACTTCACAAATGATTTCCAAATTGGCTATTTGAGTTAGTAAACCTTAGAATGATCAATGTTAAGGTTTCGTGTGAAGTACAATTGTGGGTTTAGCAAGGTAAGGCATTTATAATGCCAAACACCCAAAGCCTCAGGAATATTTTTCCTGGGTGTCTGGCGCGCCTCCCACGCGTCAACGCGTGGGTGACTTGCCGGCCTCGGTAAAATATTCCCAAGTTTGGGTTTTGCCTATAAATACCATGCCTTACCTCTTGTATACCTCACCCCTTCCCATTATTCTTTCTCTCTAGATTCTTTCTCTCTAAACACTCTCAAATCTCTCAATCTCTAATCTTGTGTTCTTGATTTTCACACTAACATCTTTGGAAGAACACATATCTTTGCAAGGGAAGAATATCAAGAACCTAAACCACTCTTGTGATTGTGTCGAGGGTCTTCTTTCTTATAATTGAGTCTCTAGGTTAGGTTAGGACTTGGTTGATAAACAAACATTCATTCATTCAATTGTTTGTAAGGGAAGTCTTGTGTCTTGGTGACCAAGCCTAGATCATTAGGGATCTAGTTGGGGTTTGATTCTTCCGGGTGGAAGTCTTGGTAGAGATCTTTGTGATCCTTAGGTTAAGTTGAATCGTGAGATTCTTTTGGGTGGTTTCCGAGGGCGGAATACCGTTGGTGAGTAACTCCTTCTTTGTGAGCATCGATATTGGTGAATATCGGTGGAGTGAATTGTAACGGTTTGTAGTCCACCGAAAGGATTATACTAGTGAATAGTATCGGAGTCGCGGATTCGCAACTGGACGTACAGATGGTATAAACCCCCCATCCCGAACCAGTATATATCGTTGTGTTCTTTACTTGCTTTATATACTTAGGTTGTGATAGTGGTTGTTGGATTGATTATACAACCACTTGGTTTTCTTTTGGCTTAAAGTTTTTTAAACTTCTAAAAAGCCGAGGAAACCGTATTCACCCCCTCTACGGTTCTACAAACTGAACTATAGTTTCAATAGGCCTTTTATCAAGGTAAATATATTTATTGTTGGATGCGTATTTGAAAAAGGTTTGGTAATACAAATCCTTGCCCCAATCCTTCGCATCAGATGTGGATTCTATTTGACACCGAGGATGCAAAAAATTGATTTGTAGCTTTCACACACATTGGTACAACAATATTGAAAAAAGGCAGGATTTGAGTGGCGGGTTGATGTTTGGTACATATACAAGTACAAAAGCTGCTACTTTGCTGCTACTCTATATTATGTCGCCCACCGGGAAACTCAGGTACATGAATATGTGTTTATATTTAACCCATGGTATTTTTTTAGTGCCTCCTTTTGAATGTAAACCACAACTCCAAGAGCTTTATTTTCAATGCGAATTACATATCTTTGGCAGGATCTTATGCTCTTGGATTAGCCGTTGCAACTGATAGTGGTATCGTGATTTAAGAGGAGTCGGCAGTTTTGGATTCTGTTGTTGAAGAATTGTAGATTGCTGGTCTCTTTTAGGTGAGATTTGTTTGTTTGTTTTTTTTTTTTTTTTTTTTTTTTTTTTTTTTTTTTATGATAATTGTAATTTAGTGAAACTTACACGATACGTTTTTTCACTGAATCTTCATTTATTATAGGGGGTGTCGAGGTTCCAAAAAAGGTGCATGCTTTACATGAGTTAAGGTAGCAATCTCCAATTTCGCTTGCATTTTGTTTTTTATATGAATTTGTACTTTGTTTTTTTTTCTTCTTGAACGTATGCTAATTTGAATGTAGTTGCTTTGGTTGCAGATAAGCTTGGGAAACAACAGAAGGAGTTTTTTGCTATCAATGAAAATATCAGGTTGTTTTTGTAGGATCGAAAATATGTATGATTCATGTGGTTCGGGTGGTCGAGGTTGATCAAAGAATATGAAATCCATGACTAGTTTTAGAGAGAGAAAGTAAAGAGAGGGAGAGGTGAACAAAGATAAGATTTTATTATGCAAAATGGTTACACACTCACACCTCTCAAGTGAAGACTTGAGGGGTATATATAGGGCAAACATAAGACAACTATTACAATATGACATTAGTAGTCCCTGCATTATATGCATATTAGTTGTCTACTCCAATTCACGTAAATATCGCTCAGCTTCATTTCTAACAATCTCCCTCCAGCTGGAGATATACGTGAATTGGTTACAATGATTCCTAACAAGTAAAATGAAACAATCAAAGTAAGCGCAGCAATGCTGAGCAAGACTTCATAGCTCTTTATCTTCATAAATATCCCCAACAATCTTTCTTTACTTGCAAACGAATCATGCACTAATCTAATTGGGTTATTTCTCCCTCCCAATTAGTAAGCCCTTTTCATTTACATGCTCCCTCCCAAATTGACAACCCGTTAGATATAACCTTTATGCTTATAGAAGAAGTTTCTCTGAATTATGCCCAAATTATCTTCAGTCTCTTATCTTGTCATGCACAGCGGAAAATGGATAATAGACTGATAAACTGTAACTTCTTCACAGGTTTGTTTGGGGAGCATCATATCGACATCTTCAACTCACTTAGAATGCTTCCAGATCTTCAATAAAAGCCCCGATGTACACATTTCTCCCTCCAGGATGATGACGATCTTTCGGAATCATCATAAATATGTGTACATAGACATATCAACTAGAAGCAACATACAAATCAATACCCCATGAGTTGATGTCGACAACTACTCTCTCTATAATTCTCCTCAGATCAACCTCTTATCAAACCTCTTTTCACTTCCACTGGCTAATAGTAAATGACCATGTATGGAGACAACCCGATATGACAAACTTGAGAATGAAGTAAAATTCCCAGACTTGTGACTTACGCATGTACTAAAGTGTGATTAAGAACCTATTGAGCAGAACAACATCACTCCTTACAATATAGGTAGTGGCATATACCCAAGCATCCATCCTTTATTGTATATTCACCTCTTGAACAATCCACAACCTTTTGTGACACTAAGCACTACAACGTAACTCCTTAAAGTGATAGCTATTGTGAGCATTAAGAACCAACTTATGCGTTTATAGATCTCACACATAGCTAGATGTCCAAGTCTTAATCACTATTCTATAAATGCTCAAACACGGATCTTCAAAAGTCTTGCATCCAACCAACCCCTAGACCTTGAGATGCTAAGTACACGCACCCGTGAAACGTCACTTCAAGCTCAAATAAGTAATAAACAAATAATCCCCGTAGTCACATTTCGATAACATTTAAAATTTAGCCATGAAATTAGTATCCCCGTGAATATTTGTATGACCAAAATACCACTCTTATATCAAAATGTATCACAATAATGTATTTATTACTTATTGTATCACTTTTAAGCTTATAAATTCTGATCAGCCAAGTCCAGTCCATAATACGTTTGATATAGCCTGAAAAAACTAAACAAATCCAATCGTACATGTGATAACTCGTCTGAGCCCAAATGAATATACGGTACGATCCAGTCCAAAAACTAATTGGGCCTATATCTGGATGTAATCCAACGCATACAAAAATGAAATAACACCTTATCTTTAACCCTACACACATTTGACCTATACAGTCCGCCTACCACTTCACATGCAGTCATCTCCACCAACTCCCTTCATCTCAATCACACTCATCAATCTCCTCTCCTTCACACCAAACCGAACAAAATAACTCATCTCATTTCATCTTAGTTACCACCAATCATATCTAAATAATCCCTACAAGTCGAACATCACAAATACACACCGTATCATACCTTGATGTTATCAATTATTGCTCAAGTCCAAATCAAGAAGTCAATTGAAAAGTTTCAAAATCCATTGGTGGTCTCGGGTAAGGTTTGGTGTGTTGTCTCTCGGTCTAAAAACGAACCAAGAAAATAACTATTTAGTTATCTTTCTTTTCTGTCTTAGTAAAGGTCTGTTGATGATGACGAGTTAGAATAAAATGGGATTTGAAGTTGTTGGTGTTGGATTTGATATAGGTTAGGATGAGACTGTGGTGTTTAATTTTCTTCTTTTTGTATATCTTTGATCATGGACTGATGATGGTATACTAACTGAAGTCCAAATGAGTTGTGGTATTTTGTGTATGGTCAAGTGGTCAAACTGCATCTCTTCTTCATCTTACATTTCTATCAAGTTTTCGAAAATTTTTCAGATTTATCGAGAATAGTTAACATATCGAAAACATGAATTTATCGAGAATGTTGTTTTCGAGAACGTGATTATCGAGAACAAGTTTTATCGAGAACCTGAGTTATCGAGAATGTGATTTCGATAAATAGGGTATTGTGTTCTCGAAAACTACTTATGTTCTCGAAAACAAGTACTTATCTAGAATTTCTTATACAAGAAATTCCGACCAGATTCCGGCGACCCAATTTTTTGCAGTTTCCGATGAGTTTCACACCAATATTCCGACCACACTTTTTGACCATAATTATTTCACGGGATTTGGTACAAAACGAGTCACAAAAATATGTATACAAAACTGATAAAGAAGGACAAGAAGGAACCACGCATAACAGTTTTATATAACTTGTAAAAAACACTTTTCAGACAGTTTGACCAAGTGATGTTAAATACCAGAAACTGTTGCCACACCAAAGTAATAGAAAAAAAATTCGGATCCCAAAAAAAACTAGGTGAAACAGCTTCAATATAAAGGTACGAACCACAAAAAATCAATGAAAATAACATAACCAAGCTCTGATACCAATTGTAGGATCGAAAATATGTATGATTCATGTGGTTCGGGTGGTCGAGGTTGATCAAAGAATATGAAATCCATGACTAGTTTTAGAGAGAGAAAGTAGAGAGAGGGAGAGGTGAACAAAGATAAGATTTTATTATGCAAAATGGTTACACACTCACACCTCTCAAGTGAAGACTTGAGGGGTATATATAGGGCAAACATAAGACAACTATTATAATATGACACTAGTAGTCCCTACATTATATGCATATTAGTTGTCTACTCCAATTCACGTAAATATCGCTCAGCTTCATTTCTAACAGTTTTCCTTGAACTTCTGCAGCAGCTAATAGTGGTCATATGTGGCACTTTAGGCAAGATAATCAGTTGAGAATAAGCTTGAAAATGCAACAATATTTACATGAACAGTATTATACAACTGATCCGGACCCATAAATCAATAAAGGAACAAAAATGGCCTGCTTGGTCAGCCAATTTTTTCTACAGAAAAGTTGTTTCGCAACACTGTTTGGTTACTAAAAATGTATGCACAGAACTGTTTTAAGGCATTGTTTTCTTGCTGAAAAATTGTGCAGGAAATCTGTTTAGAAAGAAAAAAAAGTAGGTTGTTTGGGTGATGAAATTTTGAGCAGACAAGTGACACAATGGGAACTGAACACATATGGGTTTACATCAAAAGTGGGTTTAAATCAGATTTGGGTTGAAGGCTAGCAATGGGAAAGACAGGGTATGCAAGGGTTAAGGAAAAAAAAATCATATGGCTGATAGAATTGGTTGTGTTTTGAAGGAACTGCCACACAACGAATAGGTACACCATTAAATTTTTATGTTGTTTATATTTATGTGTAAACATTATATTAAGTTGTGCATCCAGAAACTACTAATTGCTTATTTGCTGTCATGTTCGTTATAAATGTTACTTACACGATAATACGATTTTATTATTAGATTTATTGTTGGTTTTTGAAGGCTTGGATTATACGGTTACAAATAAAGATGTTTCTTGCGACCATTTCTAGCTTACAACACTTACTAAATGCAATGGAAACTGCTTATTTAGCAAAAGACCCCGCGGCAATGCGCGAGCTAATCACCTCGTTCTAACTAATCTTGATTCTTTGCAAACCTAATTTCTCTTCTTCTCTCCTCTCTTTTGAGCTTTGCCGATCGGATCCCACCCTAAAACCCTTAGGGTCGATTTTTATAAGCTCAAAACAAAAGTGCTTGATTTGTTTGTGATTCAAGAACCTAGCTTTTCTCATTGAATCGTTAGTCATACGTGTGTACAAGAACAAAGAACAAACACATTATTGTTTGTAATTTTCCTTAATCAACTAAATAGTAGTCGAATACTTTAAACCCTAGTTTTCTAGGGTTCTTGGTTCTTGGTTAATTAAATTGCTGGGAATTTCTAAAAGGTACGCATCACTTTTATGTTCGGTTAATTATATTACAAGTATTTGATCTTTAGGCTTCCATTGCGTGTTCTTGATGTTTATGTTTAATTTATATGCTTACCATGATATACTAATTCCAAAACGTAATTTGGTATAAAGTATTTATATTTTCTTAATTGAATTGAGTTCAAGTAATTTTTCTTTTAAAGCCTCTGATAAAACTACACAAATGAAAACATAACACCAACTCTAACGATAGTAACAACCATAAGAATAATACTAATAATAATAATGATATGATGACCAACACAAATAAATAGATAAACTAATAATAGTACTATGAGAAAAACATGCTTTACAGTAAAAATTAGAGGTGTCAATTCTCAACACGATATGATAAACGACACAAATTCGACACGAAATGAAACAGGTTTGGGTTGATGATAAACAGATTTGGGTAAAAAACAGGTCAACCCGTCTAACCCATTTAATAAACGGGTCGTGTTTGGGTTCGTAAGTATTAAACAGGTCAACCCGTGAATCCGTTTAAGTATAAAACTACTAAAATTATAATATATAAGCCACTAAAATTAAAGTATGTAACTTAGATTTTATGTTGGATTTAAATGTATTTTATTATTTACTTAATATATGAGTAAATTGCAATTATATTCAAATATCATTAAAATTGTCGCATAGTTATTTGTATGTTATTTTTATCATTTTTAGATCCTTATATTATTTTTGCATTTAAACTAATACAATCGAAAAACCGCTAACCTCATTCACTGCTTGATATATTTACTTAAACAGGCTAAACGGGTAACAAATGGGTTACACGTATTATACAGGTCTGAATTAGGGTTGAGTTTCTTGACATGATTAATAAATAGGTTGTGTTTGGATAGAGGTTATAATAACATGCCAACCCGCGAACCTCAATAGGTTAACCCGAACACGACTCGATTGCCACCCCTAGTAAAAACAAAACAAAATAAAATGCATAATGAGGCTGCTAGAACGGTGTTTTAGTTGTCACAATTTATTTAGAATAATTAACTTTGTCAATTGATATAAAAGAAGATTTACAGATGCCAAAAACGTAACAATGACGAAAAGGCAATTTTCATTTGAATTTTAGACTTTTTAATATAATTTATACAAAATGTGTTTTACATAAATTGTTTAAACCACGTGAACTGATTTTGCACTTTACTCTAACTATTTAGTTAAGCTAAACGCAAGTATATCAACAAATCTTGAATGAGTATGAGCGCTTCGTCGTTTCCAACAAGTGATTAAGGGGGTGTTCTAATCCATTTAATGAGTTAAAATTTTTCTCTCTTAATTAAGAGTCTTAACTAGATATGTCTCAAAACCACTTAATTTAAAAATAACCCCTAAGACTTGATTTTTCATTTAGGACATCCTGAATTTTATATTTGAATCTCTATAAAGTTTATAACGTATTGTAAATTCTTAGTTGTTCACTAACATTGTGGTATGTGTGTGATAAATTGTTATGTTTGTATTAAACTCGTACTTGCAAGTATATTAGATGTATAAGTTGTAGATACAATTGCATGGTCATAATCCGATGTACGATATATAGTTGTGTATGCTTCAATAATTTATCTATGTATTACGAGGTCCATTCATACAGTTATAACCTAGTTATGGCCATTTAAAACTTATAAATTCAAATACAATATTTATGTAAAGTGACATATCAATAGATGAATGGTGAATTCACTCCCTATGAAATGCTTGGTTTATAAGTTTAGTTGAATGATTCATTAGTTGGAGGTGTTGATTTCTCACTTTGAATTGAGTGCTTTGCTTCTTAAATACAACTCTTAACAAACTTTCATCTTCCCATCGGTAGGTTGCCATCAATTCTAAAATCATTTGCTTGGTGCATATAAATATACCCCACACATGATTCCTGCATTCCTTAAGACCTCGCTCACCCATAACATAATCAGTGTAAATGACAATTATGAACCATTTATACATAAAAACTAAGTCGATAATGCGTACAAACTATTTGCAACCATTTAATTGCATAAACTTACTTAAATATAAGATATTACGTTAAAGCAAGAGTAGTGTAACGAGCTAAAACTACTTTTACGTGTATTCTGGAACCTCATAATTCATAAACTGTACATTGTTTAAGAAATACCTTTAGTAGTAAGTTATTCACCATGGATCTTCAAGGGCCCGAAAAAATAGAAGCAGGAGTGGGGTTTATCCCTTAAGGAGAAAGGTTCGATGCTTGTCGAATCACTAACTACTAACTCGCCGTTCAAAAAAAAAAAAAAAAAAAAAAAAATGGATGAAGTTTACATGTACAACTAGGGGTGGAAACGAGCCGAGCCGCTCGTGAAAAGCTCGGGATCGGATCGGTAAAAAGATCGAACGAGCCGAGCCTAAACAAGCTCGAGCCCGAGCTCGAGCCTAAGTTTGGGCTCATTTAATAATCGAGCTCGAGCCCGAGCTCTATACAAAAAGCTCGAGTAGGCTCGCGAGCCTAAACGAGCCCAATAAATATATACGTATATATATTGTCTATACATATAAACGAGCTTAAAAGTAGTAAACGAGCTAGAGCCTTATGTAATTAATGAGCCGAGCTCTATTTGAACTTTGTTTTCTTTAACACATCATATAAATTAGTCGAGCTCGAGCCGAGCTTGAGCTTGTGAAAATTTTCACGAGCTGAGCTCGAGCTCAAAATATAAGGCTCGAAACGAGCTTGAGCCCGAGCTCGAGCTTTATATATATAAATGAGCCGAGCTCGAGCTCTGGCGAGCTCTGGCTCGGCTCGTTTCCACCCCTATTAATAGTACAACATATGTTTACATCTTATTGAATGCATTGTGATATGCATGTTACTACTCCCTCCGTCCCATTATAAGTGTCCAGTTTGACTTTTTGAAGTCTTTCTTGCTCAACTTTGACCTTAAATACTTTTTATTTGTGATATATAATACTTAACAAAAATTATATCAATGAAAAATATATTTAAAACCTAATCTATTCATGTATATTGCATCAAGTATTATATAACATAAATAAAAGAATTTAAGGTCAAAGTTGAACAAGAAAGACTACAAAAAGTCAAACTGGACACTTAAAATGAGACGGAGGTAGTATGTTTTATGCTCGTACTGTTTAGATAAATGAGGGCTAACAGATTAAGGACAATGAATAATATCTCATATTTTATATCCTTCTTAGCTATACGAAGAATCACTAGGATTGTCAGTTAAACCATAGCTACTTTATAGAGACCACATAATTATGCTTCAGATAGCCACAGTGACTTGCCAAATAGGGGAAAACAACTTGGTAACAAGCTTATCCCCACAACTTTATGATTGTATATGTGTGTTCTAAGGGTGTAAAAAGGAACCTATATAAAACAAATGTTTAACTCGTGTGGAGGTGGTACGGTTTCCGGGCGAAAGCCGTTTAAATCCCCACTGCGCCAGCGTGGGCCCGGTTCAGACAACATTGTCTGGGTATGTGGTGGATGAGGGCCTGCTATTTGGCAGGTGCGACTCTAAACCATATATGGAAAAAGTCACATTTCAAAAAAAAATATAAAACAAATGATGTAATATTTATTCGATGTCCAATGTTCGTACATATAGTCACTTCCAACCTTGATAAAACAAAGTTAAACAATTTGAGTAGGATCTACAACAAACATTAGATTAAACATCAAAATTTGGTTATTTGTCATCAAGTTTTCGTCACATTTACCCTGTTTTGAATCCTTCCCGATAATAATATACTCAATACCCCAAAATTAGCACAGATTAAAGAAAAATCTACAAGTCTATAGAAGATCAAATGGGTGCATACAGTTAAACGTGCCTATTTCCTTTAACGACTCTTAGTGCTTGAGTGATCCATATGAGGTTGGAATATCACTGTCGACACATAAGGTTCCATTGCTTTCAGCAATCAGCTTTGAGTCTAGAGTGAGAAAATTGTAGTATTTGAAAACCGTAACGTGCTTTTCTTTGGCGATGACTCACTATCATTTATAAGAGTAAAGAGAATTTGACATATTTTGGAATGTAAATAAACGATCGAGTAGTAATAAAACGACTTAGCGTTTACATCATCAGCGGCTAGTGCTACACGTTGTTAGTGGTTTTTACATAAAGTAGTACTTGAAATGTAGACTCTTTCATTTTGAGACCAATGGTAAGCAAAATAATGGGTCAAATATTAGACGTCAATGGCCAATATGCTGATGGGTTGTTCAAGTATTATAAACCTGTATGGCTGACTGGCTGTATATGAGGTATTTAGTTGGTTTAGATGTGTAAATATTTGACTTTCTAAAAAGAAACTGAGATAAATAAATACCAGCTAGGAATTACTTAACTTGATTTCATCACACTAAAATCTTCTGTTGTGCCACAAATCCACATAGTACATGAGTATAACTAGGGGTGTTCACCGTTCGGTTAATTAACCGAATAAACCGAAAACCGAAATAAAACCGAACCGAACATATAACCGAACCGAACTTGTTAAAACCGAACCGAACCGAATTAAAAATTCGGTTTTCGGTTTGGATATGGGTTTAGCTATCTGAACCGAAAACCGAACCGAAAACCAAATTTATATAAATATATATATTTTTTATATATTTATATTATTTTAAATATAAAAAATATCCATTAAAATTTTATACTAATATAAAAAAACACTTTTTTATGCTTGAAATATTTTTTTTGCCAAAAATATATATAATTAAATTAAAAAAAATATATAAATAGTGTAATTTAAGTAAAAAATTCGGTTTTCGGTTTTGACTCATAACCGAACCGAACTTCGGTTCGGTTATAGATATTTTCGGTTCGGTTCGGTTTTCGGTTATGACCCAAAATTTTTTTTTAACCGAACAACCCGAACCGAATAAACCGATTAACCGATAACCGAACCGATGAACACCCCTAAGTATAACATCGACAATTTGACACTTGGGCTAATTATAATTAGCAAACAGCCCAATAGCCCATTGTAACAAAAGGCAATTGTAGACTTATTTTCGAGTTTGTTTTTCTGTATCTAACATCGAATCACTCTTGCCTAAAGGGTTCTCTACGATCGACCCACCAGGTGTGTAACATCGATTCTAAAATAACTTAACTTGGTTTTGTCTCTTTTAAGTGATAGTTTAGGATTGTTCAAGTGTGGTTTAATTTGCATTAGTTTAGTAGGTATCTAATATGTACTACTAGAAATCACAAAGGAAATGAAGTAGTACTTTCAACTTAATAGGCAATTCCAGAAAATAAGAATAGAATCACGAATTAAGAAGAACAATGCTTTGTTATTGAGTAGATAAAAGTTTACAAAGAAGAAGAGTTTTACAACTGAAATGTTTGATTTTACTAACTGAATACAAGAAATGTATTTATACAATGAAATGGTAAAAGTAAAATGGGCGGGAAAATCTGTTATGGTTTACTGTTTGACTTCGTAACTTTGACTTTAATTGTTGACTTTCATTGACTTTCAAATTGAACAATATCAAATGCCTTCCCCTTCAGATGTTGATTGTCCTCAATCAACTACTTAAGCATTCATATCAAACTGAGGAAACTTTGCAGCAATGTCATCATAAGATTCCCAAGTAGCATCTGCAACTGACCCATTGGTCCAATGTACCAGAACATAAACCACTGGTGCATTTCCTTTCTTAGCAAGCTTCCTGTCTAGGATAGCAAAAGGCTCCACTGCAACCAACCCATCTTCATTCAATTGTGGTAACTTGCCAGGTTCTTTGGGATTCTCACCTTTATACCTTCTCAACTGTGAAACATGAAATACTGAATGAATCTGAGCATTTTCTGGCAATTGAAGGTTATAAGCTACTTTTCCCACTTTCTGAATCACTTGAAAAGGACCATAGTATTTTGCTGACAATTTATGATTCTTGCTTTGTCTTATAGTGGATTGCATATATGGTTGTAGCTTCAATAGACCCAATCACTGACTTCAAATTCCCTTTCAGTTCTGTGCTTGTCAGCTATCTCTTTCATCCTTTCTTTGGTTCTTTTTATGTGAAACTTTAGCAATTTAACTGCCTCTTCTCTTGCTTCTAAAGTTCTATCCACCATATTGATACGGGGGATTACGCCCTCGCAACAGGTTTTACCTCTCAAGAGATCTTGAGAAGCTTGCAATCCCCGCCAGGCAGTGTACCTGATCATTGTAGTATAGTATAGTGACAAGTACCGGGGGATTGATCGTTCAACTCAGGAATAGTGTCGCTAGGATTAGAAGGCCTAATAAACTAGGTCTAGAGGTGATGAATGATTCTTTTTGTATTTTTTATATTTTATGAAAGCAAGTAAAAATCTCGGGTTTTGAAGGAGTGGGCGGAATTAGTTGCTAGCCAACTAACCCAATTAACTACAAATGCAATTAAAATAAAATAAAATAAACGAAAATTAAACTAATGTACTAATGTGGTGGAAACAATAATGAGAAAAGTCGTGTTTACTTAGATTTCATTACTCCCTAGATATCTTTTACAGGTTGATTAGCTTGTTACAATTGCATGGATGACGGGTTATATTCCTTAATACTAGTCGTAGGGCCGTGTACAATATTCCCTAACTCTATAAGATCCTACTTCACTCCTATGTCGAGCCGACTAAAAGCTCTTAACCTGGGATCATTAGAATTCACTTATGCATTAAATACAACCAAAAATCACAGTACACCTCCGATCATGTTTCTTAAGACGTTCAAGCAAGTTACCAATGGAAGTCTGTCAGTTTTCTTAAGCCTAACATCGAATACAATCATCCGTAACAATTATAAACAAACAATCTACCAACAATCAACATCTAGGTTTCACTACATTTAAGAAAACACAATAAAAACCTAGCCTAACATGTTAAAAGAAAGACAAGCATAAGATAGAATCAAACAATATATAGACATATTGAATGATTATTGGAGAACTTATATTTATTAAACATGGAAGAAAGAAGGGTTTTAAACCCCTTCAATAAGCAGAAAATTCGACCTAGGGTTTGTGTTTTGATATTCCACAATTTGTTCCACACATTACAATGAAAAATTGGAAAAATATATATAGACAGAGCATCCTGACGGCGTCATGTATTAACTTCTGACGCCGTCAACTCGCCGCCAAGTTGAAATTCGTATTGCCTAGATCCAGTCTTGACGCCTTCATGTAGAAATAGACTCTGGGCCGTCACTTGTATTTTGACCTTGACGGCCTTGGTGACGCCGTCAGGCCAATTACATTGAAAATGTTCTGGGCCGTCACGTTATAATATCCACTTCCACCTCTTTTATCACTCTTGACGCCGTCATGTACTAATCCTTGACGTCGTCAGGTACTGTTCCCAGCAAAGAATTTGAGACTTTGCCGTTTTCCTCACTTTTATGCTCCAAAAACGTCCAAAACGCTTCCTTTTCCAGATTTCTCCTCAAAAGTACCTAAAATGACAAAAGGAACGATTTAGGGTAATAATTGATCAAATAATCACGAATTCGGGCTTAAATGACCCCTTAAAAGCGGTACACTTTTCGCATCATCAAATACCCTTACACTTGAGATTTGCTTGTCTTCAAGCAAATGCGCTTTTATTCTAATCAGAATACAAGTTAGGGGTCATTTAACACTAATATAAAAGTAATTACAACAAATAATCGTTCCACTAAAAACCAAAAACAAGCTCAGAGGTCATACACTAGCACCTCACAAATAGTGTTTAGATACTCACATCTCTCGGGTGTAATAGAGTATATATCACAATATGAAAATGGAAAAAATCTCTTACTACATGTCATAGCAAATAGATTACCATAGGCTTGGGAAAGGATCAAACCTCTACAACTTGGCGTAAGCGCCTATGATAAACTATCAAAGAGGTCTTTTGAAGGGTTATAACGTTAGGTGTAGGGATATGATAAACACGGTTTTGGTTGATAAAGGCAATATTTACTGGTGGCGAGTTAATCATCTTGGTTAATTACATGTACAATATGACGTTGCTAAGCCAAGACTCGACTCGACTTAAGCTAATAAATCAAAAATAACAAAAACTTAAAAATAAACATAGAATAAAACGGGATGGTAGTTCGTATATTTTTTTCTCTTTCTTTTTCTATTTTTTTTCTTTTTCTTGATTTTTCGATTTTTTTTAATACACTTTTACCCTACTATCCAAAATAATACATCATAGGGAATTTGCATTCGCCTTACACTTAAATTTTTACATACTTTACAATAAACTACTCTAATGACTCGAATCAAGATAATCAAAACACTTGGAGTACTTTTTAAGATTAATGCACATATGGGGGTAATAATTTGATGTTCTTCCCCATTACTCCATAACACTAGTACTTTACCCATGAGTCTCAATCATCCCAAAACAATATGTACAAGATATGACTCGACTTAGCAACCATGTAATCAATTAGATAATTAACTAAGGGTTTAAACATATAACAATAATGCACTAAAGATGAGTGCATACAAGGAAGGCTAAGGCGATTTGGTTGCACATTTGGGGTGGATTGTAAACAAATTCTTCCTTTAAGTAAGATGCTTAAAGTTAGAAACGAAAAGATAGCCTCGGAGGGGTATACTAGTGGTATCGTGTACTAAAAATGAGTACAACGCTAAGATGTGGGAAAATTAATTGACTTCACTAGTCAAGTAATATGACTTAAATGGACAAGTAATTATGATACGGGTTTAAACACAAGGGTGATCCTAATGCCTCTTATCATGTAGTAAATCCTACTACACGAATGTAGTTTCACTAGTGGTCTCGGGATGTATCACTAACGCAAGTTCTAGAATCTAAATGCTACCGGTACACTCATAAGCACTAATAATGAATGCTTTTCCTATCAAATCTAAAGGCGAACCCCACATATTTGGGTGGAAATTTTTTTTGAATGGTACGGTTTTGTGCTAGTCATACAACTCCTATCCATGAGACGCTTGTTAAGGCTAAAGTTTCACTCCTAAATGTTGTAAAAAATTTTAAATTTGGTGCTAAAATTACACTAACAAGTATTTCTCTTAGTTTTATTACACACCTACTATCGAACAAACAAACTCAAGTGCGATTGTATCCTATAAGGTATCATCATTTACCCTCCCCTTACACTTAGGATGAACATTGTCCCCAATGTTCAATTAAAGAATGTAAAAGTAAAGCAGGTAAAAGAATGAAAACAAATACTCCCCTGATTCGTTCAGTGTGGATAGTGTGTCAACAAAGTTAGATCTTCCTCCAAGAAAATGAACTTTGAAAGCTTCCCTCCAGAAATATAAATCATCTTCTTGTCATATATAACCAGTTAAACCTGAGAAAACAATCAAGGCAAACCTCGTGTAAAATCGGCGGCAATCTATATACACTAACAAATCCTAGAAAATAATTTAAGATATAATGCTTGTGGAATGAATGTTTACAGATTTCCTGGAGTTTATAAAACTAAAGAATCAACAAAAACTTTAAGACTCCAGTTTAAATAAAACTCACAAAATTTTTTAGAATTTTGGTACCTGAAGCCGTCAGGTTATAACTCCTGACGCCGTCAGAATGTTCTTGGAAAAATCTTACGTTAAGTTTCCGGAAAATTTTTGGAAAAAGTTATGCCTTACTTTTTGGAAAATCCTGCAAAACATCATTATGACTCGATACAAGCATTTGAATCAAACAATTACTAATATACATGCTCATTTAATATTGTAGCAAATCATGTTCATTTTCGTTCTTATAAACAAATTTGGGTCTCCCTTTACACTTAGCTTTTGCAAAATACCTTTATATGTAATTAAGACGAAGTTAAAAACAAAATAAAGCATTTTCACAATTTAGTTTAAAACATGATTTACCAACAATAAAAATAAAACATGCATACGGAAACAAATAAAATCAAACAAATAAAAACACACAAAACATGGGTTGCCTCCCAAGAAGCGCTTTTCTTTATTTACGAGTCTTGTAGCTAGACTCAAGGTCATGGGCAATTACGTGACCTCATCATCAAATGTTACATCCTCATCACTAATCATTTCATTACCACTATCTTGATAATGTTTTACGCGTTGTATGTTTACAGTGAATTCTCTATTGTCATCGTCCATTAACACAACAGCGCCCACTTTAGAGGAGCTTTTCACCGTAAAGGGTCTATACAATCTAGACTTAAGTTTCCCAAGAAATAATCTTAACCGGGAATTATACAATAGAACTTTGTCCCCTTCTGAGAATTCCTTAGGTTTCTTAATTCGCTGGTCATGCCATCTTTTTGCCCTCTCTTTATGTGTAACGGAGGATTCATACGCTTCTAGCCTTAATTCATCAAGCTCATGGAGTTGTAAGAACCTATTCGTCCCAGCGACTGTATAATCCAAATTACATGCCTTAAGTGCCCAATAAGCCTTGTGTTCAAGTTCCACTGGAAGGTGACACGCCTTGCCATAAACCATGCGGAACGGGGTCGTTCCTATAGGTGTCTTGTAGGCCGTTCGAAATGCCCATAAGGCCTCATCGAGTTTAAATGACCAATCCTTTCTGTTCTGATTGACCGTCTTTTCCAATATTCTCTTAATCGCCCTGTTGGTATTTGCAACTTGATCGTTGGTTTGCGAGTGATAAGCGGTGGAGAACCGGTGGGAGACTCCATATCTTTTCATGACCTTTTCCATTTGCGCGTTGCAAAAGTGGGTTCCCCTATCACTAATGAGAGCTTTAGGAATGCCGAACCTAGCAAACAGCTTTTTCAAAAAATGAATGACTACCCTAGCATCGTTGGTCCTAAGGGCTTGTGCCTCCACCTATTTTGAAACATAATCAATGGCCACTAATATGTATTCGTTCCCTCCTGAAGATGGAAAGGGTCCCATGAAGTCTATTCCCCAAACATCAAAAACCTCACAAACTTGTATAAAATTCTGAGGCGCTTCATCTCTTCTTGATATATTCCCGGCTCGTTGACATGCATCACATACTTGTATCATCTCCTTCACATCACGAAATATTGTAGGCAAATAGAATCCTGCATCGAAATTTTTTCGTGCGGTGGTGTTTATCCCATGATGGCCCCCAGAAGGGCTCGAATGACATTCTTTCATAATCTTCATCGCCTCTATACCTGAAATGTAGCGCCTGATTACTTGATCAGGACATCTTCGGAATATGAAGGGTTCATCCCAGAAGTAGTATTTTAGTTGGGTAAAGAACCTTTTCCTTTCATGTCTAGTCATGTGTTCCGGAATGAGTCTGCTTGCAAGATAATTAGCATAATCAGCGTACCATGGCTCAGAGTCTGTTATTGACATAAGCTGTTCGTCAGGAAATGAGTCCCGAATCTCACTCTTGTCAAGTTCACTAAGGAGGGGATTTTTGAGAAGAGAGAGATGATCAGCAGCTAAATTCTCTGCCCCCCCCCCCCCTTTTATCACGAATTTCAACATCGAATTCTTGTAACAACAAGATCCACCGAATTAGTCGTGGTTTAGCGTCTTGCTTAGAAAAAAGGTATCGAAGAGCCGAATGATCCGTAAAAACGACCGTCTTTGAAAGGACAAGATATTGGCGGAATTTGTCGAAAGCGAACACCACAGCTAATAGTTCTTTTTCGGTGGTAGAATAATTCTCTTGAGCGGGATTCATAGTTTTGCTAGCGTAGTATATTGGTTGGAATTGTTTGTTAAACCTTTGGCCTAATACTGCTCCAACAGCATAGTCGCTAGCGTCACACATGATTTTGAAAGGTAATTCCTAGTTGGGTGTAACCATGATTGGGGCTTGCGTGAGTTCCTGTTTTCAGGAGATTGAATGCATCCATGCATTCTTGAGAAAAATCGAAAGGGGCATCCTTTACAAGCAATTGAGTCATTGGCCGAGTTATTTTAGAGAAGTCCTTAATGAATCTCCTGTAGAACCCTGCATGACCCAAGAAGCTACGTATTTCCTTGACAGTAGTGGGATAAGATAGTTTAGATATAGCTTCAACCTTTGCTTGGTCCACCTCAATCCCATTTCCTGAGACCTTATGCCCTAGCACAATCCCTTCTTTTACCATAAAATGGCATTTCTCGCAATTTAGGACCAAGTTGGTTTCCTCACAACGTTTGAGCATTTTTTCGAGGTTAGCGAGACAGCGATCGAAAGAGTCCTCGAAGAACGATAAATCATCCATGAAAACTTCTATGTTGTCTTCCATTAACTCGTGAAAGATCGCGGTCATACATCGCTGAAAAGTGGCAGGAGCGTTACATAGCCCAAAAGGCATTCTCTTATAGGCGAATGTTCCATAAGGGCAAGTAAATGTGGTTTTTTCTTGGTCCTCAAAGGCTATGGGGATTTGGAAATATCCTGAGAATCCATCCAAGAAACAGTAGTACTCATGCCCGGCTAATCTTTCCAACATTTGGTCAATGAATAGGAGGGGAAAGTGATCCTTTCTGGTGGCATCATTGAGCTTTCTATAATTGATGCATACCCGCCAACCAGTAACCGTTCTCTGGGGTAGCATCTCACCGTTGTCATTTTTCACCACAGTCATCCCTCCTTTCTTTGGTACAACCTGTACAGGACTAACCCACGGGCTATCCGAAATCGGGTATATCAGCCCTGCATCCAAGAGTTTGATAACTTCCTTTTCCACCACCTTCTTAATGATGGGATTTACCCGCCTCTGGGGTTGCACGGCTGGTTTATAGTCTTCTTCCATAAGAATCTTATGCGTGCAGAAGGTTGAGTCAATCCCCTTAATGTCGGCTACACTCCATGCAAGAACTCCCTTATATTTCTTTAAAATTCCTCAGAGTTTATCCTTTTGCCCATGTTCAAGGGAAGAATTTATGATCACTGGCAGTTGATCCTCTCTATGGAGGAAAGCATATTCCAAGTGGTTTGGGAGTTCTTTAAGTTCTAGCTTGGGTGGTTCGATAATGGAGGGCTTTAGCTTGTTTTCAGGTTTACGGAGTTCGAGCAGTTCAGTGGTCTCTTGTATGGATTTAGAAGGAGACTGCGCTAGTGCCCTCTGTCTTCTCCTTCTCCATTATGGGGAGGAAAACCTCATCCCGCAACCAGCCCTCTTCGATTCGTTCATCAACACAGTTGTTAATGACATGAGTTAGTTCGTCGACCTCTCCGATGAAATAGAGCCGGTTAGCTTCTTTGAGAGATAGATTCATAGTGTCTTTAATATCGAAGGTCAAGCTATCAGTCCCTACTCGTAAGGTTAACTTGCCGTCGTGAACATCGATAACTGCACGAGTGGTGGCAAGAAAGGGTCTCCCTAAGATGATGGGCACCAGGTCATCCTCCTCCATCTCCAAGATCACGAAGTCAACCGGAAATTTGAACTTCCCTACTTTAACTAGCACATTCTCGCATATCCCCAAGGGATATTTGACCGATCTATCGGCTAGTTGGATGTTCATACGGGTTGGTTTTAGTCAGGAATATCCTAGTTTGAGGAACATGGAGTAGGGCATGAGGTTGATGCTTGCCCCTAAATCGGCAAGAGCATTCTTTATCGATAGAGATCCTATGGAACAGGGCAAGGTGAAGCTGCCTAGGTCGTCTACCTTTTTTGGTAGCCCTCGTTGGGTCACCACCGAACATTCTTCTCCCAGAGTCACAAGACCCTCGAGTTTCTTTCGGTTGGCAAGCAATCTTTTAGAGTATGAGCTATACTTGGGCATGTGATAGCAAGCATCAAGGAGAGGTATGGTGACCACTGAATCTTTTAGATACTACAAGAATCTCTTATTATCGTTTTCAATCTTCTGATTCTTTAGGCGGGATGGAATGAGATTCTCACAGGTTGGTTAGGTGGAGTTGGTGGAGATGAGGTCATCAGAGGAGGTTGTTCGGGATCCTCGTTGCTCACATTACCTTCCTCCTCGTGGGGATTAGTTGGTTCAACGGCGACAGGATGTTGGCTCGGATAAGGAGGGTCCTTGGTTGTTGTTCCAGCTCGAGTAGTAACCGCGAGCAAGGGATCTTTTTGGCTTACTGGGGGCCTGTTATGGCCATCAAGGGTGGCATTAAGCTTTTTGAACCACTTTTCCATGTCATTCTGTTGTTCAGTGATGAGCTCGTCAAGTCCCTTCAATTGTAAGCCTTTTTCCTGAGTAAAGTGTCCAAGGTCATCCTCAAAAGTGCTCCTGATTTTGAGGTTAGGGCCTTCCTCTCCTTCTTTTCTTTTCACCAGATTCCCCCAAAGGGTATAATCATCGTTTTGGTAAAAAGGCAAAAGGGAGGAGTCAGCGTAGATGTCATGTCCCGACAAACACGTGTTAGCATTAAAAATATGTATTATGAAGTGATGGTCATTCTCATATTGTAACTTTGTGTCGTTTGTTAAGATTAGTAATAGTTTAGTCATTGGGCCTTGGACTTGGCAAGCTAATATGTTATGTGCTATGTTTCATAAGCCTAGTTATCCAACCATGTAACCAAGTTCAAGCCCAAGCCCATAGAAAGCCCATAGGGCATCTCATGTTTAGAACTATTTAAACACCTCAAAGGCTCATTTGAGGTGTGTGCTTGTATGTGTATTTGTGTGTGTTTCTTAATAATATTCTCTCATTTTCCATCTCCCTAGTTACACATATACGATCCATATACTCTCACCAAGTCACCATCTTTCTTCTTCTAATCTTCAATATTTGTGATAAAGTTGGTATATCTAAGGTCCTACAAGTGGTATCAATCGCGTAACAATGATTTAGGAGTGTTGGGTGTTTGTGTTTTTCGTCTTTTTAAGCTTCCTACACGTTATTTTTCATAAAAATTCCTACTTTTCTTGTTTTTTCTTGGTTTTTAACACTTTTTTTTATTACAAACTAGTGTTATAAACCTTATCTAACAAGAAAGTTTTAATCTTTTTGAAAATTTCTAGCTTAAAAAATTCGACTTTGGTTTTGTACTTGTTTTCGAGATCTCAAAAAGTTTGATAAAAATCATCAAGTTTGGAACTTTCTTCAAGTTTTGGTGATTTTATGCATAAAAGTACAAGTGTCTTGGAACACAAACTTGATTTTGGAGTACTTTGAGCTACACGATTTGGCTACCATTTATCGAGAATCTCATCCTAGTTATCATCATACGATTCCGTGGCTTACTCGGTGTTTTTCTTCCTTGGATAAGTTAGAAAAAATACTTCGACTTGAGATAACTTTCTAAATTGTATAATTTAGAAAAGTTTTAATCATTTTCGATAAGTGAACTTTTTCGAAATATTGCACAATATTTTCGAAAAGTTTTGTCCTTCTCGAAAAGACTTCTGCCAACTTTTTTTTCGAAAAGTTTCGTAATTTCAAAATATTATATTGCCATCAAAGTTCCTTTATGACTTTTTCGAAAATCCATCTGCCAATTTGACTTTTTCGAGATTCCTTCATTTTCGGAATTTCATTTTCGAAAGTACTATAATTCTTCGAATATTATATTGCCATCCAATCTTGGACAGTTTAGAAAACTTGTACCATTTTTCGCAAATCTCATATTTTCGAAAACTTTGGACAATTTTTTCTCGCAAACTTTATTTTCGAAAAAAAACACTTGGACCATTTTTCGCAAATCTCATATTTTCGAAAACTTTGGACAATTTTTTCTCGCAAACTTTATTTTCGAAAAAAAACACTTGGACCATTTTTTTCGCAAATCTGAAATCTTCGAAAAATTTGGACAACTCTTTTTTTTCGAAAATTTTATTTTCGAGAAAAAAAAAAAAACTTGGACAATTTTTTTCGCAAACTTGATTTTTTCGAAATCTTGGTCAAAGTTTCGCAAACTTGAAATTTTCGAGAACTTGGAACTTGGTCATATCTCGAGTACTTGGGAATTCTACGCGAAGAAGTTATTGAAGTCAAAACTTTCACCGTCAAATCTTGCAACTATTTACTCCAAACTCAACTCCTATTTTGTTGGAACGATCTAAGAATCAACTTTATCCATCTAAACTTCATCAAATGGCATCTCAGCAAGATATTCATGCAGCCGGTGCGGAAAACTGACCTCCTATGCTTGAAAAAGGTGGATATCTCCCATGGACAAGCGGCATGCTTCGTTACATCAAAACTAAAGATCTTGGTAACCTCATGATCAACTCCATTAAGAATGGTCCATTTCAGCCAAGACAAGTTCAAATTACCGGTGATCCAAACTCAACAAATCCTACTGAACCATACATGCGTTTACAAACAGAAGAAGATTACACAGATGAAGACAAGACGCAGATCAAAGCTGATGATATGGCAATGCATCTAATCCAACTTGGATTACCTCGGGAGATCTTTGCTGCGGTCGAAAGCTGTGAAACTGCTCATGCTATGTGGGAACGTGTTAGAAGGATTTGTCATGGAATAGAGATTGGACAACAAGACGTTGAGAACAAACTTCTTACTGAATGGGAGAACTTCACATCCACTAAAGGTGAACAGATTGAGTCATACTACACAAGGTTTTACACGTTGATGAATGAGTTAATCAGAAACAAGTTGACACCTCGAACAATTGCAACAAACATCAAATTCGTCAATAACCTTCCAGAAGAATGGGGTCGTTATTTTACAATTGTTAATCAGACAAAGGACTTACATCAGGTGAATTATGATCAACTCTATGACTTTCTGAAGCAAAACCAAGCTGAGGCTAATGAAGTTAGGAAAGAAAGATTGGCAAAGAATCATGATCCTCTCGCACTAATTGCTAATACACCAACACCATTACAAGTGAACACTCAACAACCATCATCATCCATTCACAACTACATGCAACCATCATGCATTCAACAACCAATACCGGTCTACCAACAACAATTCTACCCACAACAACAAGAAGTTATTCCACAACAGACATACCCACAATTCCAAGAACCAGAATTCACTGACAATGATGAAGCTGCTGCAGCATTGACTCAAGCGTTTGCTTTTCTGTCAAAGGCATTCCAAGGACGCTATTCTACACCAACAAACAACAACCAAAGGATTTCATCGAATACTCGTAACAGGCAGATTGCTCAGCTGAGTTTCAATATGGGCATCGGAGGCCAAATGGTTGGAGTTTATGGGAATCAGCAAGGATATGCTACGGGATTTAATATGGGTAATCAGAATATGCAGAATGCAGGTCAGTATGCAGGGAATCAGTATGGTCAGAATGCAGGGAATCAGTTGGGTCAGATTGTTGGAAATCAGAGGGGTCAAAATGTTGGTAATCAGGCAATGGGTAATCAGAATAGAAATGTTGCAGCTCCAGTAGTTGGGAATTTGGGAAATATGAATCAGGGTAATCCGGTAAAGTGTTTCAACTGCCAGGGTGTAGGTCATATGGCAAGGAACTGTCCTACTAAGCCAAATAAGAAAGATCTAGCGTACTTGCAGAAAGCAGTGATGTTGGCACAAAAGGCAGAGGCAGGATTTCAGTTGAACGCAGAGGAGAATGACTTTATGGCTCTTATGGATGACATGGAAGATAGAGAAGATATCGATGCGAACTGCATATTCATGGCGAATCTTCAGGAAGCTAAGTATGACACGGATTCTGACACACTTCCTGTTTATGACACCAATGCACCATCTGAGGTATCTAATTTCAACACATGTCACAATAATGATATATTTGTTATGTCTCCTCATGAGGAACAGCATTTTGAGAAGCAAGCACCCACTTATGATACATTCCTGGACACGCCAAGTAGTAGCAATACTCCTTCAGCAACTCCAGATATGAATCATAATGGAGGCTTCGTTTCACAGCATGCTGAGAATGATGAGGAAACACGTGCTATGTTTGAATCATTATTGAATAATTGTCGTATTGAAATTGAGAATGTGCAAAAGGTCAATCGCGATGTTAAGGCCGCGAATGTTAAATTGACCGCTGAGCTTGAGAGTTACAAATCAACCGTTAAAGCTTTTGAATTTCATAACAAAAGATTGTCTGAATTAGAAACTTGATGCGTGGGAATCGCACCTTGCTTTACCTCTCGAGGGATCTCGAGAAGCTTACAACCCCCACCAGGCAGTGTACCTGATCGTTGTAGTATAGTATAGTGACAAGTACCGGGGGATTGATCGTTCAGCTTAGGAATAGTGTCGCTAGGATTAGAAAACCTAATTAATAGTTCTAAAGGTGAGAGATGATTATTTTTGTATTTTTATATTTTTATAAAAGCAAGTAAAATCTCGGGTTTTGAAGGAGTGGGCGGAATTAGTTGCTAATCAACAAACCCAAAACTAAGATGCAATCAAAATAAAATAATAAAAATGAAAATAAACTAATTATACTAAGGTTGTGAGCAGTGGTTGGAGAAATTGTGTTTACTTAGACTTCATTACTCCCTAGATATCTTTTACACGTTAATTACTTGTTACACTTGTATGGATGACGGATTGTATTCCTTAATACCATTCGTGGGGTGACATACATAACTCCCCAACTCTATGAGCTCTTATCTCCTCCTACACCATGACCCAGCACAACTATAGGGATTGTAAACAGTGGCTCATGCATTAAATACAACCAATAAAGACCTAGTACGCCTCGGTTCATGTTTCTTAAGACGTTCAAGCATGTTACCATTTGGAGATCTGCCAGTTTTCTTAAGCCTAACATATAAAATCATTCATCCAAGAACAAGAATAAACAAGTAATCAACACATAATCAATATCTAGGTTTCATTAGATCTAAGCAAACACAAAAGAGATCTAGCCTAGCATAGTAGAATTGAGACAAGAACAAGAGATAAACAACCAACACATAGACATATTGATTGAATTGAAAGTACACTTATCTCAATTACAATGCAAGGTCTCAAGGGTTCGGAACCCTTGAAAAACCTGTAAAAGAGGCACCAAAATCGTCTTTAGGGTTTCACCAAAACTTCTCTCTTTTAATGAAAAAACTAGAAAACTATATATAGGAAAAGTAGGCTGACGGCGTCAAGAGTTACTTGTGACGCCGTCACCTCGCCGCCATATACTTCCTTGGACGGCCTTGATCCACTTATGACGGCCTATGTGACGCCGTCATCACCCACGGTATTTTATTCTTGCCACTTTGACGCCGTCATGAAGCCTTCTGACGCCGTCACCACCTACGGTATTTAATTCTTCATGTCTGACGCCGTCAAGATGGTAGTCTTGACGCCGTAACCTTGTATCTTCAGCATGGAAATTTGGTACTTAGCCATTTTCTTCACTTTTATGCTCCAAAAACGTCCAAAATGGCTTCTTTTCCAGAATTCACTCTCCAAACACCTAAAATCACAAAAGGAACGATTTAGGGCAATATTTGATCAAATAAAGTCGGATTCGGGCTTAAATGACCCCCTAAAAACGGATCATTTTTCGCCTCATCATATACCCTTACACTTGAGATTTGCTTGTCCTCAAGCAAATGCG
This sequence comes from Artemisia argyi, assembly GCA_030686995.1. NCBI lineage: Eukaryota > Viridiplantae > Streptophyta > Magnoliopsida > Asterales > Asteraceae > Artemisia > Artemisia argyi. The sequence goes on along the minus strand of CM060699.1, from coordinate 62,814,100 downwards.
CTTTTATTCTACTCGAAAGACAACTTAGGGGTCATTTAACACTAATATAAAAGTAATTACAACAAATAATCGTTCCACTAAAGACCAATAGACAAGCACGGAGGTCATACTCTAGCATATCACAAATAGTGTTTAGATACTCACATCTCTCGGGTGTAATAAAGTAATATAACATTATGGAAATGGAAGATATCTCTCACTACCTGTCATAGCAAAATAGATTACCATAGGCTTGGGAAAGGATCAAACCTCCACCACATGGCGTAAGCACCTAGGATAAACTATCAAAGAGGTCTTTTAAAGGGTTATAACGTTAGGTGTAGGGATATGAATTACACGGTTTCGTTGGATAAAGGAAGTTTTATTGGTGGCGAGTTAACAATCTTGGTTAATTACATGTACAAGATGGCGTTGCTAAGCCAAGACTAGACTCGACTTAAGCTATCAAATGAAAAATAACAAAAAACATAAAATAAACATAGAATGAAAACGGGATGGTAGTCCGTATGTTTTTTCCTCTTTTTCTTTTTCTATTATTTTTTTTTTCTTTTTCTTGATTTTTTTTTTTCGATTTTTTTTTCGATTTTTTTTTTTTTTTTTTTTTTTTTTTTTTTTTTTTTTTTTTTGGCATACACTCTTACCCTACCATCCAAAATAATACATCATAGGGGTTTGAGCATTCCCCTTACACTTGAATCTTTACATACTTTACATTAAACTATTCTAATGACTCGAATTAAGAAAATCAAAACACTTGGAGCACTTTTAAGATTAACGTACATATGGGGGTAATAATATTATGTTCTTCCCCATTACTCTATAAAATAAGTACTTACCCATGAGTCCCAATAGTCCCAAAACAATATGTACAATGATATGACTCGACTTAGCAACCATGTAATCAATTAGAAAGTTAACTTAGGGTTTAACAAATAACAATAATGCACTAAAGATGAGCGCATACACGGAAGGCTAAGGCGATTTGGGTGTATATTTAAGTGGGGTGTAACAAATTCTTCCTTTAAGTAAGATGCTTAAAGTTAGAAACGAAAAGATAGGCTCGGAGGGGTGTACTAGGGGTTTCGTGTACTAAAAATGAGTACAACGCAAAGGGTGTGGGAAAAATTAGTTGACTTAACTAGCCAAGTAATATGACTTAAATGGTCAAGTAATTGTAATACGGGTTTAACACAAGGGTGATCCTAATGCCTCTTATCATGTAGTAAATCCTACCACACGAATGTAGTCTCACTAGCGGTCTCGGGATGCATCACTAACGCAAGTTCTAGAATCTAAATGCTACCGGAACACTCATAAGCACTAATAGTAAATGCTTTTCCTATCAAATCTAAAGGCGAACCTCACATATTTGGGTGGAAAATTTTTCTGAATATACGGTTATGTGCTAGTCATACAATCTCCTATCCATGAGACGCTTGCTATGGCTAAAGTTTCACTCCTAAATGTTGTAACAAAATTTAAATTTGGTGCTAAAATTACACTAACAAGTATTTCTCATAGTTTTATTACACATCTACTATCAAACAAAACAAACTCAAGCGAAAGTGCATATGTAAGGTATCATCTTTTTACCCTCCCCTTACACTTAGGATGAACATTGTCCCTAATGTTCAAGTAAAGAATGTAAAAGTTAAGAGGTAAAGAGAATGAAATCAAATACTCCCCTGATTCGCTCGGTATGGATTATAGGTTGGCCAGGTTAAATCTTCCTCCAAGAAAATGAACAATCAAAGCTTCCCTTCCAGAATATAAATCATCTTCTTGTCATAAATAACCTGTAAATCCTGACAACAATAGACAAGGCAACCTTGCGTAAAATCGGCGGCGTCCTATATAAGTTACTAAATCCTAAACAAAGTAAGATATAATGCTTGTGGAATGAAGTTTGCAGATTTCCTGGAGATTATAAAACTTAATAATTCACAAAAACCATAAGACTCCGTTAGAAAAACAAAACCGGTAAAATTTCCAGATTTTAACTCCTGACGCCGTCAAGAGCAATACTCTGACGCCGTCAGAATGGACCTGCAGAAATTCTTATGTTAAGTTTCCGGAAAATTTCTGGAAAAACTTTGTCCTACTTCCTGGAAAATCCTGCAAAACTTCATTATGACTCAATACAAGCATTTGATTCTAACAAATACGAATATACATGTTCATTAAATATTTTGGAGAATCATGATCGGTTTGTTTCTTAAAAACATATTTGGGGTTTCCCCTTACACTTATCTTTTGCAAAAATACCTTTAGGTTGAAGTTAAGACTAGGCCAAACAACATAATAAAGTATTTCCACATTTTAATTGAGAAACATGATCAACCAACAATAAAAAAAATAAAACATGCATACGGAAGCAAATAACTATCAAACAAATAAAATCACACAAAACATGGGTTGCCTCCCAAGAAGCGCTTGTTTTTGTTCGAGTCACGAGCCTGACTCTACCCTTATTTAACGAAGATAGGGGAGGTTTTCCCTACACTTAGGATTAAGTGCGGGTTGAAGTAGCGATACACACCCTTAGGGTGGAAATATGCCTCGTGAGGAAAGTGTGGTGGATGAATTATATACTCAAAGGGGTGTGCTCCTATCATCATAACCTTACCTAATTCAATCGGGTTAATGGGTGGATTAAGATTTTCTCCTAGAAAGGGATCATTTTCTATCAACTTCGAAAGACTCCTAGTTGGGGATCCATCTTGACCTAATAAACCCGGTTTAAACCCATAATGTTTCTTGTGATCAATCATAAATGGGTGATGTAAGCATGCAAGGTCATTTTCCACTCCTATATTGGATTCCTCTCTACAAGGCTTAGAGTCCACTATCTTTATCCTAAGACTACCCGGACTACATGGGTTGATGGGTGGGTCGGCTCCTCTTTTGTCTCCTAGATGTATATCTAAGGATGGAAAGTTGTGTGAAGATTGAGGTTCCGGTTTATCAACACTAGGTAATTCCCTAGAACTAAGAGTAAAGTTATCACTAGAAGTATTCAAACCTATATCCTCTAGTGGTTTTTGGTACAAGGGCTCTACCTCTATTAGGGCTCCTATAGTCTCTTCTACATCTTTCAGGTAAGTCATGGGTGGTGTGTATTCCTCAAGTGATGATGGGAGTTGTGGGGTACTTTGTAGGTTTGTGTTATTTACCTCATCCTTCTTTATCTCAATATCATCTATATCCTCATCATGTGTTCCTTGAGATTCCAAGTCATTGATCATAAAACCTAGGTCTTTTTGCTCAATATGATCATGCTCGGCTAAATCCTCCATAATTGTTTCTTCAAGTTGTGATGTATACAAATCCATCAATTCATTGAACTCATGGTTCACTGTTAGGAGGCTTTCCTCAAAATTTTTCCAAAGGGTCTTACTAAAAGGAATTGATCCTAACAATGATTGTTTAATATAGGCCACACATGCGCATAACTCATCAAACCTATCAAACTTTACACCCATCTCTTCTTGTATATATCTAAGATCACTTAAAAATTCATTGGAACAACAGGAAGCAAATCTATCCGAGTAAACTAATTGTTCCTCTATAGTTAATGATCTAAATAGAATTTCATCCGCCATAGAGACAAATGAAAATGGTTTTACAAACAAAGGGCACAAAGAAAAAGATAGAATAAAGAAAACCTAAAAATAAAAATAAAATCTTACTAGAAAGGAATCTAGCAAGTAGACCTAATAAAAAGAAATCCTAACCTAGACAATAACTATTCCCCGGCAACGGCGCCAAAAACTTGATGCGTGGGAATCGCACCTTGCTTTACCTCTCGAGGGATCTCGAGAAGCTTACATCCCCCACCAGGCAGTGTACCTGATCGTTGTAGTATAGTATAGTGACAAGTACCGGGGGATTGATCGTTCAGCTTAGGAATAGTGTCGCTAGGATTAGAAAACCTAATTAATAGTTCTAAAGGTGAGAGATGATTATTTTTGTATTTTTATATTTTTATAAAAGCAAGTAAAATCTCGGGTTTTGAAGGAGTGGGCGGAATTAGTTGCTAATCAACTAACCCAAAACTAAGATGCAATCAAAATAAAATAATAAAAATGAAAATAAACTAATTATACTAAGGTTGTGAGCAGTGGTTGGAGAAATTGTGTTTACTTAGACTTCATTACTCCCTAGATATCTTTTACACGTTAATTACTTGTTACACTTGTATGGATGACGGATTGTATTCCTTAATACCATTCGTGGGGTGGCATACATAACTCCCCAACTCTATGAGCTCTTATCTCCTCCTACACCATGACCCAGCACAACTATAGGGATTGTAAACAGTGGCTCATGCATTAAATACAACCAATAAAGACCTAGTACGCCTCGGTTCATGTTTCTTAAGACGTTCAAGCATGTTACCATTTGGAGATCTGCCAGTTTTCTTAAGCCTAACATATAAAATCATTCATCCAAGAACAAGAATAAACAAGTAATCAACACATAATCAATATCTAGGTTTCATTAGATCTAAGCAAACACAAAAGAGATCTAGCCTAGCATAGTAGAATTGAGACAAGAACAAGAGATAAACAACCAACACATAGACATATTGATTGAATTGAAAGTACACTTATCTCAATTACAATGCAAGGTCTCAAGGGTTCGGAACCCTTGAAAAACCTGTAAAAGAGGCACCAAAATCGTCTTTAGGGTTTCACCAAAACTTCTCTCTTTTAATGAAAAAACTAGAAAACTATATATAGGAAAAGTAGGCTGACGGCGTCAAGAGTTACTTGTGACGCCGTCACCTCGCCGCCATATACTTCCTCGGACGGCCTTGATCCACTTATGACGGCCTATGTGACGCCGTCATCACCCACGGTATTTTATTCTTGCCACTTTGACGCCGTCATGAAGCTTTCTGACGCCGTCACCACCTACGGTATTTAATTCTTTATGTCTGACGCCGTCAAGATGATAGTCTTGACGCCGTCACCTTGTATCTTCAGCATGGAAATTTGGTACTTAGCCGTTTTCTTCACTTTTATGCTCAAAAAACGTCCAAAATGGCTTCTTTTCCAGAATTCACTCTCCAAACACCTAAAATCACAAAAGGAACGATTTAGGGCAATATTTGATCAAATAAAGTCGGATTCGGGCTTAAATGACCCCCTAAAAACGGATCATTTTTCGCCTCATCAAAACTGGTTATCAAAATTCCGTTTCAGAGAAACAACAATTGCAACTCAAGTTTGACACACTTGATGTTAATTCTTTCAAAAAGATAAAATCTTTAAACAAGGAAATTTCTGATTTACAAAACCAACTTTCTAAACAAAAAACAGCTTATTCCAATCTTGAAAAAGAAATGGATGAGTTGAAAAAGGATTTTGCAAAGAAAGAAGACAAACTTTTGGAAGAAATCATAGAGTCAGAACACATGATTGCTCATTTAGAGGAATTAGTGGTTAAGTCGGGTCAGTCTAGTCAAACAATGAAAATGATTTCAAATCAAATTAATCCGATTTACCATACGAAACATAAAATGGCTCTTGGTAACAACACCCCTTGTAATCTCAAGAAAGCTCAGCAAGAACAGAATGTTTTGTACAATTGTAATGTGATTTACACCAAACATGATCCTCCCGTCGTTCGGGATTCTGTGCTAACGATTGAACATGTCGAAGAGAGCATTAATAAAATGAAACAAAAGGATTTAAACCCATTGATTACAACAAATTGAACAAACTTTCGGGAATCACTTTTGTTCCACAAACAGAACCATCTGCGTTTTCCATAAAACGACCATTTGCGAAATTCTTGTCTAAAAAGAAAGTTGTTTCCAAATCTCTTTCAAAACTGGAACAAATGTCCTCTAACAACACTTTTAATACAAGTGAGGCTAGAGAAATTCTGGATGACGTTAAAAAGAGAATTTAAGAACTTCAAAACATTGTTAAATCTAAAACTTCCATCGATATTAACAACTGGCTTTCTGGTTTTCACATCGAACAGAAAAAGGTGTTTCAAAACGAAATTACTATTCCACTGAATAACATCAGCGCGAGTGTAAAAAATTTTGAACAAGTTTTCTTAAAAGAAACGGCCGACTTTGTCAAGGACCACAAATCCCTGGTAACCGAAGCTAATGATATTCGTGAAAACATGATTGTTTTGGAAAACCTAAATGATTCTCTCTTCGAAGCTGTTATGACCACTGACATTATGTCCATCATTTTACAAACATATTCTGTTCAAGACGATGAACGACTAAGAGCTGAGACCTCCGCAATTGTTTCAAAATATGAAAATGCTCTTATAAAGCTTGAAAAAGATAATGTGTCATATTTTAAACAACTTGATCGAAAGAAGGAAGAATGCAAGTATGACAAATTGTCGTATGAGCGTGACTTAAAGAAAATGAAAGAGCAAAATGATCTTTTGAGGGCTCAGCTTGAAAGTCAAAAAGGAAAGGGTGAGGAAACTAAGTTTGCAAAACCATTGACTTCGGAGAAACCAAATGTTTCAAACACGGTTCAAAAACCTAAAATGTCAATTTCACGGTTTGCTCCAAAAGTCGATGAGAAAAAGGATTTGACAAAACCAGTCACTCCAACACCCTTGCCCAAGAAAAGTGAAAATGATAAGATTGTTGATAAAGGAAAAGCAGTTGTCGAAACACCTAAAGTGTTAGCACCTGGCCTTTTTAGGATTAGTCCCACTAGTGCGTCTGCCTCAACATATAAGACAAATGACAAGTGCATAAAGGCTAATTCTAAAGAATCTAGGGATGCTAAAAAGGACAACAATATAAATCCTAATGTGTGTGCCTTACCTTCTACAGGATTAGAAAGCACCTCTAGGAGCAGCAGACTAAAGCCTAAGAGCAATACAACGAACAATAGAGTCTCGCCTGTCTCTACGAGTAGTAGCAAGAATAAAGTTGAAGAAGTAGAAGAACACCCTAGGAATTTATCGCTTTTTAATAAGAAACATGATTCATCTGAATGTAATGTCGAAAGTACTGGTTCTAATGCATGTAATGACTCTGTTTGTTTAATATGCAAGAAATGTTTAAGTAATGATGTTCATGATGAATGTGTTTCTAAGAATGTGAATGTTACGCCTGAACAGAAGAATGCTCCAAAAAGACCTAGTGCTAGATCCAGATCTATAGAAAGATTAGTTGCACGATTTAGGACTACCACTATTAGTCGAATGCCTAGGAACTACCTTAAGTTTTGTATGTGGCTTCCGACGGGTAGAGAGTTCACTCTTAAGGAAGGCAAATTAGAAATAACTCAAGCTAAACAAGTAGCAACTGTCTATGAGTGTGATTCTGCTTTTACTCCTAACCCCATGGAACCAAATTCAACACGGTTTCCAAATACAAACTCTTCTGTTCTTGGCAGGTTATCGAAATATGTCTTTGGATCGTCGACTCGGGTTGCTCCAAGCACATGACCGGCAATTTAAAGCTGCTGATCAATTTCGTCTGGAAATTCATGGGAACTGTACGCTTTGGAAATGATCATGTAGCAGCTATTCAGGGTTATGGAGATCTTCGGTTTGAGAATTTTTTAATCACTCGAGTTTACTACGTCGATGGGCTGGGACACAACTTGTTTTCAGTCGGGCAGTTTTGTGATGCAGATTTAGAAGTGGCATTCAGAAGAAACACGGTTTTTATTAGAAATTTGGTTGGTGATGATCTCTTAACTGGTAATCGTAGTACAAACTTGTACGCTATCGACATCAACCAAATGGCTTCTACATCACCAATTTGTCTTATGACAAGGGCAACCGAAACTAAGTCCTGGCTGTGGCATAGACGTTTATCCCATCTCAATTTCGACACCATCAACAAGTTAGCCAAAGACAACATCGTCACCGGACTCCCTAAGTTCAAATACACCAAGGAACACCTTTGTCCATCATGCGAACAAGGAAAAAGTAAAAGAGCATCATATAAACCCAAAACCGTACCTAGTTCGGAAGCAAGGTTACATATGTTGCACATGGACATATGTGGCCCAATGAGAGTTGAAAGCATTAATGGGAAGAAGTATATTCTTGTTATTGTTGATGATTATTCAAGATATACTTGGGTAAAGTTTTTGAGATCAAAAGACGAAGCACCAGGCATCATCATCACCTTTCTGAAGCGTATTCAAGTTCTACTTCAAGCTCCAGTAAGGATTATAAGAACAGACAATGGCACAGAATTTACAAACCAGGAGTTAAGAACTTACCTTGAAGATGTTGGAATCACACACCAAACATCAGTTGTTAGAACTCCACAGCAGAATGGGGTAGTTGAAAGAAGAAACCGAACTCTGGTGGAAGCTGCTCGCACAATGTTGATTTTTTCTAGTGCACCTCTATTCTTATGGGCTGATGCTGTAGCCACTGCTTGTTTCACTCAAAACCGATCCCTAGTCCACCCGAGATTCAATAAAACCCCATATGAGCTAGTAAACAACCGGAAACCTGACATCTCTTACCTTCACGTGTTTGGCGCTTTGTGCTATCCGACGAACGACAGAGAAGATCTAGGGAAGTTAAAAGCTAAGGGTGATATTGGAATCTTCATTGGATATTCAGAAAACTCGAGGGCATTCAGGGTGTATAATAGAAGAACGAAAAAGATAATGGAGACGATGAATGTGAAGTTTGACGAGATTTCACAAATGGCTTCTGAGAGACTCGCTCTAGAACCCGCGCTTAATCCGATGGCTTCTAATCAAAACGGATTAGGACCCGCACCAAACATGCAGACTTCTGGACACATCAGTTCAGAACTCGTGCCTCAAGGAGCTCAGTCAACAAACACCGAAAAACCTTCAGAACAAGAACTGGAAAATTTCTTTGAGTTAATGTTTGATGAATATTATGGTGGAACTTCGACAAATGCATCCCAACTACATTCCGCTGCACCCGCTCAAAACCATCAACCACCACCACCATCACAAGATGCGTCTACAACAGTTGAAGCTGAAGCACCAACGACCTCAACATCATCAACATCTACTCAAGCAACTCCAGTTATTGAATCTGTTCTACCAAGAGTTGATGAGCAAAATCAAACTACAAACTTTCAAGAAGAACCTACAAATAATTCAAACGATGTTGCGTTAGAAGAAGAAGAAGAAGTATTTGAAAACCCGTTTGCATCAGACTCTGCTGAATCTTCTTCAAGGTTACAAGAACCATCTAACACACACTCGTTCAACCAAAGGTACCCTTCTACGTTTCAATGGACAAAAGACCATCCGTTCGTACATATTATTGGTGATCCTTCGATGCCAGTTCAGACGAGGAGACAACTTGCCACCGATCTCGAATTGTGCATTTACATTTGCTCAATAAGCACCAAAGTACCTAAGAACATTCGGGAAGCAATGGCAGAAAACCCATGGATTGAAGCGATTCAGGAGGAATTTCTTCAATACCTGTTACATGATAGTTGGGAACTTGTTGAACGACCACTTGATAAACGTGTTCTTGATCTCAAGTGGTTGTGGAAGAACAAACTGGATGAGGAAATGACTGTCATTCGCAACAAAGCTCGTCTCGTGGCTAAAGGATATCCACAAGAAGAAGGGATAGATTTCGAAGAATCATTCGCGCCTGTAGCTAGACTTGAAGCAGTCCGGATTTTCTTAGCCTATGCAGCTCACAAAAACATCACAGTCTATCAGATGGACATTAAGACAGCTTTCTTAAATGGAACTCTGAAAGAAGAAGTGTATGTGAGTCAGCCAGAGGGATTCATCGACAGAGATCATCCAGACTACGTCTACAAGCTTAAGAAAGCAATTTATGGTTTAAAACAAGCTCCAAGAGCGTGGCATGACGAACTATCATCTTTCTTGCTTAAAAACAATTTCACAAAAGGAACGGTTGATGACACCTTGTTTATCAAAAAATTCAAAGATGACATTTTGATCGTTCAAATTTACGTGGACGACATTATTTTTGGATCAACCAATCCAAACCATTCAAAACATTTTGAAAATCTCATGAAAAGCAAATTTGAAATGTCCATGATGGGGGAACTAAAATTCTTTCTTGGTTTACAAATCCATCAATCCCCTCGTGGTATTTTTATCAATCAAGCTAAATATACGATAGAGATTTTGAAAAAACATGGAATGGAAAATTGTGATTCTGTTGGTACACCAATGGTCATTTCACCAAAAATAGGTGCTGATTTGTTTGGGAAACCTATCGATCCGAAGAAATATCGGAGCATGATCGGTTCTCTCATGTACCTGACTGCTAGTCGACCAGATATTCAATTTGCTGTATGTTTGTTAGCACGGTTTCAGGCAAAGCCTACCGAACTTCACCTCAAAGAGGTTAAACGGATCTTTCGGTACCTACGAAGCACCATTAACATGGGACTTTGGTATCCGAAGGATTCGGAGTTTAATCTAACAGCATTTTCAGATGCAGACCATGCTGGTGATCAAGTTACAGCAAAGAGTACATCAGGTGGAGCACAATTTTTGGGTGAAAAGCTTGTAAGCTGGTCGTCAAAGAAACAGGATTGTACTGCGCTTTCAACCGCCGAAGCCGAGTATGTGTCTCTATCTGCGTGTTGTGCCCAAGTTCTTTGGATGCGGACACAGCTCACAGATTATAGCTTTACTTTTGACAGAATACCTATGTATTGTGATTCAAAAAGTGCCATAGCCATCTCGTGCAATCCCGTACATCACTCTAAGACGAAGCATATCAAAGTCCGCTACCATTTCATCAAAGAACACGTGGAAGAGGGTACTGTTGAATTATTTTTCACTAAGATTGATTATCAACTCGCCGATCTATTTACTAAAGCCCTTCCAAAAGAAAGGTTTGACTATTTAGTTCGACGAATTGGCATGCGAAGCCTAACTCCTGAGGAGCTAGAACGTCTTCTCGAATCTTCTTGAAAAAGTTTTCAAAATCGCTTCGCTGTAAATAATTCTGAAAGAACAAAATACAAAATTTGAAAAACCAACAAAAACAAAATACAAAAATATAAAATTTTCAAAAAAAATACAAAAACAATATAAAATCAAAAAAATCCAAAAATATTCTTCTCACGACATGTCTCTCGTATAAATCGATATTCTGTACGTTTCTAGAAATGTCATTCAACAATGATACGGATATGTACAGATGCTTGAGCGAGAGTTCTTTAAAATGTTTTTTTTTTTCTAAAACATGTCGTTTCTCAAAAAAGTTTCTTCACAATGGCTCTCGTATACTTCAGTACGAAACCCGTACTTCAATGACGACTTCTAATTATTTTCAAATCAAGGACTCGTACATTCAATGACGAACTGTATTTCAAAAAGTTCGAGTCTAAACAAACGAAAAAGATTTCAAAGCATAAACTCGTTTCAAAACAAAATTCCTAAGCACTTTTTCAAGATTGTTCAAAAGATTTCTCAAAATCTCTCAAAATTAGTGCTCAAGAAAACTCCCTCTAAACCCTTAAATTGATTTTAAATGAGCTATCATTAAGGGGGAGTATAAAAAAACTAAAATGTTCCGATTTCATGCAAAATCAAATCTGTCTTTCTCTCCAAAAAGCTTTTTATTAATCAGTTGATATCAAAAATATCACGCTATGCTATTTTTGAGGGGGAGAAGACATGATTAAAATGTGATCAAAGATGTTTAAAGATTGTGGCTGAATCTCAGAAGAGCTCGACTCAGTAAGTACCAATGAATTGACGAAGCTTAAAATGTCAGTAATCGAAAAGACTTGTCCTGGACGGGTAATAATTTCAAGCTAGTCTAACTAGTGATGTAAGCGTGTCTCGAATAGGACTTGTCTGAGTAGAGTGTACCGTATCGAGAGACTTTCTTTGGACTTGACCAGGACGGGTAATAATTTCAAGCTAGTCTAACTAGTGATGTAAGCGTGTCTCGAATCGGTCATGTTCACTGAAAGTGGATCAATTCAAAAGTGTAAACTCCTCTCGCATGTGCAAATTTCTTAAATATTCATGAGCACATGTGAAGGGGGAGTCCTTCAAAAGAAATGCAAAACTCTCAAAGTGGTAACAACAATGTGTTTTATTATCATAAACACTTTGAGAGATTTTCAATAAATGGTTTTATGGCAATGATAGGATAGTCATGGAGTTATAAGGTGGCTAAGGTTAGGGAAAACCGTCCTATGATCCGCCAGAGCCAGAGGGATCTACCCAAGGACAATTCCAATAGAGTAGAATTAGAAGTCCTTAGGTATGATTGAAAAAAGGAGAAAATGAGAAAGGAGAAAGAAGGGGTTGAAGAATTAAAAAAAAAAGTTATGATAAAGGGTGAAAAGAAATAGCCCTCCAAATGTTCAACCTTAGGGCAGACACCGGTTTCAACTCATATGCTACTGGTTGTTACTAAGGTGCCACCGGTATTGAAGACAAAGACGTCATGGACCCAGTGACGCACTGCACTAAACCTTCTTAACCACTCAAGTTCTCTTAAAAGAGCTTGTTTCATTCTCACGGGGAACCGGTATAATCTATCAACTTTTCTCTTAGAGATGGTTGATATTGAAGCAGGAGACCTCTCCCTAATCTCCGCATAGGAAACCAAATGTGCACTTATCGAGTCTAGAGCCCCGAGATTCATCAAAAGATCTCATAGGAACACAAGATATTTCTACACTGGTTGTTCATCATTAAGGACGCCAGATGTAAACTTTAGAGTCCTACGCAGATCTTAGCAATCTGCCAGAACATTTTTGAGAGGATTCACTTTTGTGATTCTTAATGATTGAATGGAAACTCCTGCCAGGGTCAACATCAAGCAGCCCTGACAGCAGGTCACTTCGGTAATTCTTTATGGGTTACGCTTAGTGTTCACGGTGGTTTCAAACGGTCTACAGTCATGGAGTGATCCCCAGCGACTCACCCAGTCATTGAGCTACTTAGTAGGTCTTGTAAGCTCTCTCGAGAGTATCTGACATGGGAACGGCCTTGGTAAGGGTTAGAAGGAGTCTTCACACTATGCTGTTGACGATCTCTAATTCTTATCTGTAAGTACCGGATGTTTTATTGCTAACTGTTTATATGCAGGGACACTTCATCTCCATGGCGACAGATTCCACGTGCTCATACACACATCTGGAAGTTAAAGAAAGCTCCCTCAAAGATCTATACAACACAAAGTTCAAAGAAAAATTCTACGCCAAAAAGAAGAATCTACAAAGTATAAAGACTAAAGATCAAAGTGAAAGAAAGGGAACTACGTGCATATGAATATGAAAATCCAAAGATGTATGAGCATGTTGGAATGGCAAACAACTACCACAGACACAGAAGTGACGGAAGGCAGATAACTCCACATCACAAAGGAACAAAGAACGATGAAAAATCAGTTATCAAAGATCACAATGCATGAAGGAACAAAGACTAAAGACTATTCTACAATGACACACAAAGTAAAAGACAAAGAACACGGAAGACCCACTCACGTGGAGCATCATTCGAATGACCACCCCTTAGGGGGAGATTGTTAGCATTAAAAATATGTATTATGAAGTGATGGTCATTCTCATATTGTAACTTTGTGTCGTTTGTTAAGATTAATAATAGTTTAGTCATTGGGCCTTGGACTTGGCAAGCTAATATGTTATGTGCTATGTTTCATAAGCCTAGTTATCCAACCATGTAACCAAGTCCAAGCCCAAGCCCATAGAAAGCCCATAGGGCATCTCATGTTTAGAACTATTTAACCACCTCAAAGGCTCATTTGAGGTGTGTGCTTGTATGTGTATTTGTGTGTGTTTCTTAATAATATTCTCTCATTTTCCATCTCCCTAGTTACACATATACGATCCATATACTCTCACCAAGTCACCATCTTTCTTCTTCTAATCTTCAATATTTGTGATAAAGTTGGTATATCTAAGGTCCTACAACACGCATGTTCGGTAGTGATTTCTCCTCCGCATTCTTCTACTTCGTACGGGCCCCCACAATTGTCGCAGATCAAGTAAGGATTTGAAAGTTGTTTAGTTGTTCACGACCCTGCAAGGTATAACACCCTTTCGTGAATTTTCCTCAGCCGATCCGAGGGTGTTTGTGTGATTTCGGATATGCTCATAGTCGAATCGGGATCATCCCAAGTATCGTCCTGGTCTCGAGCATATTCCTCAATCCTATTCCACCCTTCCTCGGCGCTCAGATTAGCTATTTTCCCTTTTCTTGAATTATTGATTCTGTTCTGGTCGTTTGGGGAGACATTGTCGTAGAAGATTTGGACCAGAAGCCAAAGTTCTATGCCATGATGGGGGAGTTATCTTATTAGATCCTTGAATCTAATCCATGATTTATAGATGGGTTCGTCCTTTCCCTTTCGGAAATGGAGGATCCTATCCCTAAATGCTGAGGTTTTCCCTGCTGGGAAGAACTTCTCATAAAACTTGGATATAAGTTGCTCCCATGTAAAAATAGACTCAGAGGGAAGTTTATCATACCACTCTTTGGCTTTTTCATAAAGAGTGAAAGGAAAGAATCGTAATCGGGACGTGTTTCTAGTGGCCCCGTCCGTATGGAGGGTGTCCACTCTCTTCAAGAAATCCCTAATATGTTGAATTGGGTCATCGGTATGTAGTCCACGAAACTTGCATACACTTTGGACAAGCCAAACATCGTTTGCACACAAGACCTCATCGGTGTGTTCGTTTGGGAAAACAATGGCATTAGAGAAGCTGCGAGGGTTCGGGGAAGAATAGTCCTTAAGGCGCTTAGGGGTGGGAGTTTCGGGGGTGCTCATATCGTGGTTGGATTGGGGGCTAGAGGGCGTGAGGTGATTATCTGAATCTTCTTCAGAAAGAGCCTCATCAAAGTTGATGGCTATGCCAGATGGTTCGGGTGTTGGGAGAGATTTCTTCAGCCTATGCATTTCCCTTTCACGTTCTGCATATGGCAAAACAATATTTCTTACGGAACTACGACTCCTAGTGATTCTAAGGTTAGAGAGATCTTCATTTGCCATGATGGCGGATGGTAATGGTTAAGAACAAAGAAACGAAGAAATAAGATAGACTAAAGAAAACCTAAAAATAAAAATAAAAATTTTACTAGAAAGGAATCTATTAAGTAGACCTAATAAAAAGAAATTCTAACCTAGACAATAACTATTCCCCGGGCTGCGGTGCCAAAAACATGATACGGGGGATTGCGCCCTCGCAACAGGTTTTACCTCTCAAGGGATCTTGAGAAGCTTGCAATCCCCGCCAGGCAGTGTACCTAATCGTTGTAGTATAGTATAGTGACAAGTACCGGGGGATTGATCGTTCAACTCAGGAATAGTGTTGCTAGGATTAGAAAGCCTAATAAACTAGGTCTAGAGGTGAGGGATGATTCTTTTTGTATTTTTTATATTTTATGAAAGCAAGTAAAAATCTCGTGTTTTGAAGGAGTGGGAGGAATTAGTTGCTAGCCAACTAACCCAATTAACTACAAATGCAATTAAAATAAAATAAAAGAAATGAAAATTAAACTAATGTACTAATGTGGTGGAAACAATAATGAGAAAGGTTGTGTTTACTTAGATTTCATTACTCCCTAGATATCTTTTACCGGTTGATTAGCTTGTTACAATTGCATGGATGACGGGTTACATTCCTTAATACTATTCGTAGGGCCGTGTACAATATTCCCTAACTCTATAAGATCCTACTTCACTCCTATGTCGAGCCGACTAAAAGCTCCTAACATGGGATCATTAGAATTCACTTATGCATTAAATACAACCAAAAATCATAGTACACCTCTAGGTTTCACTACATCTAAGCAAACACAATAAAAACCTAGCCTAACATGTTAAAAGAAAGACAAGCATAAGATAGAATCAAACAATACATAGACATATTGAATGATTATTGGAGAACTTATATTTATTAAAACATGGAAGAAAGAAGGGTTTGAAACCCCTTAAATAAGCAGAAAATTTGACCTAGGGTTTGTGTTTTGATATTCCACAATTTGTTCCACACATTACACTGAAAATTGGAAAAATATATATAGACAGAGCATCCTGACGGCGTCATGTATTAACTTCTGACGTCGTCAACTCGCCGCCAAGTTGAAATTCATATTGCCTAGATTCGGTCTTGACGCCTTCATGTAGAAATAGACTCTGGGCCGTCACTTGTATTTTGACCCTGACGGCCTTGGTGACGCCGTCAGGCCAATTACATTGAAAATGTTCTGGGCCGTCACGTTATAATATCCACTTCCACCTCTTTTATCACTCTTGACGCCGTCATGTACTAATCCTTGACGTCGTCAGGTACTGTTCCCAGCAAGGAATTTGATACTTTGCCGTTTTCTTCACTTTTATGCTCCAAAAATGTCCAAAACGCTTCCTTTTCCAGATTTCTCCTCAAAAGTACCTAAAATGACAAAAGGAACGATTTAGGGTAATAATTGATCAAATAATCACGAATTCGGGCTTAAATGACCCCTTAAAAGCGGTACACTTTTCGCCTCATCACATATGCACTCTACTATCTCCTTTTGCATAAGCAATGTATACTGGTGGTGGTTGGCCATAGACAACTTGGTAAGGTGTGTTTTTGATAGTGGTGTGGTAAGAGGTGTTATACCAGTATTCAACAAATGGTAACCAATTACTCCACTCCTTTGGTTTGTCACCACACATGCACCTCAAGTAGCATTCAAGACTCCTGTTAGCCACTTCAGTTTGGCCATAACTTTGAGGATGATAAGCAGTGGAAGTATGCAACTTAACTTGCAAACCACAAACAGTTCCTTCCAAAACTTACTCATGAAAATAGCATCTCTGTCACTCACAATGATCTTGGGCAATCCATGCAGCCTATAGATAGTATCCAGGAACACTTGAGCTATTTTATTGGCTGTATAAGGGTGTTTCAATGCTATGAAATGACTGTACTTGCTAAGTCTGTCCACAATGACCATAATGGCTGACTTTCCATTTGATAGTGGCAAACTAGTGATAAAATCCATGGATATTTCTGACCAAATGGTTTCAGGAACTGGCAAAGGTTGTAACAAGCCAGGGTAAGCAACTAACTCTGGTTTAAACCTTTGACATACATCTCATTGTCTTACAAATTCTTTAATTTGCCTTCTCATCTTCTTCCAGTACACATGAACACACATTTTTTGCATAGTAGCCTGCATACCTGAGTGACCACCATCTGGACTACTATGAAAGTATTCCAAAATCTTTTTCCTCAACTATTCATCACTACCAATGACCAATTTACCCTTTCTCAATAGTTGACCATTAGTCCATAAGTAGTGTTTGGCAGATGAAGTATCAGCTTGCAATTGCAAAATGAGAGCTTGTAACTCTAGATCAGAAGTCCAAGCTTGCTTGATTTCTTCATAGAGAACACTTGACAATGTATTAACACTGATTTGTGATAACTCTGCACCTGATTGTTCCATGGAAAGAGCATTAGCCACTACATTCTCAGACCCCTTTTTGTACATTATCTCATAATCAGACCCCATCAGTTTAGGAAGCCATTTCATCTGAGTAGGGGTAGTAATTCTTTGATCTAACAAATATTTGAGGCTAAAGTGATATCTTTTGATGACGAAATGACTATCTAACAAATATCCCCTCCACTTATCTAAATCCTGAAAGAAAGCTAGAAATCCTTTTTCATAAGTGGACAACATTTGATGTTTAGGAGCAAGAGTCTTACTGAGAAAAGCAATAGGATGGCCTTATTGTTGAAGTACTGCACCTATGCCTACACCAGAAGCATCTGTTTCCACAATTAACACTTCATTGAAATCAAGTAACTTTAGAACTGGAGCATTGACCATTGCATTCTTTAATATTTCAAAAGCTACTTGAGCAATACTATCCCAACCAAAAGCATTCTTTTTCAACAAAGCAGTCAATGGTGAACTAATAACATCATAGCCTTTTATGAACCTTCTGTAGTACCCTGTTAAACCCAAGAAGCATCTAAGTTGATTAAAGTTCTTAGGTATAGGCTAATCTACCATAGCTTGTATCTTCTGAGGATCTGTTGCAACTCCTTTACTTCTAATCACATGTCCAAGGTACTCCACTTGCTCAGCTCCAAAGACACACTTGCTTTGTTTGGCAAAGAGATGATTTGACCTCATTGTTTCCAAAATAATTCTCAATTGTTGTACATGCTCCTCTAAACTTGTACTGTACACTAGTATATCATCAAAAAATACCAGTGTAAACTTCCTTAGAAATGGCCTAAACACCTCATTCGTTAATGATTGAAAGGTTGAAGGTGCATTAGTTAGACCAAATGGCATCACCACAAATTCATAATGACCTTCATGAGTCTTGAAAGCTCTTTTAGCAATATCATCCTCATACATCCTTATCTGATGGTACCCTGACCTCAAATCTAGCTTTGAAAATATCACTGAGCCACTTAATTCATCAATCAGCTCTTCAATAAGGGGAATAGGAAACTTATCTTTCAAAGTATTCTTGTTCAACTGTCTATAATCCACACACATTCTCCAACTTCCATCTTTCTTTTTCACCATAACAATGGGAGATACAAAAGCACTTTGACTGTGCCTAATCACATCTGATTCTAACAATTCTTGTACCATAGATTATATTGCATCTTTCTGAGTAGGTGGATGTCTATATGGCCTCAAATTTATTGGTGGTGTTCCTTATTTTAGTGGTATCTTGTGATCATGAGATCTCTGAGGTGGCAACCCTTTAGGAATAGCAAATACATCAACAAATTCTTGCATCAGCAGCTGAAGGGGTGTTTGGATTTGAGGTTTACTGGCAATTTTTGGTGTTTTGTCAGGTGTAGAAGCAGTGATCATGTTCAACATAGCAGTAGGATAAACACACATTGCCAAATTAGTTCCATTAGCTACTCTTTTTGCAACTTGTTTACCATTCATCCATTCCACTGTTGTTTTGGTACTTCCCCTCAAATTGAATATTCTACCATTGTACACAAAACTCATTCTCAAATCCAAGAAATTACACCTCATTTCCCCCAATGTAGACAACCACTACATACCTAGTACCATATCACAACCCCCAGAGGCAATAACATGACACTAGTGGTAAAAATTTCACCCTGCAACTTCCATGAAAACTCATCACAAACAGTGTTACTATACAAATTTCTTCCCCCTGGTACACCAACTTGCAATGGATAAGTGTTCTTGAGATCACAACCAATTTGTTTAGCCTTTAGTGTATCCAAAAAATTGTGAGTGCTGCCAGTATCAATTAGAATGTGAAGCTCATGTTTATCAACCTTACCAAGCACTCTCATTGTCTGATAAGATTAAACACCATTCAAAGCATGTATAGAAATTTGTGGAACAATTTCAGGTTCCCTTTCAATTTCAGTGCCCCCATTGTCCTGATCCACAGCTTCATAGACAATGTCCTCCTTTTCACTTTCCTCATTATCAACTACCACTTCCAATGAAAACATTTGACTTGGACATTTATGGCCAGGTGTGTATTTTGCTCACAGTAAAAACACAATTTTTTAGCTCTTTTTTCCTCAAGTTCCTTTTGTGTCAATTGCTTTCTAGGTGGTCTGTTTCTCCAATTGGCATTTGGAGCTGGTAATGCCATTGGTTTTGGACTATTAATGGGTCCAGTGTTTTGATAATTGGCAAACTTTGGTGTGCTTAACAGTGGTGGTCTCAACTTCTTTTTAATAGCCACATTAGTTGCTTCTTGCAATCTAGCCAAAGAGTAAGTATCTGCTAGTGTTCTTGGGTGAAACATTCTAACAGCTAACTCTATTTCATTAGGTAATCCAGCCAAGAAAAAACTAATTTGTTGTTCCTCAGGCATATCAGTCTCCACCCTACTCAACAAATGAACTACCAAATCTCTTAAGAATAGCAGTTTTGTATACTATCCAATCCACATTTTCTCCTGCAAATCTCAAGAACTGCCTATGCTACATTAATGCAACATCAAACAAATGAATAGAGATCAGGGCTACCTTCTGATCATCAGGGATGTGGTCAACTTTGAAGAACTGTTCACACTTGTAAAGCTAACCCCTCACATCATCACCTCCAAACTTAGGAAACTCAATCTTTGTGGCCCTTGTGTATGACATATGTTGGTTGCCCTGAGACCCACCATTGAAACCACCATTAGAACCACCATTACTAGTGCCTTCAACAGATCTCAATCTTGCCAACTCAGTCCTCATCTCTACCATCATTTGTTGTAATTCACCCACAGTTTGATTCAGAGAATCCATTTTAGGATCTTGAGTTCTTGTTGTATTGCTTCTTGTTTCCACCATCGTACCAATAACACTATCACTCATCAACAATGGAATAACGTTTATTGGCTCTGTTCTTGATTACTCGACCCAGTTGCTGCTAATCAACTTGTTCAAAACTAGAGGATTTAAGCCTCCGGCGCTAGTCTTGTGATCGTACAATTGGTCGACACTAATCAGATGTAAAAGAACAGTGAAATTAGTGGTGGCTAATTTCTTGCCGGAAATCTTGGTTTCTTGCCGGAATTTGGCCGGAAAGGATGACCGGAGTTTCAAGAATGTCAGTGTAACAAACTTGAATGTGTCTGGCCAAGAAAGAGGCTCTTGATACCAATTGATATGTACTACTAGAAATTACAAAGGAAATGAAGTAGTACTTTCAACTTAATAGGCAATTCCAGAAAATAAGAATAGAATCATGAATTAAGAAGAACAATGCTTTGTTATTGAGTAGATGAAAGTTTACAAAGAAGAAGAGTTTTACAACTGAAATGATTGATTTTACTAACTGAATACAAGAAACGTATTTATACAATGAAATGGTAAAAGTAAAATGGGCGGGAAAATATGTTATGGTTTGCTGTTTGACTTTGTAACTTTGACTTTAATTGTTGACTTTTATTGACTTTCAAATTGAACCATATCAGTATCCTTTGGCTTGTTTATGTGAGGACTATACTATAATCATAATGTACTTGCTAGATGATGACTTATTGTATGCATATTTATTTATTGAGTTAATCAACAGGCTAAACAATGAGTGATTTGGATCATCACTAACAGCAGTGTTCGAACACATTAATACATCATAGCCTCGTATGCTTTTGTTAAAAAAATTGCTTTACTATCATAATGTCTTGCTATGAATCCACTTATCGTAAGTACTGTTCAATTTTATTTGGTCGTGATTCCATACTTTTATGCATATATTATTGATTTAAATATTTTGAAAACAAATACTTTTATTGTTTCTAGTCTAAAGATAGTACTTATTTATTCCAGGGTAAAGACCCCTGATACTAATAAGGGAAATCCCCAGGTTATAGAAATACTTTTATTGTTTCTTTAGTGATATTTGTGCATTATTTAAGATATATTATTGTGACAGCCAACACACATCTTACTAGAGGTGGCCAAGTGAACCGGTTCCTGAATCGGAACCGAAAAATAATCCGGAACTGAATCCGGTCAACACCGGTTCCGGCAAGATCCGGTTCCGGTTCCAAGAATATTCGGCAGATCCAATCCGGTTTCATGTTTCTGCTCCTCGAACCGGTTCTTGGGAACCGGATCCAACGTCTATTTTTTTTTGTTGCATTTCCTTTACAGTGGCAGCAGCCAAACGACTATCTTTACTTACAGAACCCCATAGTTCATTAAAACCCATAAAAAATGGCTTAACAATCACCTCATCTTCAGGTCCCACGGATATCATGTTGACTCAATTTATTCACTTTCATTTGATAATCATAAAGGAGTGTCGACTCTAACGAAGCTTTCAAGCTTCCCATAGAATCACGTTCACTTTGTATAAGGATACCTTCTACGTTTTAAATCCAACTATTAAAGAATATGTGAAATCTTCCAGGGTAGGCCATACAGAACGTTTTAACTTGTATGGGTTTGGTTATGTCGTTATGATCCTGTGAAAGATGAGTACAATGCACGTTTTAACTTACATGGGTTTGGTTATGATTCTGTGACAGTCGATTACAAGGTTGTTGCCATCTCTTACAAGCTTGCTATATTTGATCATGCGGAAGGTGTAGTTTAGTTATGATCCACTGTGAAGAAAACACCACCGGTTCTTTGGAACCGATCCGACCGGACATTGGGACCGAACCGGATTTGGAACCGATTCGAAACCGGGTATACCGGTCCCGGTTTTTATACCTCCGGATTCGAAAAGAACCGAACCGGATTGGAACCAGATCCGGTTCTTTGACTTTGACCATGAACCGGCCCCGGATTGGAACCGGTTCCGGTTTTTGCCGAACCGGGTTTTGGCCACCTCTACATCTTACATGGGTCAGAAAAGGTTTTCTTGAAGTTCGGTATTTACTAAGTTACCTCCTTTATCTACAAAATACCCATGGTTTGTTGCTCAAAATTTGAAAGCCAAAGAAGATGACGACTACGTTGATAACCAGATATTCTACACCTTACACAACCCACACTTTGATTATCGGTGTCAAATCCCTGAGTTTGTCGGAAGACAAATCCGAGCATCTTTCCATGGCTGGATGATTCTATCCAACCATCCAATGTCGTTTCTTTTGAACCCGCTCACATCAAAGCTGATTCGTCTCCGACCATTGAGAAATACACAAGAAGATTACGATTGTTGTTTGTCGTCCCCTCCAGATAATCCAAGTTCCATTTTTATTTTAACAACAAACGAAAAACCTACTACACTAGTACAAACAGTTCAAATGGCGACAACTGTTTTTCGCCTATTCCGACGCAATGATGTCGGTATTTATAGGATCTCGACGAAACTTCGTCGGCAGGCGTTAGTCGGCAATGCCCCGTCGGGACTTACTGTGCCGATGGCATTTCCTGACGCCGAGGTGGGGCCCACAACCATTTTCGGTCAAAGTAAATGGTTGTTCGACAAAGAAAATGCCGACGTCATTTCGTCGGGATTTGGATTGTAATTAACAAAAAACGTTAATCAATCGGTCAAATAGTCAATAAGTCAAATGGTCAACATTTATAATGCCGACGACAAGTCGTCTACATTTTAAAGGGTCAAACAAAAAATTCAACAGGGTCAAACAAGAAAGTCAAATTTATGCCATACAATACCGACGACAAGTCGTCGGTATTTTATGCCTATGCAGGTGCACAGCAGCCGTTTTCCAGATTTTTTCCGGAAAAAATCTACACAATCCAAACCTGTATAAACATCAATACCAACATGCCAATATCCCAAGACAACTTATAACGGATATCACATAGTATAGCAAAACATTCTGGGATACTTATTAGCTGTAAATTAACAACTTGTTTAAAAATACAATATACTTGTAGTTTACACTCACTATATGAACGCTATGTCGTAGCAGTGCTCAAACAAACTGATACACGTTTCATTATAATAACATATAGACAAGAATCTACCGCATATTTTCTACCTCGAGACTAGACAGTATAGTACTTGCGAACAACTCCACGAACCTTTTCCATGTATTCTGCTGCTTGTGTCTGCATAATGGAAAAAAGAAACAGCAATATCATTACCATTACTAGTAGTAACTAAGTATACTTAATAATGGTGAGACATTTCATATAACATGGAAAAGTTGCTTAGTTCAATGATTATGTATTAAACTAATTCTACTTTCAATTATTTAGCTATATTCAATTATTTACCGGATTACTCCTGTGAGCACTTGCTATGTTTTCATCAAGAAGTGCCAATAAAGATCTATTGATCTCGTTCTTCTCCACCATATCCAGTAACTAAGTATGAGAATAATATTCTATCAGTTTTCACTAAAGTAAATTACTCTAAGAGAATAAGCAGATTCAAATGTTTGTCAGTCACATACAGTTGCTTTCACATCCTTTGATGTAAATATTTTGTTTAGGTTATCCCGCTCCTTCACTATGTTAGCTTGCAATTTATCATACGCTTCCGCAAAAGATAAACAATACGTTTTATTTATGGGTTAAAAAGACCATGTTAAATGGAACTTCAGATATATCATGGTATAGCTAGTAACCTATTCCTTCCCGAAGAGCTTTTTGTAGTGCTTCCAACTCAATCACTGTGTCTTCCATATCCTACGATGATCTAGTACTCACATGATGATGAACATGCATTGAACAACATATTAAATATGGTACAAATATAATTTAAGCGCATATATATTAGTAAGAAATAGAAAGCAAACCTCAGTCTTTTGAACAGCAAACCGAAGCTGTCCCAGTTCAGACTTTAAGTGATTGAAAAACTCATTAGTTAACCTGAAAATATCGATGTCAATATGATTTTTCTAATAATCAAGATATGTAATTTAGTGTTCAAGAATAACTTAATGATAACAAGCATCATAAACAAGTAGTGAACTGAAATGGAAATGGAAAGAAGTGCTTACTTATATCTCATTCTAGCAATCTCTAGTTCAAGCTCCTTTGCTTCGGTATCAAGAAAATACTCAACCAATTATGCATTGTTTTCCGGAACACGCCTAGACTACATTACACAAACACATATATAACCAACAGCCATATAAACATACTCTTGAATTTCTAAACACACATGATTACCTATTTCCATCTACATATTCCCTACGTCCTAAACAACTAGACAAGAAGCACACGGTGTAAGGTAAGCGCAATGACTACGTACAATGTTTAATTAGCACAATGACAACTCTACCTTTGACGAAACATTAATATTTTCATTTAGTTAGGGGTATGTTAAGCTATAACATTATTAGATAAATAGTAGGCTTAAATTAAGAAATGAACCTCGCGCAACTTGCGACGACGTTCCTTTTCTTCAATGAGTTGACGCTGATACTCTTCACGAGCATGAGTGTCTTGTTCGAGTCTTCTCTGGAACTCGCGTCTAGCTAAGTTAATAAAAAAAATAAGGTACGTTACCGGATATCACAGCTCTTGGTTGTCTCAGCTCTCGCTCTCGCTCTCGGATATCACAGCCCTTGGCTGTATAAAAAAAATCAAATACTTAACAATTAACTTTTACTAACAACAATTAACATTTACAACAATTAGTAATTAACAAATCAAAAAAATTAACAAAATAAAAAATAAAATAAAACCTTCGGTAAAAAAGAAATGGAGGGGAAGAAGAGGAAGAATTAAACACATTGGTGCTCGTGTAGTGGTGGTGGAGGCTGTGGTGGAGCTGTGGTTGAGGAGGTGGTGGTTGTTGACTGGTGCACGGTGTCGGAGGTGGCGGTTGTGGACTGGCGTGGTGTCGGAGGTGGTGGTTGTGGATTGGTGTGGTGTCGGAGGAGGTGGTGGTTGTGGATTGGTGCGGTCGTCAATATGAGAGGAGAGGGGGATGAAACTTTTTATTAACTTTTTTTTTAAGTGTTTGACCCAGATCTAGTTTTTGGTATAAACATTTTAAGTCCCGACGACAAGTCGTCGGTATTTTGAAAAGAATTTTGTCTTTTTCTGATTTGGCGGGGCATTAGAATTTTCATGAAATTTTGGAGGGATAACATACCGACGACATTCGTCGGTATTTTATTAATTAACAAAAATAATTACTTTTATTTAAAATATATTACTTTTATTTAAAATTAAATGCTTTTATTTAAAATTAAAAAAAAAAAGACTTTTATTTAATATATAATTAATTAGTCTTATTAAAAATTAATTATTTTATTTAAAATTAAAAAAAGTATTTAATTTAAATACTTTTATTTAATATATAATTATTTAGTTTTATTTAAAATAAATTCGTTTATTTAAAATAAATTCTTTTATTTAAAATATATTACTTTTATTTAAAATTAATTACTTTTATTAAACGGATGAGTCAAGTTGTTATGGATATCCATAACATGTTAAACGAACGCGAGATGTTAAACGAACGAGCCGAGATGATATGGTTAATGCATTTGTCATGTCCTGTTTATAGATATACATAACATGTTAAACGAACGAGACGAGATGATATGGTTATACACGAGATGTTAAACGAACGAGACGAGATGATATGGTTATATACGAGATATTAAACGAACTAGTCGAGATGATATGGTTATACACGAGATGTTAAACGAACGAGTCGAGATGTTATGGACATGCATGACATGTTAAACAATGAGTCGAGATGTTATGGATATGCATGACATGTTAAACGGATTTGCCGAGATGTTATGGAGATGCATGACATGTTGAACATATCAGTCGAGTTGTTATGGACATGCATAACATGTTAACCGATGAGTCAAGATGTTATGGACATGCATAACATGTTAAACGATGAGTCGAGATGTTATGGATATGCATGACATGTTAAACGGACGAGTTGAGTTTTTATGGAGATGCATGACATGTTAAACAGATGAGTCGAGATGTTAAGGATATGTATGACATGTTAAATGGATGAGTCGAGTTGTTATGGAGATGCATGACATGTTAAATAGATGAGTCGAGATGTTATGGATATGCATGACATGTAAAATGGATGAGTCGAGATGTTATGGATATGGATGACATGTTTAACGGATGAGTCGAGCTGTTATGGACATGCATAACATGTTGAACGATGAGTCGAGATGTTATGGACATGCATAACATGTTCAACGGATGAGTCGATATGTTATGGATATACATAACATGTTAAACGCATGAGTCGAGTCGATATGGTTATACACGAGATGCTAAATGAATGAGTCTTGAGTTAAACGAACGAGCCGAGATGATATGGTTGTACCTTACACTATTTGTTTCTTGAGAATGTGAAGAAGTTAATAAAGATAACAAAAAAGATTAAGAGATCTTGGGTTAATTGGGTAGATAGATGTCATTAAGACATTTTAAATATACCAAACCATCAAATTTCTAGATTTTTTCTAGAAAAGTTTCCGGAAAAAATCTACCAAAACCAGTAAAATGAACGAGCCGAGATGATATAGTTATACATTAGATGTTAAATGAACGAGCCGAGATGATATGGTTATACACGAGATGTTAAACGAACGAGCCAAGAAGATATGGTTGTACACGAGATGTAACGAACGAGCCGAGATTATATGGTTGTACACGAGATGTTAAACGAACGAGCTGAGGTCATATGGTTGTACACGAGATGTTAAACGAACGAGCCGAGATCATATGGTTGTACAGGAGATGTTAAACGAATGAGCCGAGATGATATGGTTGTACACGAGATGTTAAACGAACGAGCAAAAATACTTCCCATGATGTTAAAACGCATTGTGCCGACGACAAAGTAGCTAGGAGATATACACTTGCTTGAAGGACCTTTCATGGTGGTTATCTCATCTGCACCGTGATGAGGCAAAAAATGAACCACTTTTAGGGGGTCATTTAAGCCAGGAATTGACTTTATTTGATCAAATATTGCCCTAAATCATTCCTTTTGTGATTTTAGGTACTTTGGGAGTGAAATCTGGAAAAGGAAGCAATTCGGACGTTTTTGGAGCATAAAAGTGAAGAAAACGCCAAAGTCTTAATTTTCCATGCTGGGAACAGTAGGTGACGGCGTCAAGAGTAACATCCTGACGGCGTCAAGAGCAAAATTCCATGATGATCCAGTAGAGATTTGACGGCGTCACGAAGTAGGGCGTCAAGAGTAAAAGTCATGACGGCCTGGAAATGATTATCACATGACGGCGTCAAATGTAGATCAAGGCAGTCCGAGAAGAGTTTTGGCGGCGAGGTGACGGCGTCACAAGTTTAGTCTTGACGCCGTCAGACCCCTTTTCCTATATATAGTTTTCTAATTTTCACATTAGAAAGAGAGAAGTTTTGGAGAAACCCTAAGTACGAACTTGGTGCGAATTTTACAGGTTTTTCAAGGGTTCCAAGCCCTTGATACCTTTCATGTGTAATTGAGATAAGTGTTCTTTTAATTCAATCAATATGTCTATGTGTTGGTTGTCTATATCTTGTTCTTGTCTTAATTCCATCATGCTAGGCTAGATCTATCTTGTGTTTGCTTGGATCTAATGAAACCTAGATGTTAATTATGTGTTGGTTACTTGTTTATACTTGTCTTGGATGAATGATTTATATGTTAGGCTTAAGAAAACTGGCAGATCTCCAATTGGTAACATGCTTGAACGTCTTAAGAAACATGAACCGACGCGCACTAGGTCTTTATTGGTTGTATTTAATGCATGAGCCACTGTTTATAATCCCTATGGTTGTGCTGGGCATGGTATAGGAGGAGATAAGAGCTCATAGAATTGGGGAGTTAAGTGTGCCACCCCATGAATGGTATTAAGGAATACGATCCGTCATCCATGCAATTATAACAAGTAATTAACGTGTAAAAGATGTCTAGGGAGTAGTGAAATCTAAGTAAACACATTTTCTCCACTTATTGCTCACAACTTTAGTATAATTTAGTTTATTTTCATTTCTAGTATTTTATTTTGATTGCATCTTTAGTATTGGGTTAGTTGATTAGCAACTAATTCCGCCTAAATTCTTCAAACCCGAGATTTTTAATTGCTTTTCATAAAAATATAAAATACAAAAATAATCATCCCTCACCTTTAGAACTAGTATTTAGGTTTTCTAATCCTAGCGACACTATTCCTATG
Source organism: Artemisia argyi (assembly GCA_030686995.1). Lineage (NCBI taxonomy): Eukaryota > Viridiplantae > Streptophyta > Magnoliopsida > Asterales > Asteraceae > Artemisia > Artemisia argyi. The sequence continues at coordinate 62,785,549 of CM060699.1, read as the reverse complement.
CTGAACGATCAATCCCCCGGTACTTGTCACTATACTATACTACAACGATCAGGTACACTGCCTGGTGGGGGTTGTAAGCTTCTCGAGATCCCTTGAGAGGTAAAGCCTGGTGCGATTCCCACGTATCAAGTTTTTAGCGCCGCAGCCCGGGGAATAGTTATTGTCTAGGTTAGAATTTCTTTTTATTAGGTCTACTTGCCAGATTCCTTTCTAGTAAGATTTTATTTTTATTTTTAGGTTTTCTTTAGTCTATCTTATTTCTTCGTGTTTTTGTTTGTACTAGTGTGGTCTTTATGGAATCAGAGAGTCGCCGTTTAGAAATTAGCAAGAGGCTTATTGCGCATAAAAGAAGAAAGAGAGAAGCTAACACATTTAAGAAATTCATTAAGCCTCTCCAAATGAAAATTGAGTTTACAAACTTCGCTCCAACCCCGGATGAATTGAGTTACCACAGGTTCCTCTTACAACATCCTTGCCCCTCAAAATATAGAAAGACACCATGGATTAGGAGGCATAACTTCAGGAACATAAAAATTCCTTGCATGATTGGGTACATGTCTAGAGAGCATACATACATTGACTTAAGAGCACCCATGAATATCATGTCTAGGCTCTATTACAATTGGATAATGAACAAAAGGTTAAGCCCTAGAAAAGACCCTTACAATTCTAATAGGCTATGTAACTTTGTCAGGAGAGTTAAAGGGGTACACATCTTTATAGGAAATTTTACTTATCAATGCGACTTTGTAATCCTAGAAGATGTTAGAGGCATTATTGATCCACACCTTGGAGAAGTAGTCTTAGGACAACCTTTTGTTGAGGAGACTAAGATGTATTACGACCATGAGAAGGGGATAGCTCAGTTTACTGATGGGATAGAGAAGGTCACTTTTATGATGCCTCACATGAAGGAAGAATTAAAGGGCATCAAGAATCTACAAATTGATGAGATTCGACCCTATGAGGTTAAGGAAGATGGAATTACTGATGCAGCCTATTATGAGAGGAAGAGAACTTACTATTCGGGTTGCATGAATCTAGGCCCGGAATACAAGGGTGATGAGAATTGGGTTAGATGTTTTGAGTTAGCACAAAAGTGGGAAAGGAAAACGTAGTAACCCATGACCTTGAGTCTAGCTACAAGACTCGTAAATAAAGAAAAGCGCTTCTTGGGAGGCAACCCATGCTTTGTTTGTTTGTTTATTTGTTTGTTTGTTATTTGCTTCCGTATGCATGCTTTATTTTTATTGTTGGTTGATCATGTTTCAAAATTAAATAGTGGAAATACTTTACTTTGTTGTTTTGGCCTAGTCTTAACTCCACCTAAAGATATTTTTGCAAAAGATAAGTGTAAGGGGAAACCCCAAATATGTTTTCAAGAAACAAACCGATCATGATTTTCCACAATATTAAATGAACATGTATATTCGTATTTGTTAGAGTCAAATGCTTGTATTGAGTCATAATGAAGTTTTGCAGGATTTTCCAGGAAGTAGGACCAAGTTTTTCCAGAAATTTTGCGGAAACTTAACATAAAAATTTCTGCAGGTCACTTCTGACGGCGTCAAGAGTTTACTCTTGACGGCGTCAAGTGTAAAAATCTGGAAATTACCAGTTTTGTTTTTCTAACGGAGTCTTATGGTTTTTGTGAATTATTAAGTTTTATAATCTCCAGGAGATCTGCAAACTTCATTCCACAAGCATTAAATCTTATCTTGTTTTCTAGGATTTAGTAACTTATATAGGATGCCGCTGATTTTACGCGAGGTTGTCTTGTCTATTTTATCAGGATTTACAGGTTATGTATGACGAGAAGATGATTTATATTCTGGAAGGGAAGCTTTGATTGTTCATTTTCTTGGAGGAAGATTTAACCTGGCCACCTCATTATCCATACCGAGCGAATTAGGGGAGTATTTGATTTCATTCTCTTTACTTTTTCACTTTTACATTCTTTACTTGAACATTGGGGACAATGTTCATCCTAAGTGTAAGGGGAGGGTAAAAAGATGATACCTTACATATGCACTTTCGCTTGAGTTTGTTTTGTTTAATGGTAGATGTGTAATAAAACTATGAGAAATACTTGTTAGTGTAAGTTTAGCGCCAAATTTAAATTTTTTTACAACATTTAGGAGTGAAACTTTAGCCATAGCAAGCGTCTCATGGATAGGAGATTGTATGACTAGCACATAACCGTATATTCAGAAAAATTTTCCACCCAAATATGTGAGGTTCGCCTTTAGATTTGATAGGAAAAGCATTTACTATTAGTGCTTATGAGTGTACCGGTAGCATTTAGATTCTAGAACTTGCGTTAGTGATGCATCCCAAGACCGCTAGTGAGACTACATTCGTGTAGTAGGATTTACTACATGATAAGAGGCATTAGGATTACCCTTATGTTAAACCCGTATCATAATTACTTGACCATTTAAGTCATATTACTTGGCTAGTTAAGTCAACTAATTTTTCCCACACCCTTAGCGTTGTACTCATTTTTAGTATACGAAACCCCTAGTACACCCCTCCGAGCCTATCTTTTCGTTTCTAACTTTAAGTATTTTACTTAAAGGAAGAATTTGTTACACCCCACTTAAATTTACAACTAAATCGCCTTAGCCTTCCGTGTATGCGCTCATTTTTAGTGCATTATTGTTATTTGTTAAACCCTAAGTTAACTATCTAATTGATTACATGGTTGCTAAGTCGAGTCATATCCTTGTACATATTGTTTTGGGACTCATGGGTAAAAGTACTTATTTTATGGAGTAATGGGGAAGAACATCATTTATTACCCCCATATGTACGTTAATCTTAAAAGTACTCCAAGTGTTTTGATTTTCTTAATTCGGGTCACTAGATTAGTTTAATGTAAAGTATGTAAAAATTTAAGTGTAAGGGGAATATTCATTCCCTATGATGTATTATTTTGGATGGTAGGGTAAGAGTGTATGCAAAAAAAAAAAAAAAAAAAAAAAAAAAAAAAAAAAAAAAATCAAGAAAAAGAAAAAAAAATATATAGAAAAAGAGAAAAACATACGGACTACCATCCCTTTTTATTCTATGTTTATTTTATATTTTTGTTATTTTCATTTATTAGCTTAAGTCGAGTCTAGTCTTGGCTTACCAACGCCATATTGTACATGTAATTAACTAAGATTGTTAACTCGCCACCAGTAAAACTTCCTTTATCCAACAAAACCGTGTATTTCATATGCCTACACCTAACGTTACAACCCTTTAAAAGACCTCTTTGATAGTTTATCCTAGGTGCTTACGCCATGTGGTGGAGGTTTGATCCTTTCCCAAGCCTATGGTAATCTATTTTGCTATGACAGGTAGTGAGAGATATCTTCCATTTCCACATTGTAATTTACACTTTATTACACCCGAGAGATGTGAGTATCTAAACACTATTTGTGAGGTGCTAGTGTATGACCTCCATGCTTGTCTATTGGTCTTTAGTGGAACGATTATTTGTTGTAATTACTTTTATATTAGTGTTAAATGACCCCTAACTTGTATTTTGAGTAGAATAAAAGCGCATTTGCTTGAGGACAAGCAAATCTCAAGTGTAAGGGTATATGATGAGGGGAAAAATGAACCACTTTTAGGGGGTCATTTAAGCCCGGAATTGACTTTATTTGATCAAATATTGCCCTAAATATTTCCTTTTGTGATTTTAGGTACTTTGGGAGTGAAATCTGGAAAAGGAAGCAATTCGGACGTTTTTGGAGCATAAAAGTGAAGAAAACGCCAAAGTCTTAATTTTCCATGCTGGGAACAGTAGGTGACGGCGTCAAGAGTAACATCTTGACGGCGTCAAGAGCAAAATTCCATGACGATCCAGTAGAGATTTGACGGCGTCACGAAGTAGGGCGTCAAGAGTAAAAGTCATGACGGCCTGGAAATGATTATCACATGACGGCGTCAAATGCAGATCAAGGCAGTCCGAGAAGAGTTTTGGCGGCGAGGTGACGGCGTCACAAGTTTAGTCTTGACGCCGTCCGACCCCTTTTCCTATATATAGTTTTCTAATTTTCACATTAGAAAGAGAGAAGTTTTGGAGAAACCCTAAGTACGAACTTGGTGTGAATTTTACAGGTTTTTCAAGGGTTCCAAGCCCTTGATACCTTTCATCTGTAATTGAGATAAGTGTTCTTTTAATTCAATCAATATGTCTATGGGTTGGTTGTCTATATCTTGTTCTTGTCTTAATTTCATCATGCTAGGTTAGATCTATCTTGTGTTTGCTTGGATCTAATGAAACCTAGATGTTAATTATGTGTTGATTACTTGTTTATACTTGTCTTGGATGAATGATTTATATGTTAGGCTTAAGAAAACTGGCAGATCTCCAATTGGTAACATGCTTGAACGTCTTAAGAAACATGAACCGACGCGCACTAGGTCTTTATTGGTTGTATTTAATGCATGAGCCACTGTTTATAATCCCTATGGTTGTGCTGGGCATGGTATAGGAGGTGATAAGAGCTCATAGAATTGGGGAGTTAAGTGTGCCACCCCATGAATGGTATTAAGGAATACGATCCGTCATCCATGCAATTATAACAAGTAATTAACGTGTAAAAGATGTCTAGGGAGTAGTGAAATATAAGTAAACACATTTTCTCCACTTATTGCTCACAACTTTAGTATAATTTAGTTTATTTTCATTTCTAGTATTTTATTTTGATTGCATCTTTAGTATTGGGTTAGTTGATTAGCAACTAATTCCGCCCAAATCCTTCAAACCCGAGATTTTTAATTGCTTTTCATAAAAATATAAAATACAAAAATAATCATCCCTCACCTTTAGAACTAGTATTTAGGTTTTCTAATCCTAGCGACACTATTCCTAAGCTGAACGATCAATCCCCCAGTACTTGTCACTATACTATACTACAACGATCAGGTAAACTGCCTGGTGGGGGTTGTAAGCTTCTCGAGATCCCTTGAGAGGTAAAGCCTGGTGTGATTCCTACGTATCACACCGCCACCGTCACCGGTTCCTATTATGATTTTACCATGGAACTGTCATCCAGCTATTACTATTTCCTTTACGTATATTAAATAAAAGTTGAAGTTTATTCAGTTTACTTTATAATTTCCACCTAAACTAAAATAACTAACACAACATTTAAAACATGAATTACATTAAACGATAAAGTTAAGACACGGATTACATTAAACTTAAACATGAAATACAAAAGTACGATTAATAGAAACTATGATATGGTAATTAAAATAAAACTACGAATTAAGAAAATGAATCATCTGAGACCCAGCCATTCTCCACACTCGAAGAAGACTTTGATGGTACAGGGCCAAGCCCCATGGCCCATCGGTATGGTAGTTCTCTATTTATCCGCGCCGTACGAGCAGCTTCCCGAGCCCTACGAGCGGCTGCCGCACGTTCTTCGTCTTCTTCAACCTGTCTAAAGACTTGCATATCTTGCTCGAAGAGTCCATCATCAGTCAACCCAAATGTATTGGGTTGGTTTCCATTGGTGGATTGTTTACCGGTTCATTCTCACCTGGAGTGTTTTGTTGTTGATTTTCATTTTCTGCAGGTGGAGTGTTCACAATCACCGGTTCGTTTGGAGGACTTGGGAATTGTTGTGAGAAATCTTTGTGAGGACTTGAGAATTGTTGCGAGAAATCTTTGCGAGACATCGAGAATGGGACTTGGGAGTTTTGATTTTGTGAGTTTATGTGTGTTTTGCCGAGTTAAGGATTATTCGGTATATATAAACTAAAAAATTGGCGGGACAAAGGGAAAATGAGGCGGGAAAATAAATCCCGACGTCATGTCGTCGGTAAAAAATAGGCGGAAAAAACCCCGTCCAAATATTCGCTATTATTCCCAAGTGCGGGGAGACAAAAAATGGTTTGATTAAATCTCGATGTCCTGTCGTCGGGTTTTTAACAAACAAAACGCGGTTAAACGCTAATCAAAATGCTAATCGTAATGAGTTTTTTGTTAATAAAATACCGACGACATGTTGTCGGTATAATTTTGGCGGGTCAAATTCCCGCCCAAGTTTTCGCAATTATTGGGAAAGTCAAATTTGACCAAAAAAATACCGACGAATTGGCGTCGGGATTTTATAATCCAAAAAATTCAACGCGAGTTTGGCTCGGTCAAGCGAATTTTTTGTCGTTTACTGTAATATGCCGACGCCCTTTGTGTCATCGGGATTTTTTCGTCGCCAGTTCTCCTTATATCACTTTTTGTCGGCTAGACCGTAAAAGAAAGAAGTTAAGATGGACTGAAATGTCATACGCTAAACAACTAAGGAGCATAACCCATGAGGATGGAGATTTTTTTCTTGAAAATGTAACTTGTTGTAATGGTAAAGTTTATGCTTTGCATAATCAGGGCCTTGATTGTGATGATTTTGTTATAGAGGTTCAAATTGTGGTTAAGGAAAAAGAAGAGGTAATCAAACTTTTGCCCTTTTTGAAAGTCCCTTTTTTATCCTCGAATAGGTATTCTCTCATCCAAAGTTCTTTTGCTAAAAGTTCTTTCACCACAATTGAATTTCTAAAAGGTGATTGTAGAGAACTATTCTGCGTTAGTATAGCTTATGAAAATGATACAAAGGAAATAGTTGACACGCATTTGTATAAATTGGATATAACTAGTATGACATGGGAGGAAATTAATGGAAGACCTCAAAGATGCTGTATTTTTCATAGAACTTGCAAGTGATTACTCAATATTTTACAATCCGGAAATCGCGACAGAGTTGGGAGGTTACGTACATATTCTTGAAGAAACGGGAAAATTATTATACTCGTACAACATCAAAGATAGAACAATTTCCTTATCTTTGATGACTTCTTTAGTATGTTAAAGTATTTAAGATTGTTTGTTTAATTAATATTATGTTTAGAAAATATTTTGTAATCTTAGTCATGAAGGATACTTCACTAGTAAGGATCCTTACCTCCTAAGGAACCTTAAACATTAAGTATCCTTAGCTCTTAAGAATATTAGATATTTTAGTATTCTTAACTAGGAAGTATTTTTACTTGTTAAGAATACTTAGATATTTATTAGTCTTAGCTATTAAGAAACTTACCTACTAAGAATACTTAGAGGCAAAGGAAGCTTATGTACTAAGTTTTGTAAGCTTATAAATAGGAGTGTAATACAAAGCTAGAATATATCACTCTAGCCTTCAATTTCCATTTTCAATTTACTCTCTCTATCATTATATCTGCTACTTAATTCATATCTAAGTGCAGAATTTATCAATCATTTACAGTGGTATCAGAGCTTCTTTTCTTAAGGGGCTGTGCTATTACTCGAGTAAAACACCTTCGAGATTCAACAAAAATTCAGCCTAGACATGGCATCTAGTGCATCTACTGCTCCTGCAATTCCAATATTTTCTGGAGTGCATTATCATATTTGGGCAGTAAAAATGAAGACATATTTGAAATCTCAAGGTTTATGGAAGGTTGTAGAGACTGATGAAAGTCCTCCGGCACTCGGAGACAACGCAACAGTTGCTCAGTTAAGAACTTTCGAGACTGAGTCGCTAAAGAAGGACAAGGCACTAACCTGTTTGCATTCAGGTATCGCCGATCAAATTTTCACCTCCATAATGGACTTGGAGACACCAAAAGCTGTGTGGGATAAACTCCAAGAAACCTTTGAAGGTACTGATAGAGTAAAAGCTGTCAGATTATTAACTCTCAAAAGAGAGTTTGAATTATTAAGAATGAAAGACAACGAGCTGGTAAAAGATTACTCATCAAGGATGATGGACGTGGTTAATCAAATGAGACTTCATGGAGAAGTTGTGAAAGACCAGAAAGTAGTGGAGAAGATGATGATTAGCGTTCCTTCAAATTTGAAGCAAAAATTTCTGCCATAGAAGAATCATGTGACTTCAATACGCTTACGGTTTCTGAACTAACTAGTAAACTCCAAGCACAAGAGCAAAGAGTTTCTGTTAGATCAGAGGAGAAAGCTGAAGGTGCTTTTAGAGTATTTTCTAAAAGTAACAAGGCAGGAAATTCCAAACAGAACACTTCCAAAAGAGGAAGTTTCAGCAAAGGAAACAACAGAGGTTCTACCTCCTAAAACTCTTCTTCAACACTAAAGAAAAGTATTTTTCCTCCATGTAATATTTGTCAAAATATGAACCATCAAGAAGTTGATTGTTGGTTCAAAGATAAACCAAACTTCAAGTGCAATTTTTGCAAGAAATTTGGGCATGTCGAGAAGTATTGTAGAGCAAAGAAAGCTCACAATAACACACAAGGATTTCCGCAAGCAAATGTTTCCGAGGAGGAGCAGGTCGATCATGAGTATTTATTCATGGCGTCGCATCTTGATGAACATCCAAATAGCCTAACATGGCTTATGGATAGCGGATGCACAAGTCATATGACTCCGGAAGGATCTTTCTTTATTAGTCTCGACACCAAAGACAACCCAAGAGTGAAGCTGGGAGATGGACGTTATACTCGAGCAAAAGGAAGATGTACTATAGCTATCAACACAAAGAAAGGTACCAAATATATTTCTAGAGTTCTATATGTGCCTGAACTTGAACGAAGTATGTTAAGCGTGCCACAAATGATAAAAAACGGCTATGGTGTTAATTTTAAGAAAGACTTGCGGTGCGTTATCACTGATTCTCGCGACTCTAAAATAGCTATCCTTGATATGGTAAATGATAGCTATTACTTGAAGCTTGATGCTGCAAATGCTAGTGTTTTTAGTGTTACTGAAGATGATAGTATGAAGATGAATACCACTAAATTGGTGAGAGATATGCCTCCCATTAGTGAAGTTGAAACTCCCGCATTTGATATCGAAGATACAAATGGCACTAATGCGTTAAGAACAAGACCGCTTGTTGATGTTTACGAGTCTTGTAACTCGGGGTTATTGAACCTCAAATCTACATGGATGCCTCCAAACATTTTGAATGGATTGATGCAATGAAAGCCGAACTTGAGGAGGAGATTTATGTAAAACAACCTCAAGGTTTTGAAGTAGGACAAGATGAAAAAGTTTATCAACCCTACAAGACACTCTATGGTCCTAAGCAAGCACCAAGGGCGTGGTTTGCTAAGATTGATTCTCATTATCTGAATCATAAATTGAGGAGGAGTTCAATAGAAAAACCAGTGCAACATGGAAAATCAAAGCATATCAATTTCAAGTATCATGCCATTTGAGAAGCTGAGAAGAATGGAGAAGTCAAGCTGCAGTATTGCACATCTGAAACTCAACTCGCAGATATGCTTACAAAGTCAATTACCGGAAAGAAGCTAAATTACTTCAAGGCTCAGCTTACGACATCAAACAACAATCTTAAGGAGGAGTGTTAAAGTATTTAAGATTGTTTGTTTAATTAATATTATGTTTAGAAAATATTTTGTAATCTTAGTTATGAAGGATACTTCACTAGTAAGGATCCTTACCTCCTAAGGAACCTTAAACATTAAGTATCCTTAGCTCTTAAGAATATTAGATATTTTAGTATTCTTAACTAGGAAGATATTTACTAGTCTTAGCTATTAAGAAACTTACCTACTAAGAATACTTAGAGGCAAAGGAAGCTTATGTACTAAGTTTTGTAAGCCTATAAATAGGAGTGTAATACAAAGCTAGAATATATCACTCTAGCCTTCAATTTCCATTTTCAATTTACTCTCTCTATCAGTATATCTGCTACTTAATTCATATCTAAGTGCAGAATTTATCAATCATTTACATAGTACGGTCGAACGACGTGTCATCGTGGGCAATGCTAAAAGCTTGAACGCAGGTATCGTACGTAGCTTATTGTTTTTGTTTATTTACTATTATACATGTTCTATTTAGGTAAAAATGCATGTAACATAAGTATACGCTCTTCACCCCCATCCGTTAGATTGCTCTAAGTTCGTCTCGTGAGATATCCAAACTCAGCGGCTCGCCAAGATGGTGGCTGATCAAATTTCATAACTTTGCATGTTCGTACAAAACACTAAAGCTCTCATGTAAATTAAAAAAACATCTGTTTAAAACCATACAATGTCGTATTTAGGTAAAATGCTCATAACAACTTTGTCTATTAAATAACAAACGTAGGAGTTTTGGTGTTTTAAAAGGACCGGATACGAAATTCCTCTTCTGGGAAACACTTTCTTAAAATCATTTTATGTGTAGGTATGAAGGTGGTCATTCTGGTTCTGAACTAGCAAAAAACGACAAGAATACAGAGATGGTGGTTAAAGTAGTTCTGGATGACGAGGTTAAATATAATAGCACTGCTGATGAATCTCACCTGCTCAATATTCCGTGTCATATGTTGAGAAAGGTATTGGGGTTTTGTGTTGGTGTAGAATACATGAAACTTCGAGCTACATGCAAAAGTTGTCATTTAGCATCGCCTCCGATACAATGGAGCAACAAGGCATTAGTAAGGAGATTGCATACATATTCTTTACTTTTACCATGGTTGATGGTGTTAAACATACATCGAGGCACTATTACTTTTACAGATCCAGTGTTTGGTGACAAGTACTATATAAGCATACCTAAAGAATTGATTGATTATTCGCGAATATGTTGTTCCAAGTATGGTTGGTTGCTAATGTATAAAGAGCTTGGGTTCGTGGTGTTTTTCAACCCCTTCACAAGAGATATAATCGAGCTTCCACGTGTGTTTCCTATTCAAAGCTGTTGTTTCTCGGCACCGCCTACGTCCCCAGATTGTATAGTTGTTGGATTTACAACAGACATGAGATGTGTCTTCCACTTCGTAGATCGGGAACCATTAAAATGGTGTCAACTTAGTCTAAATTTTGGTGGTGATGATCCATACTCCCTCCATTTTCCAACATTTCCTGACCAGAATATCTATGCCTTATATAATGAAGATGGGCTCAATGTTTTTAGATTACACGGTGGAGTATTTTACTCTTACGAGCATGGTATAGTTAAACCGCCAAAAAGTTCTTGTGGATCTTCGATGCAATATCTCCTTGCAAAATGTGATAAACATCTTTTACTAGTCATTATGGGCAAGTTTGGAGAATCCACGGAGGTTTTTAAGCTCAATGATTTTGGAAGAGAATGGGAGAAAATAGATTGTTTGGGAAAGCACACTATTTATATTTGTGATGCAGCAAAAACACCTCAAATGGAGAACAATATTTATTTTTCGAGATTGCATCCTAACAATGGGAAGATAGTTTTCAATTCTCTCGAAACATGCAGGTTCCACACATCCAACGACAAAAAGATCGAACAAAGTCTTGGGGATCTTTTTGGAACTGCACAACACTCGAACCCCCATACTTGGATTGAACCAAGTTGGTCCTAGATGATATATTTTATCTTCTATTAAACATAGTTTTCAATTACATATGTCGTCGTTAACATGTGCAAGCGCTCTTTGCTTAACAATATTTGTTATTTAAAGGGTGTGTATTCACCCTTTTGATGATTCTTTGTGTATCGATACCCACATACATATACGTTATTATTCTGGCTTAATGTTTTATATTTTAGTTGGGAATATACTAGCTACAATTGCATTGTAGCCAAATCTCTATAATTTGTGCTACAAATATTGGGTCTCTGACTTCTTTTGTGGGTCTTTGATTAATTTTCTTGTGTATTTTGAAAAATTGTAGCAAATTGACTACAAAAATTGTAGGCAAGTTATCCCCATTTTTGTTTATCTTCTGATAGGTAACACATATTTCGGGATATTATTTTATGTTTTTTAAAGGCGACGATAAAATATATTATTGAATCGCCAAACATTTCGGGAAGAATTTAAAAAGATGATGCACTAGTCTACCAATGGAGCCAAATGAACACTCTTTTTGAATTACCTTGGAGGGATGCAGAACGGTTCTTCTTCTTTTCTCCGCGTGTCGTACAAAACAATGGGATGTGACCTTGCCTTTCACCCTACTACCACTGCTCTACATTGTTTGACATTTCTTTCAAAAGAATCTGAAGGTTTCAAATGTATTGTTACACAATATCGCAATGACAATGTCATGCTACAACAGCTGAGTTAAAACAAGTCGAAAAAAGTAAAGATTGTTTAATATAATCACAAAACCCATATAATACAATAACAATAGAATTTGTTTATTGAAATGATTTTGGATGATGTATGCATTAATAGTAACTTTGAGCTATCTAATTTTTGTTAAAGACTTTATTGTGACACATTTAAGAACATTTAACATATAACTTGAATAATCAACTCGTTCATCAGTGAATGAGACAAAGGCGTTTCCAACTAAATTACACTTTACAATCTATAGACATTAAATTTAGAACAAACAATAAAAAGGGAATCATCTTTTAAATTTCGTAGCCTAGTTTTTGGCGTACAAGTTTAGTAGGTTCTACAACAAACAGTAAATCAAACATAGAACTTCAGCTGTTTTCTAAACTTCCAATTTTGGGATTTTGTTTGTCTTTGTGTGTCTGATCGAGCCTTTCTATAGCCACATTTGCCTTGTTTTGAATCCTTCCTGCAGATAATAAACTCAAAACCTCAACATCAGCATAATTTAAAGCAAAATCTACAAGTCTATAAACGTACGGTGAAATGGTTGCATACAGCTGAACATTCTTATCTTCATTTAATGACTCCTGCTCGAGTGATCCACATGAGGGTGAAACGCCACTTTCAATGCATACGGTGCTACTGCTTTCAGGACTGAGTCTCGATTGAGAGAATGACATAATTTGAGAAGCGTAGCGTGCTTTTTTTGGAGATGACTCACTATTATTTACAAAAGTGTCCATGGACGTATTCTGTCACAACCAACATGTAAAAAGATGAATAGTAACAACAATGAAATTAAAGAGTTTAGAGTAAGAACTAAAAAGTCATTAACAAAGGTTTTAACTTTATAGTTATGCCTTTCTTGGGTCTTTCAAAATTCTATCTTAAATTGATGTTTACCTGACGAGCTGTTGATGGTTCTTGCTCGATTCGGAAGAGATCTTCAAAATTTCTGAAAGTGAGATCGATATCAGGCATGTTCAAATCATCCAAACACGATGGTTCTTCACACACACCAATATCTTGCATATTTTGAGACCAAAGCTACAAAAAAATGATTATAGATTAGTGCACAATGCGCATCCCAAAGTCACATATTGAAGCGCAAGTTAAATATACCGAAGGTCCAAACATTATTTAGCCCGGTTTTTGGATCCAGCCCATATTTAGTATTTATTACACATCTTCAATAATTATTCTTATTATTAAAAAATATCTAAATTTCATTTTCGAAGACTAGCTAGTGACAAAACTCCAAACAGGATTGAAAACTCTAAGATTTATAACTAGAACTTTAATGTGTATGATCTGAGCTAACATTTAATCTATATTTTGTTGGGCTCAAATACTTCACTATAGAGAACAATGCAAATGAAAATGGACTAAAACAACTAAACAAGTATAGAAACGGTTAAACCTGGTCGCATGGAATTGGGCTTTTGCATTGCCAGAAGGAATCTCCTTGGAGGTCAATTTCGTCGGTTTCAGATTCTATATGGTCCAATTCTGTGAACGGAGAGGAACATGGATCCAAATTCATGTTAGGGTCATCCAGGTGCCCTCCTCCAAACAATAACTGTCGAGAAAACTGATCAACATCAGTCTCCACTATGTGTTCTTGGCAACGTGTAACACATCCAATGTGATCAGCATCATATGACTCAACCTTTAACAAATCAACAAGTTGCTGAAGAACGGGGAACCCTTGCAAACGACCATAAAATTCCTGTTTTTAAAACTAGGATTATAGCTTTAAGAAAGATAAATAGTAAATTAAACATCACAATGTTTATGTTATATTTCAAAAAACAGAACATATATACCTTGATGTGCACATTAGTCTCTAAACCGACAACACTTGTGTTTTTGGAGGCACTTGGAGTCGAACCAAGTTTATGATCAAGATCAACATTACCATTAACAATCTGATTTAAGTCAAAATCCCATAAAACCCCTAAATCTCGGGCTGATGGACAACCCACATAACTTTTCAAGACTCTTTTTCTATGTTTTAAAGAAGCATTGTGTTGGCTAAGGTCACAACCGTGACACATGAACTTTTGATGATCATAACATAGGATATAGGCCGGTCGACGTTTGCAAGTGTCACAAATGAGGGTCCGATGATGACGATTGGAGAGGGGATTAGCTGAGTGAACCTTCGTATCACATGAAAGGCAAAGATAGGCTGCATCCGCCTTACAGTAAACAACTGACCTTAAATTCACACAATATTCACAATATCTATCCATGATAAGTCACCTGAAATAAATATACACTTTGATTCATTTGGTAATATATAAGTATATGCCATACTTTTAATTAAGTTTAATTAAAGGCAAACTCGTACGACTAATTTTTTTTATTAATTTGATCAGGTTTATTAGTAATAGTTCTTTACCGCCTTGTATCACTTAGGGTTTGAATCCATGATCTAACATTTGGGATGCATTGTAATTTCTAGTTTATCTTTGACGTTCAGAGAAAATACATTTAGGTGCTAAAATATTGCAACTTTAACTTATGATTTAGGAAGAAAGCATTGGCACATGTTGATTTAAGTTGTATATGTCAACAAAGATTTAAGATAAATGGAACTCAATCACAACAACCTTTCATTTTTAAAAATCTTAAATACTTTTCCTTTTCCTTTCCCTTTCTATCCATATTCTACACACACACAAAACTATCAAATCAGACTACAATTTGTCACTTGCTGGAATATTACCCAATCTCTTTCTTCTACATCTTCACTATCGTTGCTAATACGGGTTCTAAATTCTAATACAAAAATTAAATGCTAACAACGCAAGAGATTATAAATTAATTATATCATTTATGTTTGTTGATGTAAATTTTTTAGTTCTTGTTTTCACAATGACATTTTTAAACATAATAATTAACTTTCTACAAAAAGTAAATAGAGATGGATTGCAACGTCTAGCTTTGTCCTTTAAATCAAGATTTCACTAACATGTTTATAAACCGATTCTGAAGTCAATAATAGCCAGAAATTCACCCCGGAAATTGTACTCACCTTTGATAAATAGATCGATTGATAAAAACAAATCTTTAACTGTAGTCAAGATAGATTTAGCTCAAAATTCACAAGATATAAGTATCAACTATTAGGAACAAAAACAACATTTTGCATTATATAAACTGAAAAAGAAAACACACACACACACACACACACATATATATATATATATATATATATATATATATATATATATATATATATATATATATATCAAACTGAAAAAATGAATTTCATACAAAAAGTAACGGATCTATTAAGTCCAAAAGAAACTAAACTTACTACATATATTTCCAAGATCTAACTAAAGATAGATCAAACACATATACCAAGTCGAAAAAATGAATGTTTTAAAGTTATTGAACTGAACCTTAGATAAACCAAACCTCAAATTCTTCTTTAAGAAAATTTATGATAAAATCTTGATCATCATCATCATACACCATTGGCTTTTGAGCTTCTATCACATGCCCATAATTAAAGACTGAGAGTAAGATTGTTATCTATCCATCTATCCAAGGTGAGACCATTTTCCAGAATTATAACCATGAAACATAGAGGTTTGTACAAAGGATAATAAGAAATGTACAATTCTTTTAACTTTCATTGTTTTGGAACTATGAATATAGGCTCTGGAAGAAAGGAAAAATCCTATCTTCAGCTTGGCTTTTTTATTATGACGTGTCTTACCTTTTATGACGTGGTCTTTGACACGTAAGATACAAAGTTGTGGGGCCCGTCATATTATCCAATGCACGTGTCGGATTAATGTTTGTGGCCAATGAGAATTTGCCAGGTGTGATGAGAACGTAGGTGAAGCTCACATGAACCTTTTGAAGATAGAATGAAAATGTTACGGGCGTTTTGAAAATCGGGTTCGAAATCGACCCGATCGGGTCATCGGGTATCGGATTAACCGGTTCGATCGCTGGACGAATTCAGTTTTTAATTTATTACTTTTTTATTTTTTTGACCGGGTCAACCGGTTCGACCGTCGGATCAATCCGAGTTTTTATTAAAAAATTTTAAAAAATGAAACCCGGCCGAGTTTTAAGAACCAGGTTGACCCGGGTCACTCAAAACCCGACAGGTTTAACCGGTTAACCCGGGTTTTTTTTACTCGTTCTTTCGGCCGAAACTGAACAAACCGGGTTTCAAAACACTATTTATGGGTGTTAAGTGTTAAAATTTGGTTCAACATTAAACTATTAATTAATCATAAAAATAACGTACAGAATACTAGTGATCATACTACATTACTACCCGAATTCTATAATAAGTGTAGTTTGACATTTTACGGTCTAACTTGCTCAAATTTGACTTTAAATACTTTTATTTGTATTACATAATACTTGATGTAAAACATATGAATGGATTGGATTTTAAATGTATTTTTACTGATATACTTTTCATCAAGTATTATATAACACAAATAAAAATATTTAAGATAAAAGTTGAAAAAGAAAAATTCAAATGTCTTTTCATCAAGCATTTCATCAAGGATTTTAAATGTATTTTCATGAATATTTATTATGTGGCGGAGAGAATATTTGTGAACGCAGGCTTTACATAAACCTTTTATTATTATTATAATATTGATTATTATTTATTATTTAAGTGTATTTATTTTTACATTGTAATAAACTTATTATTCTAATATTTATTTTTTCATTACTAGTAATTTTAGCTGTAACACCATGCATATTATTATGGGGCGGAGGGAATATTTGTGAAAGCATGCTTTACATAAACCTTTTATTATCATTATCATTATCATTATAATATTGATTATTATTTATTATTTAAGTGTATTTACTTTTATATTGTAATAAACTTATTATTCTAATATTTAGTTTTTCGTTACTAGTAATTTTAGCTGTAACACCATGCATATTTTTCTATAAATTTGTGTAAAACATCTAATACTGAAAAAGTTATAATACATGTGTACGCAAGAGTTCTTATTACATAAACATTTTTGATTATGTATTAATATCAATCAATACTCATGCTTTAAGATTAATATTTATTTCCCCGTTAATAACAATTTTATCCGTATCGAATTTTAAACCCATTTACGGAAGGTTAAACTTATAAAGATGAATAAAATACGTCGTTATTTTACATGGATAATAAAAAAGTATTTTTTTCAAATATCATTAAACTCATAAAGAGGAATAATGTGAGTCGTTCGTATATGTATAATCTCGTGTATTTATTTACATATCACATTAGCTTTTGATTTTGTTTGATATTTATAATCTAGATATACAGTTATACACTAATATAATCTATAATGATAATAATAATTAAAAAATAACAACAATATAATTATTATTTTTAAATAAATAACTAAATTTAAGGGGTATAAAGTATAAGGGGGTATTTGTTAAATTAAAAGAGTTATTTAAAACAAGAAAAATGATAAGCTTTATAATTTACTAGTTGCATAACCCGTCAAATAGGCGGGATCATTCATGATGATCATTTTTTAAATACCTACCATGTACATATCGAGGGAGGTTCAACTTTAAAAGGCTAGTTTCGAATGATGGTTTTCAAGTCGTGGGTAATAGGCGTAATAATAGGAAGAATGATAGAGCGAAAGGTGGCTCGAAGGTTAGTCAAAGCGTGGGGTCCAAGCTCCAACATCGACCAAAGGCAAAACTACTACTTCTAAGACTCCTAGCACGACTAACTTGGGTAAGGATATGGGTAATGATAACATATCTAAATGTGGTAAGGAAAATGTTTCATGTTCCAAGAATATGGTTGATACGTCGAATAAATATGATTTAGTATTTGAATGAATTTTACAGTGTACTTGAGGAGAATCACCCAAGTGGCAAGGAAATGAACGAGCAAAGTGCAAGAAGTGGTGGACACTGGTGATGATAGCGAGTGTGAGGTGGAAAAATTTCATAATGAAGCTAGAAAGTGTCTGGCATCGAGAAGTGGAACATGATTTGGTACCAAGAGCTTGTATGAGCAATGGAAGGAAACATTGGATAATGATCATGGTCCATATGATGATGATTTGTATGATGATCATGGTATGTTTGAAGATCAACAGGCTTTCTGTGATGCTTGGGATGTCAAAGTTTGCGGTCGAAAGAAGTAGATTATATTTGATGTTATGTTGAGTCGATATTAATCTAGTCATAGTCGAATCTTTGTTATAGGAGTAGTTTTGCTTTGTTATGCTAGTTTTATCGCCTATGTAATGGACTGAGATGTGGGATTCACCCACTTCCATTGTACTTAAACGTGTTTTGGAGTAATACATTTACCGGAGAAACCCTTTGTTGATACAAATAATGTCTAAAGACGTTATTCGTATTTGTCGACATCTCTACGTTTTGATAATAATAAAATGTAAAACGTCTTACGTCAAAACTAACGCAAAAAAATTTTTAGTCGTAATATTTCAAAGAGACACAAATCACTCAAGGTATGAACAAACAAATCCACAACTTGACTAATGATCAAAGGACTAAGTTTTGTCCTAAACTTCACATTTTTAATATAACAAAATATTTTTTCAAAAATACATTTTACAAATCATTTTTGAATTAAAAAGAAATGTTTTAATTGAAAAAATATGTTTAAAAATCCCAACAGCTATTTTCTCTCCCAAAATAGCTCCAAATATTCCCCACTAAAAACAAAGAAAGGTGCGTTTTTGTCTTTGACGGTACCACTAAAGGATTGACGGTACCGTTAACTTTAACGGTATCGTGGGAACTTGAACGGTACCGTCCACTGTATAACATCTATTTTTTTTCTTGCCTATCAATACCAGTCCATTTTACAGTTTTTACTCACCTCTTTTGATACAAAACTTTCTGATTTAAATCCATACTCTCTAAACACCTTTCTTTGATCATTTAGTTAGTTAGTTTTTGTTTAAAAGTGAGCAAATCATCCAATCAAGTGATCATCTTCATTCCTCTACTAGTGCAAGAGAAGAACATATTGTATCAAGAAGATACTAAGTGTTATAGTAGTAGTATAGTGCACTTGTAACATTTGTTACATACTTATTATATCTCGATATACATCAAGTTGTCTAGGGACTTGTTTAGTTATCTTGTGTGGATCATTGTGATCGAGTAGAGGTCGTGGAGATATCGTGTAGATTGTTGATCCCAGTTGAGCAAACGATCTTATATAGAAGTTGACTTGAGTTAACACTTAAGTTAAAACGCGGAATATTAAAGCTTAAATTAAGAAGAATAATGATTCACTATCAACACTTCAATATATTAATAATACGAGCACTCGACAATGCTAGGGTTTTACAACCTTGAAGTGTAAACGAAAACTAAACAATACGTACTCAATCTAACCCTAGGATCCTCGTTTTATAGGCCAAGGAGTCCTACTAGGTTTACAATACCTTTCTACACAAGATAAGATTATTCTAGACGTATAAAATATACATACAATCTATTCTATAATTATCCACTCGTGTACAAGTCTATCTCTTTAGCAGTAGATTCACCAGCAGTACTTTTCCATAGCAGCACTTTGAATATATAGCAGCAGAATCAATAATCTTAGCAGCAGTTTGACTCTTTAGCAGCAGAATCCAAAACCCAACAATCCTCCCCTAAACTTAATATTTATTTCTAAATAATTAAGTTTCTTTAAAGCTTAGATAATCACCAGGAGGATGCTTCCAAACACTTATATCTTCTAATCTCTTTGAAAGCTTCTTCAAATAGTTGGATCCAAGATCTTTTCATACTTCTGTATCAATTTGTAAGCTTGATTGTCAGACATATGCTGTTGTTGACACTTGAGAAATCCAGGTCTAACCATCTGCCTAAGTATCTCTGGACACTTATTTAGACTAGGATAGTCTTTCTATACCAACAAAAACAAAGTAACTGCACCAGTTCTTAATTCATGAACCCCACAAGATTGATACAAAAACCATTTATGTACCTTGCTGCATCCAATCTTATTCCATTCACTCTCACCAGGTTGAGGATCAAACATATTCTTCAAGATGCGATACAATACATTGTCAAATGCAAGATTAATATCAAGAACAATATCCATCTTCTTTTTGTCATATTTCTCTTTGTATAATCCCCATATGGCAATCACATCATCCCTATCCATCTTATCAAATATCTGTGAAATTTCCTTAAAGCCTTGAACTTCATGATTTGATCTCATGAATTCCCAATATCCTTTACTTCCACCTCTTATCTTGAAAGTATATGAGATGATAGGATGTTTTGCAGCTAAAGGCTTTTCTTTGATAACCTCTGATTCTTCTAATTCAGACCAAACAACCAGAGTTGTCTCTTGTTTTTCTTCAACTTCTTCTACCTTATTGATGAGGCAAAAAATGATCCGTTTTTAGGGGGTCATTTAAGCCCGGAATCGAATTTATTTGATCAAATATTGCCCTAAATCGTTCCTTTTGTGATTTTAGGTGCTTTTGGAGTGAATTTTGGAAAAGGAAGCATTTTGGACGTTTTTGGAGCATAAAAGTGAAAAAAACGGCAAAGTCTTAATTTTCCTTGTTGGGAACAGTACCTGACGGCGTCACACAGTTCTACATGATGGCGTCAAGAGTAAAACAAGAGGTGAAGTGGATAAAGTCCGTGACGGTCCAGAGAGTTTTACACTAAGGGCATGACGGCGTCACCATAGGCCGTCATGGTCCCATTGCATGCGACGGCCCAGAGTAACTTTGCACTTGATGGCGTCAGATCTGGATCTAGGCAATCCGATATTACTATGGGCGGTGAGTTGACGGCGTCAAACATTTCTTCTTGACGCCGTCATGATGGAAAATTGATATATAGTTTTGCAATTTTCATTCATTAAGAGAGGACAATTAGAGGGATAACTTGGAGAAACCCTAGCACGATTTTTACTGTCCTTTCAAGGGTTTTTACCCTTTGAAACCTTTCATGTTCAATTAAGATAATTATCCTTTCAATTCATTCAATATGTCTATGTGTTGTTTGAATATATCTTACGCTTGTCTTGAATTTAACATGCTAGGCTAGATCTCTTGTGTGTTTGCTTAGATGTAGTGAAACCTAGATGTTGATTATGGGTTGATTGCTTGTTTATAGTTGTTACGGATGAATGATTTCAATGTTAGGCTTAAGAAAACCGGCAGACTTCCATAGGATAACATGCTTGAACGTCTTAAGAAACATGAACCAATGAGTACTAGGTTTTTATGGTTGTATTTAATGCATGAGCGAATTCTAATGATCCCATGTTAGGAGCTTCTTGCAGGCTCGACATAGGAGTGAAGTAGGAGCTTATAGAGTTGGGGAAGTACGTACGTCACCCCACGAATGGTATTAAGGAATATAACCCATCATCCATGCAACTGTAACAAACTATCAACTTGTAAAAGATATCTATGGAGTAATGAAATCTAAGTAAACACAATTTTCCCATTATTGTTCACACCATTAGTTTAATTAGTTTTATTTTCATTTTTGTTATTTTATTTTGATTGCATCTTTAGTTATTGGGTTAGTTGATTAGCAACTAATTCCGCCCACTCTTCCAAATACCCGAGATTTTAATTGCTTTTATAAAAAATATAAAAATACAAAAAGAATCATCCCTCACCTCTAGACCTAGTTTTTAGGCTTTCTAATCCTAGTGACACTATTCCTGAGTTGAACGATCAATCCCCCAGTACTTGTCACTATACTATACTACAACGATCAGGTACACTGTCGGGTGGGGGTTGTAAGCTTCTCGAGATCCCTCGACAGGTAAAGCCTAGTGCAATTCCCACGCATCAAGTTTTTGGCGCCGCAGCCCGGGGAAATAGTTATTGTCTAGGTTAGGATTTCTTTTTATTAGGTCTACTTGCTAGATTCCTTTCTAGTAAGATTTTATTTTTATTTTTAGGTTTTCTTTAGTCTATCTTATTTCTTCGTGTCTTTGTTCGTAATCTTTACCATCCGACATCATGGAAGGTGGTAACATCTTTGAACCTATCATCCCACCACAACAAAACCACCCACAAAACCCACCATTAGCAAACCAACCTCTTAGGCCCCTGATGCGTGGGAATCGCACCTTGCTTTACCTCTCGAGGGATCTCGAGAAGCTTACAACCCCCACCAGGCAGTGTACCTGATCGTTGTAGTATAGTATAGTGACAAGTACCGGGGGATTGATCGTTCAGCTTAGGAATAGTGTCGCTAGGATTAGAAAACCTAATTAATAGTTCTAGAGGTGAGAGATGATTATTTTTGTATTTTTATATTTTTATATTTTTATGAAAGCAATTAAAATCTCGGGTTTTGAAGGAGTGGGCGGAATTAGTTGCTAATCAACTAACCCAAAGCTAAGATGCAATCAAAATAAAATAATAAAAATGAAATTAAACTAATTAAACTAAGGTTGTGAGCAGTAATTGGAGAAATTGTGTTTACTTAAACTTCACTACTCCCTAGATATCTTTTACATGTTAATTACTTGTTACACTTGTATGAATGACGGATTGTATTCCTTAATACCATTCGTGGGGTGGCATACATAACTCCCCAACTCTATGAGCTCTTATCTCCTCCTACACCATGACCCAACACAACTATAGGGATTGTAAACAGTGGCTCATGCATTAAATACAACTAATAAAGACCTAGTACGCCTCGGTTCATGTTTCTTAAGACGTTCAAGCATGTTACCATTTGCAGATCTGCCAGTTTTCTTAAGCCTAACATATAAATCATTCATTCAAAACAAGAATAGACAAGTAATCAACACATAATCAACATCTAGGTTTCATTAGATCTAAGCAAACACAAGAGAGATCTAGCCTAGCATAGTAGAATTGAGACAAGAACAAGAGATAAACAACCAACACATAGACATATTGATTGAATTGAAAGTACACTTATCTCAATTACAATGCAAGGTCTCAAGGGTTTGGAACCCTTGAAAAACCTGTAAAAGAGGCACCAAAATCGTCTTTAGGGTTTCACCAAAACTTCTCCTTTAATGAAAAAACTAGAAAACTATATATAGGAAAAACAGTCTGACGGCGTCAAGAGTTAATTTTGACGCCGTCACCTCGCCGCCATATACTTCCTCGGACGGCCTTGATCCACTTATGACGGCCTATGTGACGCCGTCACCACCCACGGTATATTGATTTTGCCACTTTGACGCCGTCACGAGTCCTTCTGACGCCGTCACCACCTTCGGAGTTTAATTCTTCATATCTGACGCCGTCAAGATGTTGGTCTTGACGCCGTCACCTTGTATTTTCAGCATGGAAATTTGGTACTTAGCCGTTTTCTTCACTTTTATGCTCCAAAAACGTCCAAAATAGCTTCTTTTCCAGAATTCACTCTCCAAACACCTAAAATCACAAAAGGAACGATTTAGGGCAATATTTGATCAAATAAAGTCGGATTCGGGCTTAAATGACCCCCTAAAAACGGATCATTTTTCGCCTCATCATATACCTTTACACTTGAGATGTAACAATTCGCAATTTCAGGACAATTACTATTCCCGGGAAATTCACTATTCACATTTACTATTCATGTTACTATTCATTTCTTTCCGAAATTTTCCCGAAAGTTGATTTTTATTTGATATTCTCAAGTGATAAATCATTTCCATGGCAAATTAAATGTTTGACATCCGTCAGATCATTTTCGTAAAAGTTATTAAGGAATTACACGGAATTACACGTTTTAGGGTAAAACGTCAATCAGAAATTCTACGCACAACGAAATTCAACCCCGTCAGGTGACCCCACATCGGAAAAATGTTTGACACACTCATGATTTATTTGAGAATTAATCGTGACTGAGAAAAACATGACCAAAGACTTCCCAGCAGGTCACCCAAGCCTGTACTACTCTCGCATGAGCACGCTTAACCGTTTGGGCGATTAACCGTTAGACCACAAAACGCGTTTCTAAGAAGATTTGAGTTTTCAACTTATTAGAAAAATTTAACATATTCTTTCCCTCCCCCATTGACCAAAAATCATCCCTTGATTTTATAACTCATTTCGTGATTTTTAGGCTTACGGTTTGATGTCTAAAAGACATTTAATACCAACCGACACTAGACTGAGCCCAGTCTAGACATTATAAGTCATTTTAAATCATTTTTATCACATTAGAAAAGTAACATTTTACTTTTCTCAATATTACGCAATATTCAGCGTTTTACGCGAATTACGCGTTTTAGACCCGTGTTTCCAGTTTTTAGCAGGGTTTTAGCACCCGATAGATCCTACCACTCATTTTATATTTTATTATGGACTATATGGACATGTTTAACCATTCTTCCAAGTTCCATAATTTTACGACACCCGGTTTTACGTTTTGAGGCTTAATCATTTACGATTGGCATTTCCCGGAGTCAAAACTAACCAAGTATCTTGGATAATACCAAGAAAAGTCCACACCCTTGCTCTCCAAGCACTCCAAACCGACCTAGGAGGGGGGGAGTCATCCCATGTGGCTTCATCTCATGAAATTACCCTTAGATCATCATTTATTTACAACTTGGTCACCAAGTTGTAACCCTTTCCTAGTAAGCTTCCTAAATGGACCTATAAATACTCCCTCCCCTCCCATTTGTGCCGTGCATCCCCAACCACAAAACCACACCATCCTTTGCTTAATTCCTTCTAATTTCTAGCAAGGTTCAAGTGATTCTTCAAGGTAGAAACCCTAGATAGGTTATCATTCACCAAAACTCTTCCAATCCCTAATATACTTGGTGATTTATCTTGAGTTTAAATCCACTCAATTCACCTAAACCTTCATCATCCATCTTTCAAGAATACCAAGGGTAGAAAGATTGCATGAAGTGAAAAAGGGTTGAAGCAAGTCTATCAATGTCCTATCCTTACATGTTAACTTCCTTTCATCTTTGAAAGCCAAAAGTTGTGAGCCAAACCCTAACTTGATTCTTGTTAAATAATCATGTTCATGTTATTTACATATTATTTGTGCTATATATTGTCTTGTTATCATGTCCATGATGTATAAAAATGACCAAAACAAGTTATTGTTATTGATTGTTACAACAAGTTACTAAAACAAGTAAACTAGTGACTTTCTTGGTAAGACCTGATCAAAATGGTAAAAATATGATGTTAGATCATTACATATTACAGTAGAGGACTTAACAAGGAAACCATAGCAATTTGAACCACCTAAAACGAGTATACGAGTCAAAAGTTACGCCCATTTGAAGTTACCAAAGATTTCCGGCAAAACTGCCTAAACCTCCTGAATCGCATTCTGACTTTTTGAAAGTCCCACTTCTGGTCCGATTCATCAAAAAGTTAAAACACGAAAGTTGTCCGGAACGCCGTTTTCGTTCAGGAACAAAGAAGCTCGAGACCTAAAAACACTTTCCGAGTGATAAAATTCTTCAAATTCTAAACAGCCCATTTTTAGGCGAAAGTCACTAGATTATGGTTATACTTTGAAAGGAACAAGAGGTCTTATGACCTATAATCAAGACCACAAACATGACTAGAACCAAGGTTGAGTCTCATGACCTTGGAACAAGGACCAAAGGTCATGGCTAGGCCATGACAAAATGACCATAACAACTCACATAGGCGTAAACATGAAACAATGAGTTAGGCGATAACTTGAACAAGCAATTTGGATCTACTTCACTTAAAAGGAAACCATGAAATTTTACCAAGAGAACATGGTCATTTAAGGCTTATGAAGCTACCCCTAATAACAATCTTCATGTACAAATAAACTTTCCTAAGTTTATTCAAATATCGGACATGTAACCTTTCGGATCAAAACTTATATCTATATATTTCATCAACTACTACAATAGTAGGGAGCCTCATGTGAGGAGTTCATTATGTAAGCCGTCGAGATGAGTTGTGGATTTACGAGTTAAAGTGTCCTGGCTCCTCGAACGCTTACTAACATGACTTCTGAATTATGTCGGCCCGAACGGTAGTAAACGATAGACAAAACATACATGTTTCATGAATCATTACTTTCAAAGACTTACATTATACATCATACCACATCATGGACTAAATGCAAGATATATATATAGGCACTACTTCATATTCTTTACTCCAATCCTAAGTCGCAACATTCGATTATAGGTTGCTCGTAGAAACCTACACGATTCAACCGTTACATTCATTACTTGCTATCTTAACTTAAGGTGAGTTCATAGCCCCACTTTACATTACTTCAATGTTTTACAAACCCTTGGGGGGAATACATGCTATTATTTTTCTACTCGAACACAATGCTTTCTACTGTATGTTATTCGACTATGTTTTATTATCACTAAGTAACATCCTTGCCAAACCAAGATCCCTTAGTATGAACCATTTAATTACTTGCGAGGGTTACTTGCAAGTGAGCGCGAATATTGTGAATAGGCCTATTGGGATTGACGAATCCCATTTGTTTTGATTAGTTCAAACAAATGCATTAATATTTGAGACATTAGGTATGACGGCAAAGTACCTACCGGGATAAATCTGCCAATCGATATTGGTACACGTTAACGTTTTGGTTTCATAAGCTTAGTGTATAATACATTTTATGGGCGTATAATAACGTAGCCTACCTGTTTTGTTTTCCAAACATTGGTGTGAGTCTACAGCTCACACTACGATTATTGTGTTCAAACGATTTACCTACAAACACTACGATTATAGTGTTCAAACGATTTAACTACCAACACATTGTGTTCAATCGATTTAACAAACTCTATGAATATCACTCAACCTTTGTGTTGACCTCTCAAGCATGTATTTCAGGTTCATGACGATCAAGGATGGCACGGAAGGACACGGATACTCAAGAGGGCTATAAATTTTATTATCATTCAAAACTCATTCATTATACATTGTAAACATGGAACCAATTGGGACCTCATTTTGAAATCTCTGATATTTATATAATTTGAATGATACATCTTTTAAAACAACTCAATTGGAGTTCGTTTTCTATTATTGTGACTATTGTGCCGTCGAGTAACACCCAGTTTGAATTCCGCTGCATCCATGAATTGGGGGTGTTACAGATTGGTATCAGAGCCAGGTTATAGAGAAACGGGTCTAAGTGAGACCTAAACTATAACTACAATCACAAACAAAAACATTTTATAGCCTTCCGCTCTCCGTGTCTTCCATCCTCCAGACGATTATGGACTTAGTAAGCATGTTATGCTTCACAAACATATTAGTATATTGATATATACACACTAAGCATTTTATGCTACATGAACACATATAAGTATATTGATATATACACACTAAACATTTTATGCTACATGAACACATATAAGTATATTGATATATACACACTAGGCATTTTATGCTACATGAACACATATTAGTATATTGATATATACACACTAAGCATTTTATGCTACATGAACACATATTAGTATATTGATATATAAACTCGGTTTATTTTCAATCATTTATCTAAACAATGAACTAAACATATCTGTGTATGCCTATTCTAGGGCATTTCGACACAATCACATTCTCCCAATCATGTTCCTACTCCAACATTATATGTTCAAGACATTGTGAGATACAATGGTCTCATTCATTTTCCAAGACATTGTATGATACAATGGTCTTAATCATTTCTCAAATGTTTTGAGTCACACAATGGCCTAACCTACTTCCCAGACATTGTGAATTGCACAATGGTCTAACCTACTTCCGAGACATTGTGATTTGTGCAATGGTCTCTCGAATTATTCCACCACCTCATCAATATCATTTCATATGATATCAAAAACCCATCACAATCTATCGATTTCCAAACAAGAAATATGAGATTTCTAAAGGACAAACTAATCCATCATCGACAAAAGTTGAACTTTCTCTACATCCATCAAAGTTTTCTTCTGAAACCTTCATTGTTAAAAGTTTGTAATTCTAGCCCAGTATAGACTGTTTTAGAATTACTTCAACTTCCTTTCCACACATATCTACCCGTACTATCTTCTATGCAATGGAATGTGAAAACATACGTTACAAGTCTCTTATGGCGGGACTTGCAACTGAATGGTTTGACATCGCCTTTGTTTAGTGGACAGTTTCCCGAAAGCAACGGACGTATCACAAGTATACCTAATTTAGGTATTTGAAAATTTTATCGAACCTTGGCTAAATATAGACTAGTCACCTATATTTAACCTAGGGACAGTGGAATATAGTCTGACTAACTATATTCGACTTAAAATTTTCAAATACTGAGAATAGTTGTACTAGGGTTATGTTTAGATTGATTTCCTACATGAACACGATAAACCACCAAAATACATTAAAACAATCTAGAGACACGATAGTGTCTTACCACTCAGCAAGATCTTAACACCTTATTTGTATGATCTAAATTTCATTCTTGAAATTTTTCGTTTATGAGATAATCCGAACTACTATCTTGGGATAGTTATCAATTATTCTCTTCATCCTGTAGAAGTACTATCCTGTTTAGGTCCTAAGGATACCATTCCATCATAAACTTTTAAAATCTCTTAAGATTTTTAAAGCAAACTCAACATCTATACCTAAGAGTATTAATGTTAAGCATACACTAAGCACTTTTGTTCATCAACATATCACAACATTACCTTCACAACCGTGGCAAACACAAGCTCATTAACAGATCTTGATGCACTTTTAAAGCTCAAATCATCCTTAGTTACATCACAAGCACCCTCATCAGCTTTACAAGATTGAATATTCATTTTGTACTTTTGGAACACCAGTATCATCTCGTAATACACTACCTTGTAACTCACCGACTAAGTATGAATGTTGTGTAGGATGATTTGTAATTATTTGAATGGATTGGGATGCCTTTTCATTTAAATAAAGACATTGTAAATCACTAAACCATAAGTTTATATTTCCTTATCTACATTGTTTGGGATGCCTCTCTATGTAAATAAAGAATTATAAACAAGTGGGCTTATTTGTATCCGAAATAACATAAGTATGAAGTCAATAAACACTAGATACAACAACCGATTACCTACTAGGCTATGATTGCAATTACTATCTCAGTTCCTATTAATATTCGACTGCTATATAAATTTCCTTTGATAATCGACTATTACCATACCTTTCCTACATAAAAGTAAGCCTCATCCTACACCATACACTGAAATGACAAATCAAATTACATCACCAGTAATCCCAGACTTTAGTCCTCATAAGTAACCACACCTGTTCATCGACACACGACGCAGACCCCTAGAATTCCAAGTCGGAGACAGGGTTATGCTAAAGGTATTGCCTTAGAAAGGCTTAATACGACTCGGTAAACGAGGAAAACTAAACCCAAGATACATCGGACCATTCAAAAATCCTAGCCAGGGTTGGCCCTGTGGCGTACAAACTTGAGCTTCCATCAGAACTCAGTAGTGTACACCCCACTTTCCATGTATCTAACCTAAAGAAATGCTTGTCAGATGAATCACTCGTGATTCCACTCGATGAAATTCAACTCAATGACGATCTTCAATTTATTAAGGAACCCGTAGAAATCATGGACCGAGAGGTCAAACAACTCAAGCAAAGCCGTATTCCAATTGTCAAAGTTCGTTGGAACTCACAACTTGGTCCTGAATACACATGGGAACAAGAGGACTAGATACGTAAGAAATACCCACATCTTTTTACCAACAAAGTTTCTACTCCCAACACAAATTGATCTCCGGGACGGAGCTCTCATATGGGGTGGAGACTGTAACAATTCGCAATTTCAGGACAATTACTATTCCCGGGAAATTCACTATTCACATTTACTATTCATGTTACTATTCATTTTTACTATTCATTTCTTTCCGAAATTTTCCCGAAAGTTGATTTTTATTTGATATTCTCAAGTGATAAATCATTTCCATGGCAAATTAAATGTTTGACATCCGTCAGATCATTTTCGTAAAAGTTATTAAGGAATTACACGGAATTACACGTTTTAGGGTAAAACGTCAATCAGAAATTCTACGCACAACGAAATTCAACCCCGTCAGGTGACCCCACATCGGAAAAATGTTTGACACACTCATGATTTATTTGAGAATTAATCGTGACTGAGAAAAACATGACCAAAGACTTCCCAGCAGGTCACCCAAGCCTGTACTACTCTCGCATGAGCACGCTTAACCGTTTGGGCGATTAACCGTTAGACCACAAAACGCGTTTCTAAGAAGATTTGAGTTTTCAACTTATTAGAAAAATTTAACATATTCTTTCCCTCCCCCATTGACCAAAAATCATCCCTTGATTTTATAACTCATTTCGTGATTTTTAGGCTTACGGTTTGATGTCTAAAAGACATTTAATACCAACCGACACTAGACTGAGCCCAGTCTAGACATTATAAGTCATTTTAAATCATTTTTATCACATTAGAAAAGTAACATTTTACTTTTCTCAATATTACGCAATATTCAGCGTTTTACGCGAATTACGCGTTTTAGACCCGTGTTTCCAGTTTTTAGCAGGGTTTTAGCACCCGATAGATCCTACCACTCATTTTATATTTTATTATGGACTATATGGACATGTTTAACCATTCTTCCAAGTTCCATAATTTTACGACACCCGGTTTTACGTTTTGAGGCTTAATCATTTACGATTGGCATTTCCCGGAGTCAAAACTAACCAAGTATCTTGGATAATACCAAGAAAAGTCCACACCCTTGCTCTCCAAGCACTCCAAACCGACCTAGGAGGGGGGGAGTCATCCCATGTGGCTTCATCTCATGAAATTACCCTTAGATCATCATTTATTTACAACTTGGTCACCAAGTTGTAACCCTTTCCTAGTAAGCTTCCTAAATGGACCTATAAATACTCCCTCCCCTCCCATTTGTGCCGTGCATCCCCAACCACAAAACCACACCATCCTTTGCTTAATTCCTTCTAATTTCTAGCAAGGTTCAAGTGATTCTTCAAGGTAGAAACCCTAGATAGGTTATCATTCACCAAAACTCTTCCAATCCCTAATATACTTGGTGATTTATCTTGAGTTTAAATCCACTCAATTCACCTAAACCTTCATCATCCATCTTTCAAGAATACCAAGGGTAGAAAGATTGCATGAAGTGAAAAAGGGTTGAAGCAAGTCTATCAATGTCCTATCCTTACATGTTAACTTCCTTTCATCTTTGAAAGCCAAAAGTTGTGAGCCAAACCCTAACTTGATTCTTGTTAAATAATCATGTTCATGTTATTTACATATTATTTGTGCTATATATTGTCTTGTTATCATGTCCATGATGTATAAAAATGACCAAAACAAGTTATTGTTATTGATTGTTACAACAAGTTACTAAAACAAGTAAACTAGTGACTTTCTTGGTAAGACCTGATCAAAATGGTAAAAATATGATGTTAGATCATTACATATTACAGTAGAGGACTTAACAAGGAAACCATAGCAATTTGAACCACCTAAAACGAGTATACGAGTCAAAAGTTACGCCCATTTGAAGTTACCAAAGATTTCCGGCAAAACTGCCTAAACCTCCTGAATCGCATTCTGACTTTTTGAAAGTCCCACTTCTGGTCCGATTCATCAAAAAGTTAAAACACGAAAGTTGTCCGGAACGCCGTTTTCATTCAGGAACAAAGAAGCTCGAGACCTAAAAACACTTTCCGAGTGATAAAATTCTTCAAATTCTAAACAGCCCATTTTTAGGCGAAAGTCACTAGATTATGGTTATACTTTGAAAGGAACAAGAGGTCTTATGACCTATAATCAAGACCACAAACATGACTAGAACCAAGGTTGAGTCTCATGACCTTGGAACAAGGACCAAAGGTCATGGATAGGCCATGACAAAATGACCATAACAACTCACATAGGCGTAAACATGAAACAATGAGTTAGGCGATAACTTGAACAAGCAATTTGGATCTACTTCACTTAAAAGGAAACCATGAAATTTTACCAAGAGAACATGGTCATTTAAGGCTTATGAAGTTACCCCTAATAACAATCTTCATGTACAAATAAACTTTCCTAAGTTTATTCAAATATCGGACATGTAACCTTTCGGATCAAAACTTATATCTATATATTTCATCAACTACTACAATAGTAGGGAGCCTCATGTGAGGAGTTCATTATGTAAGCCGTCGAGATGAGTTGTGGATTTACGAGTTAAAGTGTCCTGGCTCCTCGAACGCTTACTAACATGACTTCTGAATTATGTCGGCCCGAACGGTAGTAAACGATATACAAAACATACATGTTTCATGAATCATTACTTTCAAAGACTTACATTATACATCATACCACATCATGGACTAAATGCAAGATATATATATAGGCACTACTTCATATTCTTTACTCCAATCCTAAGTCGCAACATTCGATTATAGGTTGCTCGTAGAAACCTACACGATTCAACCGTTACATTCATTACTTGCTATCTTAACTTAAGGTGAGTTCATAGCCCCACTTTACATTACTTCAATGTTTTACAAACCCTTGGGGGGAATACATGCTATTATTTTTCTACTCGAACACAATGCTTTCTACTGTATGTTATTCGACTATGTTTTATTATCACTAAGTAACATCCTTGCCAAACCAAGATCCCTTAGTATGAACCATTTAATTACTTGCGAGGGTTACTTGCAAGTGAGCGCGAATATTGTGAATAGGCCTATTGGGATTGACGAATCCCATTTGTTTTGATTAGTTCAAACAAATGCATTAATATTTGAGACATTAGGTATGACGGCAAAGTACCTACCGGGATAAATCTGCCAATCGATATTGGTACACGTTAACGTTTTGGTTTCATAAGCTTAGTGTATAATACATTTTATGGGCGTATAATAACGTAGCCTACCTGTTTTGTTTTCCAAACATTGGTGTGAGTCTACAGCTCACACTACGATTATTGTGTTCAAACGATTTACCTACAAACACTACGATTATAGTGTTCAAACGATTTAACTACCAACACATTGTGTTCAATCGATTTAACAAACTCTATGAATATCACTCAACCTTTGTGTTGACCTCTCAAGCATGTATTTCAGGTTCATGACGATCAAGGATGGCACGGAAGGACACGGATACTCAAGAGGGCTATAAATTTTATTATCATTCAAAACTCATTCATTATACATTGTAAACATGGAACCAATTGGGACCTCATTTTGAAATCTCTGATATTTATATAATTTGAATGATACATCTTTTAAAACAACTCAATTGGAGTTCGTTTTCTATTATTGTGACTATTGTGCCGTCGAGTAACACCCAGTTTGAATTCCGCTGCATCCATGAATTGGGGGTGTTACATGAGATTTGCTTGTCCTCAAGCAAATGAGCTTTTATTCTACTCAAAAGACAAGTTAGGGGTCATTTAACACTAATATAAAAGTAATTACAACAAATAATCGTTCCACTAAAGACCAATAGACAAGCACGGAGGTCATACACAAGCACCTCACAAATAGTGTTTAGATACTCACATCTCTCGGGTGTAATAAAGTAATATAACATTATGGAAATGGAAGATATCTCTCACTACCTGTCATAACAAAATAGATTACCATAGGCTTGGGAAAGGATCAAACCTCCACCACATGGCGTAAGCACCTAGGATAAACTATCAAAGAGGTCTTTTAAAGGGTTATAACGTTAGGTGTAGGGATATGAATTACACGGTTTTGTTGGATAAAGGAAGTTTTACTGGTGGCGAGTTAACAATCTTAGTTAATTACATGTACAAGTTGGCGTTGCTAAGCCAAGACTAGACTCGACTTAAGCTAATAAATGAAAAATAACAAAAACATAAAATAAACATGGAATAAAAACGGGATGGTAGTCCGTATGTTTTTTCTCTTTTTCTTTTTCTATTTTTTTTTCTTTTTCTTGTTTTTTTCTATTCTTTTTTTCGATTTTTTTTTTTTTTTTTTTTTTTTTTTTTTTTTTTTTTTTTTTTTGCATACACTCTTACCCTACCATCCAAAATAATACATCATAGGGGTATAAACGTTCCCCTTACACTTGAATCTTTACATACTTTACATTTAACTAATCTAATGACTCGAATTAAGAAAATCAAAACACTTGGAGCACTTTTAAGATTAACGTACATATGGGGGTAATATATTATGTTCTTCCCCATTACTCCATAAAATAATTACTTACCCATGAGTCCCAATCGTCCCAAAACAATATGTACAAGGATATGACTCGACTTAGCAACCATGTAATCAATTAGAAAGTTAACTTAGGGTTTAACAAATAACAATAATGCACTAAAAATGAGCGCATACACGGAAGGCTAAGGCGATTTGGGTGTACATTTAAGTGGGGTGTAACAAATTCTTCCTTTAAGTAAAATGCTTAAAGTTAGAAACGAAAAGATAGGCTCGGAGGGGTGTACTAGGGGTATCGTGTACTAAAAATGAGTACAACGCTAAGGGTGTGGGAAAAATTAGTTGACTTAACTAGCCAAGTAATATGACTTAAATGGTCAAGTAATTATAATACGGGTTTAACACAAGGGTAATCCTAATGCCTCTTATCATGTAGTAAATCCTACCACACGAATGTAGTCTCACTAGCGGTCTCGGGATGCATCACTAACGCAAGTTCTAGAATCTAAATGCTACCGGTACACTCATAAGCACCAATAATAAATGCTTTTCCTATCAAATCTAAAGGCGAACCTCACATTTTTGGGTGGAAAATTTTTCTGAATATACGGTTATGTGCTAGTCATACAACCTCCTATCCATGAGACGCTTGCTATGGCTAAAGTTTCACTCCTAAATGTTGTAAAAAATTTTAAATTTGGCGCTAAAATTACACTAACAAGTATTTCTCGTAGTTTTATTACTCATCTACTATCAAACAAAACAAACTCAAGCGAAAGTGCATATGTAAGGTATCATCTTTTTACCCTCCCCTTACACTTAAGATGAACATTGTCCCCAATGTTCAAGTAAAGAATGTAAAAGTTAAGAAGTAAAGAGAATGAAATCAAATACTCCCCTGATTCGCTCGGTATGGATTTTAGTTGGCCAGGTTAAATCTTCTTCCAAGAAAACGAACAATCAAAGTTTCCTTTCCAGAATATAAATCATCTTCTTGTCACAAATAACCTGTAAATCCTGACAAAAGTAGACAAGGCAACCTCGCGTAAAAGCGGCGGCATCCTATATAAGTTACTAAATCCTAGAAAACAAAGTAAGATATAATGCTTGTGGAATGAAGTTTGCAGATTTCCTGGAGATTATAAAACTTAATAATTCACAAAAACCATAAGACTCCGTTAGAAAAACAAAACCGGTAAAATTTCCAGATTTTTTTGACTCCTGACGCCGTCAGAATGGACCTGCAGAAATTCTTATGTTAAGTTTCCGGAAAATTTCTGGAAAAACTTTGTCCTACTTCCTGGAAAATCCTGCAAAACTTCATTATGACTCAATACAAGCATTTGACTCTAACAAATACGAATATACATGTTCATTAAATATTGTGGAGAATCATGATCGGTTTGTTTCTTAAAAACATATTTGGGGTTTCCCATTACACTTATTTTTTGCAAAAATACCTTTAGGTTGAAGTTAAGACTAGGCTAAACAACATAATAAAGTATTTCACATTTTAGTAGAGAAACATGATCAACCAACAATAAAAACAAAGCATGCATACGGAAGCAAATAACAATCAAACAAATAAAAATCACACAAAACATGGGTTGCCTCCCAAGAAGCGCTTTTCTTTATTTACTAGTCTTGTAGCTAGACTCAAAGTCGTGGGTTACTACGTGATCTCATCATTGGTTCCACTCTCCGATCGTAAATATTCCTTGTAGAAACCAATCACCTTTTTCTCAATCGCCCCCATAATCATTTGGGCAAATTCTTCATCGACCTTATACCTTGGTCCAAGGGCCAAGCAATCTTTGTAGTAAAGACTCCTTTTTTCCCAAACATAGTCCATGCCCTTTTTCTTATCCTCCTCATCAATATCCTCAAAAGCACCAACGTTATCACTATCAAAACGAGATATAAAGCGAAATTCTTTCATCCTATTCGGCATCCTATAAGTGATACTATCGGTGTTACTTGCAAACCGGATCGTGCCTTCTACCTCATCATATTCTAACTTAGACTCCTCAACAAATGGTTTGCCAAACACAACATTGGATAATCGACAATCAATAACATTAGCAAGATCCTCCACAATCATAAAGTCGGTGACAAAAGTGAAATTACCAACAAAGACACGTAAACCTCTAACTCTCCCGACAAAGTTACAAACTCCACCGGGGTACTTGGGATCCCTTCTAGGTTCAAGTCTTGTTTCCATTATATCATTATAAACAGTTGAGGACATAATGTTGATTGGAGATTTGAAGTCAATGTAAGCATTGCTAATGTGCTTATATCCAATCATACATGGTATCTTAGCACTCTTAGGATCGCCTCTCTTGATCTTAGGTTCAATTATGGTGAAAGGAGATCGCGGGTTATCAATAAGATTATTATAGTATGCAATCTCCTCCTTAGTGGGGTATAGATTAAAGTAGTCGTTAAGCCTCGGATCCATTGCCTCCTCTTCTAGTCTCTCAACAATATTCACAAAGTCATTAGGCCCTAGGTCCTTATTTGAATACAAGGCGGTTGCTAGGTCACTAAATGTATGTTCGAGTTCAATCTTAACCAATCTATTAAGCTCTCTAAGCTCTCTAATCTCACTCTCAATCTGTTCACGTAACACAGCCACTTCTTCAGGGGAAAGGGGTGGATTCGCGTTTTCCATAATGGTCAACGGAATAGTCAATGGGGTTAATTTACTAACAAAGGCACAAAGAAATGAGATAGACTAAAGAAGACCTAAAAATAAAAATAAAAATCTTATTAGATAGGAATCTAGCAAGTAGACCTAATAAAAAGAAATCCTAACCTAGACAATAACTATTCCCCAGGCTGCGGCGCCAAAAACTTGATGCGTGGGAATCGCACCTTGCTTTACCTCTCGAGGGATCTCGAGAAGCTTACAACCCCCACCAGGCAGTGTACCTGATCGTTGTAGTATAGTATAGTGACAAGTACCGGGGGATTGATCGTTCAGCTTAGGAATAGTGTCGCTAGGATTAGAAAACCTAATTAATAGTTCTAGAGGTGAGAGATGATTATTTTTGTATTTTTATATTTTTATGAAAGCAATTAAAATCTCGGGTTTTGAAGGAGTGGGCGGAATTAGTTGCTAATCAACTAACCCAAAGCTAAGATGCAATCAAAATAAAATAATAAAAATGAAATTAAACTAATTAAACTAAGGTTGTGAGCAGTAATTGGAGAAATTGTGTTTACTTAGACTTCACTACTCCCTAGATATCTTTTACATGTTAATTACTTGTTACACTTGTATGAATGACGGATTGTATTCCTTAATACAATTCGTGGGGTGGCATACATAACTCCCCAACTCTATGAGCTCTTATCTCCTCCTACACCATGACCCAACACAACTATAGGGATTGTAAACAGTGGCTCATGCATTAAATACAACCAATAAAGACCTAGTACGCCTCGGTTCATGTTTCTTAAGACGTTCAAGCATGTTACCATTTGGAGATCTGCCAGTTTTCTTAAGCCTAACATATAAATCATTCATTCAAAACAAGAATAGACAAGTAATCAACACATAATCAACATCTAGGTTTCATTAGATCTAAGCAAACACAAGAGAGATCTAGCCTAGCATAGTAGAATTGAGACAAGAACAAGAGATAAACAACCAACACATAGACATATTGATTGAATTGAAAGTACACTTATCTCAATTACAATGCAAGGTCTCAAGGGTTTGGAACCCTTGAAAAACCTGTAAAAGAGGCACCAAAATCGTCTTTAGGGTTTCACCAAAACTTCTCTCCTTTAATGAAAAAACTAGAAAACTATATATAGGAAAAACAGTCTGACGGCGTCAAGAGTTAATTCTGACGCCGTCACCTCGCCGCCATATACTTCCTCGGACGGCCTTGATCCACTTATGACGGCCTATGTGACGCCGTCACCACCCACGGTATATTGATTTTGCCACTTTGACGCCGTCACGAGTCCTTCTGACGCCGTCACCACCTTCGGAGTTTAATTCTTCATGTCTGACGCCATCAAGATGTTGGTCTTGACGCCGTCAGCTTGTATTTTCAGCATGGAAATTTGGTACTTAGCCATTTTCTTCTCTTTTATGCTCCAAAAACGTCCAAAATAGCTTCTTTTCCAGAATTCACTCTCCAAACACCTAAAATCACAAAAGGAATGATTTAGGGCAATATTTGATCAAATAAAGTCGGATTCGGGCTTAAATGACCCCCTAAAAACGGATCATTTTTCGCCTCATCAGCCCCGAACTCTAGGAGAGTATTCCCGTCCTAGCCACCAAGGTTATCGAAACACTATAGAGCTCACCCAAGGAGCCAATGTGTCCCCCTTGCGATCCGACACTATCCGGTTGGTGCAAAGCGGATGTGCATTCCATGGACTTCGTTCCGAAGATCCTAATCAACGTCTCAAGGATTTCCTTAAAATCGTAGATTCTATAGACCTTGATGTTAAAACTAGAGAGTCGACCCAATTACGCCTATTCCAATTCTCTCTACGTGATCAAGCTAGTCAATAGCTTGAACGTTTACCCGCGGGATCCATCACCTCATGGGATGATCTCACCACTCGTTTCCTTGCTCAATTTTTCCCACCGGGGAGAACTACCAAGCTTAGAAATGATATCTTGATGTTCCAACAACGTCAAGGTGAAACTCTATATGAAGCATGGACTCGTTTCAAGGACTTACTCCAAAAAGTCCCTCATCATGGCATAGATCTTTGGCTCCAAGTCCAAATCTTATATGACCATATCGATCTCTCCAGAAGGCGAACCATTGACCAATCGGCCGGTGGTAAGCTACGTGATCTAAGTGCGAAAGAATCATGGGAACTCATAGAAGATCTTGCTCTCTATGACAACGAAAGTTGGAATGATCCCCGTGATTTGAACAAAATGGTCAAGGCAATATTTTTGCCTTCGAACAATTCTAGCACTCCCGACCGTAGGATCATGGAACTTGAGGACCAAGTCAAGTTTCTCATGAAATCTTACAAAGCTCCTAAGCCTTCTAGCCAAGTGAACAAAATCACTTCTTCATGCGAATTATGTAGTGGTCCCGATGACACTCGTGATTGCGTGGAACTCCCCAGAACAGCTTTTGCGGACTACGCATCCTCGCGTACCGATGAAGCGGGAGATAAGTGGTACACTTTCAAACCCGAGCCAAATCCTTATAGTGATTCCCACAATCCTTATTGGAAAAATCACCCGAACCTTAGGTGGAAACAAAACCAAAATAATTTTTCCAATCCGCTTAATCGTTACCAACCAAACGGTCCACCCTCCAACGGCACTTTCAACAACAATCTTTCTAATAACTATGGTAGTACCAACAATCTTGAAGGATTGATGTCCAAGTTTATGACATCTCAAGAAGCTCGCATATCTAAGTTTGAAGCCGATTTCAAGCAAAAGCAAAGCGAGATGACCACCAAAATTGACACATTATTGAAAGTTCTCAATGACTGAGATATGGGAGCACTCCCAAGCAATACGGTCAAGAACCCGAAACTAAACGTTAATTCCATATCATCGGTTTCGTCACCCACTTCTTGTCCGCAATACTACTCGGTTAAATCAATGAGCACGTGTTTCAAGCAAAACCAAATTCTTCAAAAGGACCAATTGAATGAAACACCCAATATCAAAGTGGTCAAAAGCATAGTTGAAACACCTCCTACACAAGACCTTGACGATGAATTCAAGGAGCTCCACCTTGAACGCCCCGTCATTGATGTCTTAGCCCGTGCTCCCTACTATAGTGCCCTCCTAGAAAAATATGAGAAATTTAAATTAGGTAAAAATGGAACCGCCTTCGTTCAAAACAAGTTGCCTAAGAAGCTTGCTGATGCAGGCATATTTGTTTTGCCTTGTAAGATAGGAAAATCCGAATTTTTCGACACACTAGCCGATTTAGGATCAAGCCTCAACTTGATTCCCTTATCCCTTTTCACCACTCTTAAGCTAGAAAAGTTAGAGGAGACGGAGGTACTAATTGGTCTAGCGGATGGGAGTATTGCCCACCCGGTTGGGATGAACAAGGATGTAGTTGTTCACGTAGGGAAGTTAACTATTTTAGCGGATTTTCACGTCCTAGATATGGTTAGTGATACTACATGCCCATTGTTAGTAGGAAGAGGGTTTTTAGCAACCGCTAGCGCCATGATAGATTGTAAGGAGTCTAAGATAGCGGTAGGTGAGGGCGATACTTGGTCGGTATATGATGTTAAGAAACATAGCTACGATTGTGAGGACGAACCGACACCAATTGGGTAGAGATGAATAGGAGACCATCTAGATATGGACCTTGGATAGAAAGAAACTTTATAGGACCTCAACACCCATTCTATCTAGAAAAAGATTTCATCGATAAAACACATTCGATGGAACAACTCATAGCTAGAGATGAAGAGCTAGACCCTTTTGAGGACCCCCTAGTCTTTAGGAAAATGATTGAGTTCTTATGCGTGATGCCTATTAACATAGAGATGAACAAGTGGAAAAGAGAAGGGGATAAGTGTAAATGGAGATGGGACAAGCCACCTAAGGAAGGTGACGGATCATGGCATATGAAGATGATTTTATATGATCCGGATGGTGAAAAGTTTGAAAGGTCATACTGAACTAAGAAAACCGATAGGAAGTTGAAACCCAAGTTTGATCCCAAAGATGTCCTTAATGAGGAACTCACTCATATAACGTAATTGCCCATGACCTTGAGTCTAGCTACAAGACTCATAAATAAAGA
Source organism: Artemisia argyi (assembly GCA_030686995.1). Lineage (NCBI taxonomy): Eukaryota > Viridiplantae > Streptophyta > Magnoliopsida > Asterales > Asteraceae > Artemisia > Artemisia argyi. Next base: position 62,744,551 of record CM060699.1, on the reverse strand, counting down.
AAAGCGCTTCTTGGGAGGCAACCCATGCTTTGTGTGATTTTTATTTGTTTAAGTGTTTTTTGTCTCCGTATGCATGCTTTATTTTTATTGTTGGTAGATCATGTTTCAAAAATAAAATGGTGAAAATACTTTATTTTGTCGTTTGACTTCGTCCTAACTTCATACAAAGGGATTTCGCAAAAGATAAGTGTAAGGGGAAACCCCAAACATGTTTTTAAGAAACGAAAATTGATCCTGATTTTCCACAATATTAAATGGACATGTATATTCGTATTTGTTAGAGTCAAATGCTTGTATCGAGTCGTAATGATGTTTTGCAGGATTTTCCAGGAAGTAGGACATAAGTTTTTCCAGAAATTTTCCGGAAACTTAACGTAGAGATTTCTGCAGGCCACTTCTGACGGCGTCATAAGTTTACTCTTGACGGTGTCATGTGTAAAATTCTGGAAATTTTGTGAGTTTTGTTTTTCTAACGGAGTCTTAAAGTTTTTGTTAATTCTTTAGTTTTATAAGGAAATCTGCAAACATTCATTCCACAAGCATTATATCTTACATTGCTTTCTAGGATTTATTAGTATATATAGATTGCCGCCGATTTTACGCGAGGTTGCCATGTTTGTTTTCTCAGATTTAACAGGTTATGTATGACAAGAAGATGATTTATATTTCTGGAAGGGAAGCTTTGATTGTTCATTTTCTTGGAGGAAGATTGATGAGTGTGTAAATACTCATCATTTCTGTTACATTTAAGCTGCAAAAACATATGAAAACACACAGGAATGCCTTGAAATACATAAAATTATCCCTAGATTGTGTTTTTATGCAAAAGGATTGAAAACTGATGAAAAACAAAACATTTTACATAATTTACAGTTTCAGTCCCTAAACTTTGGAAAATTGGCAAAACTAGTCCCTGGTAAATCAAAACATGCAAAATATCATCAAAGGTCCTTAGGGATTCATACGTTGTCAAGAAAAGTCCTTTAAAGTTTAAAAATTGAAAAATGGCAATTTTGGTCCCTCAACTTTGAAAAGTGTCAAAAATAGTCCCTAAGGTTTTGTAAATACAAAAATATGGAAAATAAGCCTTGTACTATTCTAAATTGACAAAATTGGTCCTTATGATAACTTTTGAGAAATTACAAAATAAACCCTTCAAGTTTTGGGAAATTACAAGTTTGGTCCCTGGAGTTTCTAAATTGGCAGATTTGGTCCCTGAGGTTTAAAATAATAAAATTTATACTTGTGGTCCTTGTACTAATGGTTAATTGCAGGTTCCGTCCTTATTTGAAGTTTGGGAAAATTACATATCAGGTCCCTCAATTTTTGTCAAAATACAAAATTGGTCCTTGTTTACTAAAAACCAATCGGACCCCTTATTTACTATAAACCCCAATCCAATCCAAACACAACTAGCCTAGCCCACCCCTTTTATATTTTTTGGGCCTGATCTTTTCCCAGCCCACCAAATAAACCCAGTCCACACCCCCTTTATAATAATACCAGGGTTTGACCCTGGTCAAAATACCACCACCCCGCCATCACTATTCACCCGTCTCTCCCATACCATCCAGTCACATACCAGGTGGTTTTTACCACCTGTTTTCACCCTCCACCTCACTACTCTACTCACCCACTCCCTCCACCACCTCTGTGACTACAACCCACCACAATAAATGCACTTCTCACCCAAAATTCCCTCCAAACCAGTTCCACTCCTCTGTTTTCCATCCTAAGCCCCAACTTGCATCAAAAATATCTTCCATGTCTCCCTACACCTCATACATCATTCCAAAGTTCTTTAATTGCAAAATCTCTGCCTCAAGCAACCTTTGTGGAATTTGGCACCAAAATGAGTTTAAATGGTCAAGATGAGTTTGACTGAATGGAAGGCTAGGATTAATAGTGGGAAAAGATCTTTGGCCAAGTTGGAAGATATTTGGTGATAAATACCAGAGGAAAGACAGAAGAGAATAATAATCATCATTTGTAATTTAGTTTATGAAAAAAGTAGCCTAATTAAACTAGTTATCACCTAGTGTAATCTTTAAATTCTGTTGTTGTAAGTGTTTATTAGCTTTGCTAAGTGTAATAAACAACTTGGTTACTCAGTTTCAATCTATCTTTTAAGTTTTCAAGAATTTCACTTTGTCCCATTTTCATATCAAGTCATTTAATTTCAGTTTGATGTTTGTTAATTAGAGGATTCTAATAACACTACTTGGTTCTCAGTAAGCCATAGCAAGCTTTTAGATACTCAAAATCAGCAAGGATCACTAAAAAAGGAAAATACAAAAAGAAATCAAGTAAATTAGGAAAATAAACTAGAAATCTGTGAAGAAAGCTGGAGCAAGTGCTATTCTGGATTGCCTTGGTTATAGTGCTTTGTGGAAAGCTATAGGAGTGGTTAATTGTTCTTGGTTCTCAGTTGTGCCCTGGATTCAAGTTGTAAGCTAATTTCTTGATTTTTGGCATTTACTGTATTAGTTCTTAATTTAGCTTAATCTTTCTTGTTTTATGCTTATTTGGTATTGGTTAGTGATAAGATAGATTAATATTGGTAGTTTGTTTGTTGAAAATCTTAGTTGCTAGTAATTTCATTAGACAGTTAAAATTAGCTTAGTAGTGATTCTTAGTTTATAGTTGTTAATTACTGTGTAATTGTGTTTATCTGATCTCATATCATCATAATCAAGTGTTAGAATTCAATTTCATGGTTTAAATCAGTGTTATACAACACTAATCAAAAGAATACCCTTGCTAAGGTGTGTTTGGATCAAGCTGTTTCACTAGGTATATGCATGTTATTGTGCTTAATTTTTGTTACTGTATGTTTATTTAGATCACACTAGCTCAGTTCTGTCATAATAAGTAGGTCTTATTAGTTAAAAAGTCAAAATAGGTTGTAATTCCACCCTATCTGTTAACTGTTAGTGTAATAAGTCTCATATTCCACATATTAGCTTAGAATTAGATAACCTAGCTTAATTTCAACTTATTATAGCTTAACTTAACTTAAGTAATCAGTAAATTAGGATCAAAGCTCACTTTAGTCAAACTTAGTGTTAATATAAAAAGTCAATTCGCAGCTTACATGTTTTTTGAATAAACTTTGGAATTTCATTGTGAACTTGTTAATTGATATTAGGACTTGAGCTTGTAGGATTATAAAGTCTTGTTGCTGATCTCCTTGTTACTATTTTTATTAATTTTTATCTAGCTGATTATAGAGCTTAATTTGTGCTTAACTTTTGGTGATTCTTCATAAGCCTCCCCTGAACACAGTTTTGATACTCACTTTCACAAGCTTGCATAAGCTTGTTTAGTGAGTGTTGGTCTGAGTATTTTGGTTGCTTGTGATGCCCATGTGGCTAGTTATCTGAACTAAGTGCTTATTTGCTTTTATCTGCTTATCTGTACTGCTTATCTTGCTTTAACTTGTGCTATCAAATAAACCTAATCACTGATCACTCAGTGTAAACAAGTAATTTCACAAGCCCATCATAAGCTCATTAATGAGTTTTGGCTTGTGATCTTTAGCTCTTTAAGAAGCTAAGCAACCTATCTTATCAGTTCAAGCTTTAATTTTCACTCACATGCCCTTTTACTAGGGCTGCATCTCAGCTTAAGCTTGTCCATTCACTCAGTTCACTGAGTGAACCAGTCAACCCACCACACTTCATAAGCCCTTAATAAGCTAACTAGTGGTCCCCACAACCCAAATTTTGTTCCTTCCAACCCCCCTCCTACCAGGGTTGAAGTTTTGACTCTTTGTTTGACCTTGGAACCTGTGGACCCCACCTGGAATTACCTCAAAAGGTTGTCCCATTTTCTGTCTCAGGAACCAAATAAGCAAGTGCTTATTGTGGTCTTTTGGCTTATTCAGTGAGCTTATATCATCAATTCTAGCTTATTAAATTCCAATTAACTTAGGTGAACCAAATTTCACCTTGGTGGACCCCACTTAAGCTCATTTGAGCTCATTTCCTTCAAAGTCAACAGAAAAGTCAACTGTTTGGGCAAATAAGCACTTTCAGTGCTTATTCTGAGTTTCCAAGTTAGTTGTTTTTATTATAGTTTCTTATTTTAAGTATTTTAATAGTTTTATAAAAGAAAAACCAGAAAAACCCAAACTTACTTATAGTGATAGCTTCTATTTAATAGAAACTATCTATTTAATTTTCTTTTTAGCTTATTTATAAGCACTTCTGCTATTTTATATTTTTATTAAATCTATTATATATTAAAGTAGTTTTATAAATTTTTCCAGATTTTTCTTTTGTCATCTAGTGTTATTTAGAATTAATATTAGTTAAATTAATAATTAAATAATAAATAAGAATTAAATAGCATAATTAATTTTTATATGGTAACACCTATATTTTATATTTTTCCTATCTTCTATAAGTCATAAAATAATTTTAGAAATTTTCTTGTGATTTATACTGTTCCTTGACTAGTTTTCATAATTTAATTAGTTTAATTAGATATTAATTAATAAATATAATAATAATTAGTAAATTAAATTAAAAATACATAATATAAACTTTTTATAATTTTTTAGGATTCCTATGATGGTTAATTAGATATATAAAATTTTTCATAATTATCTAAGTCTTTTTTGTAATTATAAATAAGTTAATCAATATAATTAGTTAAATAATAAATAAATAATAAATAATTAATAATAAATAGATAAATAGTGTGAAAAATATAATTTTAATTTTAAAATAAGTTTTAAAATATTTTAGATTTTTAGATATTTTAATTTTAATTTTCTAGACTTATTTTACATTTTCCTAATTATTAGTTAATTACTAAATAATTAATAATAGTTATTAAATAAAAATAATTAATTAAATAGTTTTTAATTATAAAATAAGTGTTTTAAATTTATTTAATTTGCATTTAAGCCCCTAAGGTTTGCAAAATCCTACTATAAGTTAAATTTGTTTTTGTTTACGTTTAATTAGTAAACGTTTACGTTTTCAGTCTCTTTTTCACTTGTACTTATCTGATTTCACGTATTAGTTGATATAGCTTATTAAAGCTATTCACTCTTATATTTTAGTAGTACAAATCACTTAAACCCTTTTTCCTGTTCAATTCACCTGATCTAGAAGTCGTTTTATTTCAGATTTCACATCTCGTTGGAATCTAACGATCCGGGGAAACACTAAACTCACCGGAGTATTGGTTTAGGCTGTTTGACTTGTTGACCATTACTTGGTTGATATTATCTGACTGTTTCGGACCAATCAAAAATTTGGCGCCGCTGCCGGGGAGGTGTGCTGCGTATTACGACTTTTTGAAATATCTGTGAGTTTGAATTATCACACTTTGTTATATATCATCTTTTTGTTCATATTTTATTTTCTATTTGTAATTTCCCGTCACTCTAAGGATTCTTAGAGTCGTCTCTAGTGCATGCGCACTCGTTCTTCTAGGTCAACAAGCCCTTTACGTGAGCTTGTCAGAATTCCTCGAAGACGCCGTAGACGTTCTGCCCCAACAGCCATATCTGAGGAACGTGCTGTTTCACCTAAGAAAGTTATCATGGCGGAAGACCGTCCGATGAATGAGCTTCTCCAAGCACCCATTGAGGGTTACGGAGACGCTATTGTTGTCCCAGCCATCGTGGCTGAATACTTTGAGCTCAAAACCGGGTTACTAAATCTAGTAACTTCAAGCCAATTTTATGGTTTTGAGAGGGATGATCCCCACGCTCATATTCGATGGTTTAACAAAATTACTTCAACCATCAAATACAAGAACGTCCCTTCCGAAGCAGTCAAACTTCTTCTTTTCCCATTTTCTCTTGAGGGAGCAGCCCGGATTTGGCTGGAAAAACAACCTCCTCGTTCAATAAACTCATGGGAAGATTTAGTTACCAAATTTGTAAACGAATTTTTCCCCCCGTCCAGAACGACAAGTCTTAAAAATGAAATCATCAAATTTACTCAAAGGTTTGATGAATCGTTTGGTGACGCATGGGATCGTTTCAAAGAATTGCTTCATCAATGTCCTCATCATGGTTTCACTGAATTAATGCAAATTGACACGTTTTATAATGGTGTGAGTCAATCTGACCAAGATTCTCTCAATGCCTCCGCGGGAGGTAATTTTTTGAGCAAAACCACAAAAGAAGCTTTAGAAATCATTGAAAATAAGTCCAAAGTCCACACTACACGCACAAAGCTATATAACTCCCAAGTGAGTGCTGGTCCTTCTACTTCATCGCCCGTGAGTACTTCTAGCACCGATGCTAAGATAGACAAACTCACGGACGCCATTCAAGCTTTGGTTATCTCAAACCAGAAAAAAGTCACTTTCACACAAAACCCTTCACATGCTGAAGTAAAAAAGGTGGAAGTTTGTGTCACTTGTGGTGGCCCACATGCTTACTACAATTGTACTGCCACCGATGATAGTCCTTTTGAAGCCAATGCCTTAGCCGGTACTACAAATCAGGGAGGTAATCAATACCGTCCTCAAATTGAACCAAGTTACCGTGCTAACACACATATGGGACCACCCGGGTTTAATCAAAACCCAAATTTGCAAAACCGAAACCAGAACCAACCACGAATGAACCAAGGTTATCAAAACCAAGGGAATTTCCATCCTGGACAGAATCAAGGTTTCCAGAATCAAGGAAACTTTAACAGAAACAATTTCAACCCCGGAAATCATTTTCAGGGAAATGGTAATCCAAATCAAGGGAATTTTCAGCCACAACAAGGTTATAATCAAAATAATCGTGTCCAAAATTTCCCTAACCAAACACAAGCCATTCTCCCAGCTCCACAACCATCATCCGATGAGTTGTTAAAGCAGTTCATGAAAACTCAAGAAAAGACAAACAGGTTGTTGGTCAGCCAAATTTCTGAAATCAAGAAATCTTTAAATGAACAACCCTCGGGCTCTAGAAAACTTCCGAGCAACACGATCGCAAACCCGAGGGGCGATGCAAAGGCGATCATGACCAGGAGCGGAGTTTCATATGATGGACCTACTGTTCCCACTACCCTTCTACTTCTTCTCCCAAGGTAGTGGAAAATAGCGTCGAGGAAAATAAGGACGAAGTACTTCCTACTCATAAGGGAGGTACCCAAGACGTCCCACCTCATGTTGTCCCGAAACCCAAACCAAAACCTAGAGTTGTTTTTGAACCAAATGATATTCCAGTTGAAACACCTCAGTCCAGACCTTCTACCTCCTCTATTCCTTACCCCTCACGCTTGAGTGAACAAAAGCTCCGTGAAAAAGCTAGTCACCAGATGGATAAATTCTTTCAAATCTTCCAAGATTTGCATTTTGACATTAGCTTTGCGGATGCTATTATTCTGATGCCCAAATTTGCATCGACAATCAAACACTTGTTAAGCAACAAGGAGAAACTATTTGAAATGGCAAAGACTCCCTTGAATGAGAACTGCTCTGCAGTTCTTTTAAAGAAGCTTCCCGAGAAGCTGGGAGATCCTGGAAAATTTCTAATACCATGTGTATTTCTGGGAATGGTTGATTGCTATGCCTTGGCCGATCTTGGTGCAAGTATCAACCTAATGCCATACTCAGTTTAGAAGAAACTTTCTCTTCCTGATCTTACTCCTACCTGCATGACTTTAGAGCTTGCAGACCGATCGATATCTCGTCCTCTCGGCATTGCCGAGGACGTGTTTGTGAAGGTAGGAGAATTTCATCTCCCCGCTGACTTTGTAGTGGTTGATTTCGATGCCGATCAAAGGGTCCCTCTCATTGTTGGGAGGGGTTTCCTTAGAATTGGCCATGCTCTTATCGATGTATTTGAGCAAGAAATCACTCTGCGTGTAGGTAATGAAGCTGTTACATTTAACCTCGATCAAACCTCGAGGTACTCCTCCAATTATGATTCTGAAGCAGTTAATCAAATAGATATCATAGACATTGCTTCGGAGGAGTATTCTCAAGAGTTTCTTGGTTATTCTCATAATTCTGTGAGTGGGGATGCCACTCCATCATCTGAACCTATCATTTCCGACTCTTCCCCTTCTCTCACTCCGTTTGAGGGAAGTGATTTTCTTTTGGAAGAGGTCGAGGCTTTTCTCAAAAGTGATTCAGTTCCATCAGGAATTGATAACACTGAGATTGATCTGGAGGGAGATATTCTTCTCCTTGAGAGATTGCTAAACCAAGACAATTCTCCTCCACTCCCTCCCGTACAACTTCATAATCAGGAAATCAAATATGTTGAGGAAACTGATGATTTTCCTGAGGTCGAACTCAAGGACTTACCTCCTCATCTTGAATACGCATTCTTGGAGGGTGATGATAAATTACCCGTCATTATTGCTAAAGGTTTAAGTATTGAGGAGAAGATTGCTCTCATAAAGGTCTTGAAGTCAAACAAGCAAGCAATTGCTTGGAAACTCTCCGATATTAAGGGTATTAACCCAGATTTTTGTACACACAAAATCTTGATGGAGGATGACTTCAAGCCTGCAGTGCAACATCAAAGAAGGGTGAATCCAAAAATCCATGATGTGATTAAACAAGAGGTCCTTAAACTTCTTGATGCAGGATTGATTTACCCTATCTCTGACAGTCCATGGGTTAGTCCTATTCATTGCGTCCCAAAAAAGGGTGGCATTACTGTTGTCACTAATGAGGAAAATGAGTTGATTCCAACTCGGTTGGTTACCGGATGGCGTGTTTGCATTGACTATCGTAAGTTAAATGACTCCACCCGCAAAGACCAGTTTCCGCTGCCCTTTATGGACCAGATGCTTGAGAGATTAGCAGGAAACGAGTACTATTGTTTCCTTGATGGTTTCTCAGGATACTTTCAAATCCCCATTGATCCATCGGATCAAGAAAAGACTACCATTACATGCCCTTATGGAACCTTTGCTTATAAACGTATGCCTTTTGGCTTATGTAATGCTCCAGGTACGTTCCAGAGGTGCATGATGGCTATATTTACCGACATGATCGGTAAAACTATGGAGGTCTTTATGGATGACTTTTCGGTCATTGGGGATTCATTCCAAACATGTCTCACCAATTTAGAAAAAATGTTGAAAAGGTGTAAAGACACCAATCTATGTCTAAATTGGGAAAAGAGTCACTTTATGGTCAAAGAGGGCATTGTCCTCGGCCATAAGATTTCCAAGAATGGTATTGAGGTTGACAGAGCTAAGGTTGATGTCATTGCAAAACTGCCTCACCCTACTACCGTCAAAGGTATTAGGAGTTTCTTGGGTCATGCCGGTTTCTATCGTCGATTTATACAAGATTTTTCTAAAATCTCACGGCCTATGACTCATCTCCTTGAAAAGGATACTCCTTTTCTCTTCTCACCAGAGTGCATCGAAGCTTTTGAAACATTAAAGAAAAAGCTTACTGAGGCACCCATTCTTATTGCCCCCGACTGGGATTTACCCTTCGAGCTTATGTGCGATGCAAGTGATTTTGCTATCGGTGCAGTCTTGGGGCAACACAAAACGAAACACTTTCAGCCTATCCACTACGCAAGCAAAACTATGAACGAAGCTCAAACACATTACACCACTACTAAAAAAGAATTATTAGCTCTGGTGTATGCCTTTGAGAAATTTCGGACATACTTAATCTTGACTAAAAGCGTAGTGTATACGGATCATTCGGTTCTTAAATATCTATTTGCAAAACAAGATGCAAAGCCGAGATTGCTCCGTTGGGTTCTCCTCCTCCAGGGATTTGATATCATTATTCGTGATAAAAAAGGAGCTGAGAACCTGGCTGCTGATCATTTGTCCCGATTAGAGAACCCTCATCAAAATGTGTATGAGAAAAAGGAAATAAATGAAACATTTCCTCTCGAAACACTTAATGCGGTTACTTTTCGCGGAGATTCTACTACCCCATGGTTTGCCGACTTCGTAAACTATCATGCGGGTAACTTTGTTGTGAAAGGGATGTCAACCCAACAGAAGAATAAATTCTTTAAGGATGTTAAACATTACTTCTGGGATGACCCCTACTTATTCAAAATCTGTGCGGATCAAGTCATCCGACGGTGTGTATATGGACAGGAAGCCATTGAAATTCTTAAGGCTTGCCATGCTGGACCCACTGGGGACATCATAGTCCTAATTACACCGCCAAAAAGGTGTTTGATTCCGGATTCTTCTGGCCCACAATTTATAAAGATGCCCAGGATCTCATTAAAGCCTGTGACGCTTGTCAGCGTCATGGAAACATTTCACAAAGAAATGAGATGCCACAAAATGCTATTCAAGTATGTGAAATATTTGATATATGGGGCATTGACTTTATGGGGCCATTTCCATCATCCAGAGGAAACAAGTACATACTTGTGGCAATTGATTATTTATCAAAGTGGGTTGAAGCAAAAGCTTTACCCACAAATGATGCCCGAGTTGTAGTGAAATTCCTGAAATCTCTTTTTGCCCGTTTTGGAACCCCACGTGCTATTATAAGTGATCGTGGTACGCATTTCTGCAATGACAAATTTGATAAAGTCATGCAAAAGTATGGTGTAACCCACCGTCTTTCTACCGCGTATCACCTACAAACAAGTGGGCAAGTGGAGGTTTCAAATCGTGGTATCAAAAGGATACTTGAGAGGACTGTTGGTGAAAACCGTGCTACCTGGTCGGATAAATTAGATGACGCACTATGGGCTTTTCGTACAGCTTATAAAACACCCATTGGGTGTACACCTTACAAGCTTGTGTACGGAAAGACATGTCATCTACCGATGGAACTTGAGCACAAAGCCTACTGGGCTTTGAAACATGCCAACTTTGACCTCAAAACTGCGGGTGATCACAGAAAAGTTCAAATGAATGAATTAAATGAACTACGTGATCAGGCTTACGAGAACTCTTTAATCTATAAAGAAAAAACAAAGAGAATGCATGACTCAAAAATAAAGAACCGCGTTTTTAACGTTGGTGATCGAGTACTTCTCTTTAATTCTAGATTAAAGATCTTCTCGCGTAAATTAAAAACCCGTTGGACTGGTCCATTTACTATCACTAAGGTTTATCCATATGGTACCGTTGAGTTATCTCAAAATGACGGTCCATGTTTTAAAGTAAATGGTTGTCCCGGATCTCCAAACTTTCCCCAAGGACAATTAAATTCGAGGTCGAGTCAAGCTAGTGACTCGGGAATAAAAAATAAGCTACCTCATGAACAAATCAATTCGAGGTCGAGTCAAGCTAGTGACTCGGTAATCAAAAGCAAAGCAATATGGGTTTTCACTCATATTTCTGATTTCTTTCTCTTTTCTACCACCTAGTGTGGGGGAGGTGCCCCACATGTTGTATATATGTATATATCTTGAAAAAAAAAAAGTTCAAAACAAAAGAAAAAAGTGAGTTTGTATGTAAATAGCCTAAAATAAAGGTTATTAATATTTCCTTCTTACGTTCTAAATATCAGTTTAACACCCGGTGTTTTGAATATTGAGGGCAATATTCATTTCTAAGTGTGGGGGGGGGGGATTCTCATGAATTCAAACACATGTTCCATCAAGCACCCTCATTTGATCAAAATTTAAAGTTTTTTCACACTTAGAAATGCAATAAATGGTATCAATCCTCCATGTCTAACCCACAGCAGGATTGGCTAGTCCAGGAGCAAACGGCTCTTGGTAAAGATATCTCAAAACCGTTGATGGCTTGCAATTTTCCAAAAATTGTATGGTTCCTCAACTCCCCATTATCCTCAAAAGCTAATGAGTTGGCTAGCCCGCAAGATTATGGCTTGTGGTAAAGGCCGTAGAAAATCCATAATTGGTAATCAGCTCACCAAGATGTTGACTATTCCATCAAGAGTTGGCTAGTCCAGAAGCAAACGGCTTCTGGTAAAGACAAATTAAATCCGTTGACAGCTGGTGGTTTGCTAAAAATCACACGGTTATCAGGTGTGCCACAGTTCTTACACCTGGCTACTCCAGAAGTGATGGCTTTTGGTAAAGAGTAAAAATCCATTAATTTTTTCTCAAATAGATTGCTAGGGACTAGCAATAGTTTAGTGTGGGGGATTGATGAGTGTGTAAATACTCATCATTTCTGTTACATTTAAGCTGCAAAAACATATGAAAACACACAAGAATGCCTTGAAATACATAAAATTATCCCTGGATTGTGTTTTTATGCAAAAGGATTGAAAACTGATGAAAAACAAAACATTTTACATAATTTATAGTTTCAGTCCCTAAACTTTGGAAAATTGGCAAAACTAGTCCCTGGTAAATCAAAACATGCAAAATATCATCAAAGGTCCTTAGGGATTCATAAGTTGTCAAGAAAAGTCCTTTAAAGTTTAAAAATTGCAAAATGGCAATTTTGGTCCCTCAACTTTGAAAAGTGTCAAAAATAGTCCCTAAGGTTTTGTAAATACAAAAATATGGAAAATAAGCCTTGTACTATTCTAAATTGACAAAATTGGTCCTTATGATAACTTTTGAGAAATTACAAAATAAACCCTTCAAGTTTTGGGAAATTACAAGTTTGGTCCCTGGAGTTTCTAAATTGGCAGATTTGGTCCCTGAGGTTTAAAATAATAAAATTTATACTTGTGGTCCTTGTACTAATGGTTAATTGCAGGTTCTGTCCTTATTTGAAGTTTGGGAAAATTACATATCAGGTCCCTCAATTTTTGTCAAAATACAAAATTGGTCCTTGTTTACTAAAAACCAGTCGGACCCCTTATTTACTATAAACCCCAATCCAATCCAAACACAACTAGCCTAGCCCACCCCTTTTATATTTTTTGGGCCTGATCTTTTCCCAGCCCACCAAATAAACCCAGTCCACACCCCCTTTATAATAATACCAGGGTTTGACCCTGGTCAAAATACCACCACCCCGCCATCACTATTCACCCGTCTCTCCCATACCATCCAGTCACATACCAGGTGGTTTTTACCACCTGTTTTCACCCTCCACCTCACTACTCTACTCACCCACTCCCTCCACCACCTCTGTGACTACAACCCACCACAATAAATGCACTTCTCACCCAAAATTCCCTCCAAACCAGTTCCACTCCTCTGTTTTCCATCCTAAGCCCCAACTTGCATCAAAAATATCTTCCATGTCTCCCTACACCTCATACATCATTCCAAAGTTCTTTAATTGCAAAATCTCTGCCTCAAGCAACCTTTGTGGAATTTGGCGCCAAAATGAGTTTAAATGGTCAAGATGAGTTTGACTGAATGGAAGGCTAGGATTAATAGTGGGAAAAGATCTTTGGCCAAGTTGGAAGATATTTGGTGATAAATACCAGAGGAAAGACAGAAGAGAATAATAATCATCATTTGTAATTTAGTTTATGAAAAAAGTAGCCTAATTAAACTAGTTATCACCTAGTGTAATCTTTAAATTCTGTTGTTGTAAGTGTTTATTAGCTTTGCTAAGTGTAATAAACAACTTGGTTACTCAGTTTCAATCTATCTTTTAAGTTTTCAAGAATTTCACTTTGTCCCATTTTCATATCAAGTCATTTAATTTCAGTTTGATGTTTGTTAATTAGAGGATTCTAATAACACTACTTGGTTCTCAGTAAGCCATAGCAAGCTTTTAGATACTCAAAATCAGCAAGGATCACTAAAAAAGGAAAATACAAAAAGAAATCAAGTAAATTAGGAAAATAAACTAGAAATCTGTGAAGAAAGCTGGAGCAAGTGCTATTCTGGATTGCCTTGGTTATAGTGCTTTGTGGAAAGCTATAGGAGTGGTTAATTGTTCTTGGTTCTCAGTTGTGCCCTGGATTCAAGTTGTAAGCTAATTTCTTGATTTTTGGCATTTACTGTATTAGTTCTTAATTTAGCTTAATCTCTCTTGTTTTATGCTTATTTGGTATTGGTTAGTGATAAGATAGATTAATATTGGTAGTTTGTTTGTTGAAAATCTTAGTTGCTAGTAATTTCATTAGACAGTTAAAATTAGCTTAGTAGTGATTCATAGTTTATAGTTGTTAATTACTGTGTAATTGTGTTTATCTGATCTCATATCATCATAATCAAGTGTTAGAATTCAATTTCATGGTTTAAATCAGTGTTATACAACACTAATCAAAAGAATACCCTTGCTAAGGTGTGTTTGGATCAAGCTGTTTCACTAGGTATATGCATGTTATTGTGCTTAATTCTTGTTACTGCATGTTTATTTAGATCACACTAGCTCAGTTCTGTCATAATAAGTAGGTCTTATTAGTTAAAAAGTCAAAATAGGTTGTAATTCCACCCTATCTGTTAACTGTTAGTGTAATAAGTCTCATATTCCACATATTAGCTTAGAATTAGATAACCTAGCTTAATTTCAACTTATTATAACTTAACTTAACTTAAGTAATCAGTAAATTAGGATCAAAGCTCACTTTAGTCAAACTTAGTGTTAATATAAAAAGTCAATTTGCAGCTTACATGTTTTTTGAATAAACTTTGGAATTTCATTGTGAACTTGTTAATTGATATTAGGACTTGAGCTTGTAGGATTATAAAGTCTTGTTGCTGATCTCCTTGTTACTATTTTTATTAATTTTTATCTAGCTGATTATAGAGCTTAATTTGTGCTTAACTTTTGGTGATTCTTCATAAGCCTCCCCTGAACACAGTTTTGATACTCACTTTCACAAGCTTGCATAAGCTTGTTTAGTGAGTGTTGGTCTGAGTATTTTGGTTGCTTGTGATGCCCATGTGGCTAGTTATCTGAACTAAGTGCTTATTTGCTTTTATCTGCTTATCTATACTGCTTATCTTGCTTTAACTTGTGCTATCAAATAAACCTAATCACTGATCACTCAGTGTAAACAAGTAATTTCACAAGCCCATCATAAGCTCATTAATGAGTTTTGGCTTGTGATCTTTAGCTCTTTAAGAAGCTAAGCAACCTATCTTATCAGTTCAAGCTTTAATTTTCACTCACATGCCCTTTTACTAGGGCTGCATCTCAGCTTAAGCTTGTCCATTCACTCAGTTCACTGAGTGAACCAGTCAACCCACCACACTTCATAAGCCCTTAATAAGCTAACCAGTGGTCCCCACAACCCAAATTTTGTTCCTTCCAACCCCCCTCCTACCAGGGTTGAAGTTTTGACTCTTTGTTTGACCTTGGAACCTGTGGACCCTACCTGGAATTACCTCAAAAGGTTGTCCCATTTTCTGTCTCAGGAAACAAATAAGCAAGTGCTTATTGTGGTCTTTTGGCTTATTCAGTGAGCTTATATCATCAATTCTAGCTTATTAAAGTCCAATTAACTTAGGTGAACCGAATTTCACCTTGGTGGACCCCACTTAAGCTCATTTGAGCTCATTTCCTTCAAAGTCAACAGAAAAGTCAACTGTTTGGGCAAATAAGCACTTTCAGTGCTTATTCTGAGTTTCCAAGTTAGTTGTTTTTATTATAGTTTCTTGTTTTAAGTATTTTAATAGTTTTATAAAAGAAAAACCAGAAAAACCCAAACTTACTTATAGTGATAGCTTCTATTTAATAGAAACTATCTATTTAATTTTCTTTTTAGCTTATTTATAAGCACTTCTGCTATTTTATATTTTTATTAAATC
Organism: Artemisia argyi; assembly: GCA_030686995.1. Taxonomy (NCBI): domain Eukaryota; kingdom Viridiplantae; phylum Streptophyta; class Magnoliopsida; order Asterales; family Asteraceae; genus Artemisia; species Artemisia argyi. Next base: position 62,728,992 of record CM060699.1, on the reverse strand, counting down.
TATTATATATTAAAGTAGTTTTATAAATTTTTCCAGATTTTTCTTTTGTCATCTAGTGTTATTTAGAATTAATATTAGTTAAATTAATAATTAAATAATAAATAAGAATTAAATAGCATAATTAATTTTTATATGGTAACACCTATATTTTATATTTTTCCTATCTTCTATAAGTCATAAAATAATTTTAGAAATTTTCTTGTGATTTATACTGTTCATTTACTAGTTTTCATAATTTAATTAGTTTAATTAGATATTAATTAATAAATATAATAATAATTAGTAAATTAAATTAAAAATACATAATATAAACTTTTTATAATTTTTTAGGATTCCTATGATGGTTAATTAGATATATAAAATTTTTCATAATTATCTAAGTCTTTTTTGTAATTATAAATAAGTTAATCAATATAATTAGTTAAATAATAAATAAATAATAAATAATTAATAATAAATAGATAAATAGTGTGAAAAATATAATTTTAAGTTTAAAATAAGTTTTATAATATTTTAGATTTTTAGATATTTTAATTTTAATTTTCTAGACTTATTTTACATTTTCCTAATTATTAGTTAATTACTAAATAATTAATAATAGTTATTAAATAAAAATAATTAATTAAATAGTTTTTAATTATAAAATAAGTGTTTTAAATTTATTTAATTTGCATTTAAGCCCCTAAGGTTTGCAAAATCCTACTATAAGTTAAATTTGTTTTTGTTTACGTTTAATTAGTAAACGTTTACGTTTTCAGTCCCCTTTTCACTTGTACTTATCTGATTTCACGTATTAGTTGATATAGCTTATTAAAGCTATTCACTCTTATATTTTAGTAGTACAAATCACTTAAACCCTTTTTCCTGTTCAATTCACCTGATCTAGAAGTCGTTTTATTTCAGATTTCACATCTCGTTGGGATCTAACGATCCGGGGAAACACTAAACTCACCGGAGTATTGGTTTAGGCTGTTTGACTTGTTGACCATTACTTGGTTGATATTATCTGACTGTTTCAGACCAATCAAAAATTTGAACCTTGTTATCGCACTATCCAGACCGAACGAATCAGGGGAGTATTTGATTTCATTCTTTTACCTATTTCACTTTTACAATTTTTTTTAATTGAACATTGGGGACAATGTTCATCCTAAGTGTAAGGGGAGGGTAAATGATGATACCTTATAGGATACAATTGCACTTGAGTTTGTTTGTTTGATGGTAGGTGTGTAATAAAACTATGAGAAATACTTGTTAGTGTAATTTTAGTGCCAAATTTAAAATTTTTTACAACATTTAGGAGTGAAACTTTAGCCATAGCATGCGTCTCATGGATAGGAGATTGTACGACTAGCACAAAACCGTACTATTCAGAAAAATTTTCCACCCTAATATGTGAGGTTCGCCTTTAGATTTGATAGAAAAAGCATTTACTTTTAGTGCTTATGAGTGTACCGGTAGCATTTAGATTCTAGAACTTGCATTAATGATGCTTCCCGAGACCGCTAGTGAGACTACATTCGTGTAGTAGGATTTACTACATGATAAGAGGCATTAGGATCACCCTTGTGTTAAACCCGTATCATAATTACTTGACCATTTAAGTCATATTACTTGGCTAGTAAAGTCAATTAATTTTTCCCACACCTTAGCGTTGTACTCATTTTTAGTACCCGAAACCCCTAGTACACCCTCCGAGCCTATCTTTTCGTTTCTAACTTTAAGCATCTTACTTAAAGGAAGAATTTGTTACAACCCACTTAAATGTACACCCAAATCGGCTTAGCCTTCCGTGTATGCATTCATCTTTAGTGCATTATTGTTACATGTTTAAACCCTTAGTTAATTATCTAATTGATTACATGGTTCGTAAGTCGAGTCATATCCTTGTACATATTATTTTGGGACGATTGGGACTCATGGGTAAAGTACTTATGTTATGGAGTAATGGGGAAGAACATCATATATTACCCCCATATGTGCGTTAATCTTAAAAGTACTCAAAGTGTTTTGATTATCTTAATTCGAGTCATTAGATTACTTTATTGTAAAGTATGTAAAAATTCAAGTGTAAGGGGAATGTTCATTCCCTATGATGTATTTATTTTGGATGGTAGGGTAAGAGTGTATGCAAAAAAAAAAAAAAAAAAAAATTTAAGAAAAATAGAAAAAGAAAAGAGAAAAACATACGGACTACCATCCCGTTTCATTCTACGTTTATTTTATATTTATGTTATTTTTGATTTATTAGCTTAAGTAGAGTCTAGTCTTGGCTTAGCAACGCCATATTGTACATGTAATTAACCAAGATTATTAACTCGCCACCAGTAAAGATTGCCTATATCCAACAAAACCGTGTATTCCATATCCCTACACCTAACGTTATAACCCTTTAAAAGACCTCTTTGATAGTTTATCCTAGGTGCTTACGCCATGTGGTGGAGGTTTGATCCTTTCCCAAGCTTATGGTAATCTATTTTGTTATGACAGGTAGTGAGAGATGTTTTCCATTTCCATATTGTGATATATACTTTATTACACCCGAGAGATGTGAGTATCTAAACACTATTTGTGAGGTGCTAGTGTATGACCTCCGTGCTTGTCTTTGGTCTTTAGTGAAATGATTATTTGTTGTAGTTACTTTTATATTAGTGTTAAATGACCCATAACTTGTATTTTGATTAGAATAAAAGCGCATTTGCTTGAGGACAAGCAAATCTCAAGTGTAAGGGTATATGATGAGGCGAAAAATGATCCATTTTTAGGGGGTCATTTAAGCCCGGAATTGAATTTATTTGATCAAATATTGCCCTAAATCATTCCTTTTGTGATTTTAGGTGCTTTTGGAGTGAATTTTGTAAAAGGAAGCATTTTGGACATTTTTGGAGTATAAAAGTGATGAAAACGGCAAAGTCTTAATTTTCCTTGTTGGGAACAGTACCTGGCGGCGTCACACGGTTCTACATGACGGCGTCAAGAGTAAAACAGGAGGTGAAGTGGATAAAGTCCGTGACGGTCCAGAGAGTTTTACACTAAGGGCATGACGGCGTCACCATAGGCCGTCATGGTCCCATTGCATGTGACGACCCAGAGTAACTTTGCACTTGACGGCGTCAGATCTGAATCTAGGAAATCCGATATTACTATGGGCGGCGAGTTGACGGCGTCAGACATTTCTTCTTGACGCCGTCACGATGGAAAATCTATATATAGTTTTGCAATTTTCATTCATTAAGAGAGGACAATTAGAGGGATAACTTGGAGAAACCCTAGCACGAGTTTTACTTTTCTTTTAAGGGTTTTTACCCTTTGAAACCTTTCATGTTTAATTAAGATAAGTATCCTTTCAATTCATTCAATATGTCTATGTGTTGTTTGAATATATCTTACGCTTGTCTTGAATTTAACATGCTAGGCTAGATCTCTTGTGTGTTTGCTTAGATGTAGTGAAACCTAGATGTTGATTATGGGTTGATTGTTTTTTTTTTTATAGTTGTTACGGATGAATGATTTCGATGTTAGGCTTAAGAAAACTGGCAGACTTCCATAGGGTAACATGCGTGAACGTCTTAAGAAACATGAACCAATGCGTACTAGGTTTTTATGGTTGTATTTAATGCATGAGCAAATTCTAATGATCCCATGTTAGGAGCTTCTTACAGGCTCGACATAGGAGTGAAGTAGGAGCTTATAGAGTTGAGGAAGTACGTACGCCACCCCACGAATGGTATTAAGGAATATAACCCGTCATCCACGCAACTGTAACAAACTATCAACTTGTAAAAGATATCTAGGGAGTAATGAAATCTAAGTAAACACAATTTTCCCATTATTGTTCACACCATTAGTTTAATTAGTTTTATTTTCATTTTTGTTATTTTATTTTGATTGCATCTTTAGTTGTTGGGTTAGTTGATTAGCAATTAATTCCGCCCACTCTTCCAAATACTTGAGATTTTAATTGCTTTTATAAAAAATATAAAAATACAAAAAGAATCATCCCTCACCTCTAGACCTAGTTTTTAGGCTTTATAATCCTAGCGACACTATTCCTGAGTTGAACGATCAATCCCCCGGTACTTGTCATACTATACTACAACGATCAGGTACACTGCCTGGTGAGGGTTGTAAGCTTCTCGAGATCTCTCGAGAGGTAAAGCCTGGTGCAATTCCCACGCATCACTTATCCACATCACTACTGCTTTCATCAGAGATCTTTTTCTTCTTCCTAGCAAAGGTCTTGTGACCAACACTTTTTCTTTTAACACTTTGACTAGATGAAATTTTAGTTTCTGTCTCTTGTACATGCTCTGCCTCAACAACTTTGTCAGGTACCAACTTCTTGTTCATTTGAGCAATTTGTTCTTCATCTTCAGCACAACCCATAGGATAGATGGTATCGATTTCTCTTCTAGCTTTTTGATACAAATTAAACACCTCTTGATCAGACTTGGGTTTCAATTGTTCCAATTTCCAGCCCTTCATATTCTTTAGGTATCTCTCATGCTCTCTTCTTTGTTGAAGTGGAGTTGGTCCCCTGAGAATTTTCTTCTTTCTTCTAGCAGCAGCATCCTTTTTCCTTTTCTTTGCTGTGAACTCTTTCATCCAAGCTTGAACATCAAATTCTGGAACTTCTTCTTCTTCAAGTTTAACTAACTTGGAGAGTTCTATATCAACATCCATGCTTATCTTTTCCTTAACCCACTCCTCATGCCTCTTCAAATCTTTAGTCTCTTTATCAACCTTTTCCTTTTCTTCTTGAATCAACTGTTGTTCTTCAATATTAATCAGCTCTTGTTCTTTTATTGCAACAGCTGCATCATGTTCAATTTGCAGTTCTTTAGGCCAAAAATGAAAAGGAATATGAGATTAATCAATCCCCTTAAACATAATCTTTGGATCTTCAACCAGCTTGCCCTTTCCTTTATCAGTAGAAGATGATGAAGCAATCTTCGTTTGTTGAGCAACAGGTTCTCTGATTACTACTCCTTTCTGAGGTATTCTTGGTAATGGTGATATGATTGTGGATGTTGGTTGTTGTGGTAGTGGTTGAATTGGTTGTGATGTTTGTTGTGAAGGTGATTTAGATAGAACATCTGTTGTCTTCTTACTTAACAATACCATTGCCTCAGCAGCAACTTTGTCACTAGATCCAGCAGTAGAACCTTGTGCATCAGTTGAATTTCTCACTAGCAGCAGGATCAGCAAAATCCTGAGCAGCAGAGTTATGTGCAGCAGCAGAGACATCTGTCTTGTTAGTAATAGCAGCAGTATTCACTTCTTTAGCCACAGAATCACCCAAAGTCATCAAAGCGTCACCCATCAACCCTGTTGCCTTTACTAATTGCTCAGGCCCCAAAGTCTTGAGTTTCTCCACCACTTTTTCTTGAGCAGCAGCTACTTCTTTCATTACAACCTCATTTCCCTGCTTATCAGTGTAACAATTCGCATTTTCAGATTTATTTCTATTCCCGGAAAAATTACTATTCATTTTTCCCGAAATTTTCCCGAAAGTTGATTTTTATTTCATATTCTCGAGTGATAAATCATTTCCATGGCAAATTAAATGTTTGACATTCGTCAGATCATTTTCGTGAAAGATATTAAGGAATTACACGGAATTATACGTTTTAGGGTAAAACGTCATTCAAAAATTCTACGTACAACGAAACCCGACCGCGTTAAGTGACCACGCATCAGAAAAGTGTTTAGTACTCTCATGATTAATTAGAGAATTAATCATGACTGTGAAAAAATGACCCAAAATAAGCCTCGGCCGGGAAAAACTGGAATTTTCAGTTTTAAACGTTTTTACTCAGCCGTAACCCTAGCCTATACCTGCACCGTGTTTCTAAGATGATTTGAGTTTTCAACTTATTAGAAAAAGTCAACATATTTTTCCCTCCTCCTTTGACCAAAAATCATTCCTTGATTTTATAAGTCATTCCTTGATTTTTAGGCTTGCGGTTTTAGGTCTAAAAGACATTTAACACCAACCGACACTAGACTGAGCCCAGCCTAGACATTATAAGTCATTTTAAGTCATTATTATCCTATTAGAAAAGTTACATTTTACTTTTCTCAATTTTACGCAACTTTCGTACGTTTTACGTATTACGCGTTTTAGACCCGTGTTTCCAGTTTTAGCAGGGTTTTACCACCCAAATGGAACCTACCACTCATTTTATATTTTATTATGGAGTGTCATGACATGTTTAACAATACTTTTAAGTTTCATATTTTTAGGATACCCGGTTTTACGTTTTGAGGCTTAATCATTTACGGTTAGCAATTTACGGGGTCAAAACTAGTCACATAAGTAGGATAATATCATCAAAAGTCCACACCTTGTCCTCCAAGCTTATGAACCGACCTAGGAGGGGGAATTTAGCCCATAGGTGGCTTGATCTCATGCTAGGAGGCTTAGATTTCATGCATGTGTACAACTTGGTCTCCAAGGTTTGACAAGTCAACTAAACTAACCTCCTCAAGACCCTATAAAAGCCCCCCCACCATCCCCTTTGTGCCGTGCATATCCCACACCAAAACCACACCACACTTAGCTTAATTACTCCTAATTTCTAGCAAGGTTCAAGTACTTCTTCAAGATAGAAACCCTAGTTTCTTTTAGGTAACCAAAACACTTCCATAACCTCATATACTTTGGTGATTTCTCTTGAGTTTTGATCCACTCAAGTCACCTAAACCTTCATCACAAATCATTCAAGAATACAAGGGTAGAAGGGTTACTAAAGTGGAGGAAAGCTTATTCAATCAAAGTCCTAGTTCTTGTCCTAGTTTCCCTTTTTCATTAAGGCCAAAAGTTGTAAGCAAACCCTAACATACTTTCTTGCTTAATTATCATTTTCATGCTCTTTGTGTTCCTTTCATGCTATATATGTTCTTGTTATTGTGTTCATGATGTTTAAAAATGGATAAAACAAGTATTGGTATTCATATGTTAACTTATGACAAGTAAACAAGCAAACTAGTGATTTTTATGGAGAACCACGACCAAAATAGTATAACTTTGATATTTGACACTTTCTTACTGTTAAATAGGACTTAACAAGGAAAACATAGCAATTTGAATCACCCAAAACGAGTACCCGAGTCAAAAGTTATGACCATTTGAAGCTAGCGAAACCAAAACGGCAAAACTGCCCAAATAGCATTCTGATCAAATTTTGATTTTTAAAGTCCCTCTTCTGGTCCGATTCATCAAAAAGTTAAAACACGAAAGTTGTCCGGAACGACGTTTTGGTTCAGGAACAAAGAAGCTCGAGCCCTGAAAACGCTTTCCGAGTGATAATTTTCTTCAAAATCTTAACAGCCCATTTTAGACCAAAGTCACTATATTATAGTTATGATTTACCAAGACCAAGAGGTCTAATGACCTAAAGCCGAGACCACAACCATGGCTAAAGCCAAGGTTGAGTCTCAAGACCATGGAAAAATGACCAAGGTCACGGCGAAGCCATGACTAAATGACCATATAAACTTACTTAGGCGAAAACATGAAACAAGGAGTTGACGATAACTTGAACAAACAATTTGGATCTACTCCACCTAAAGAACCATGAGATACAAGTTATAATAAACTTACCCTAATAACAATCTTCATGTACAAATAGACTTTCCTAAGTTTATTCAAATATTGGACATGTAACTTTTCGGATCAAAACTTATACATTTGTTATGAAATACTACAATAGTAGGGAGCCTCATGTGAGGAGTTCATTAAGTAAGCCATCGAGATGAGTTGTGGATTTACGAATTAAAGTGTCCTGGCTCCTCGAATGTTTACTCCATGACTTCTGAATTATGTCGGCCCGAACGGTAGTAAGAGATATACAACTTATACATGTTTCATAAACCATTTATATTCAAAGACTTACGATATATACTAATTACTACATCATGAACATTATGCAAGACATATATAGGCAATTATTCGTATTCTTAGACGTTACTCCCAAACCTAAGTCGCAACGTTCTATTATAGGCTGCTCTTAGAGACTTTCACGATTCGACTACCACTTTGATTTCACATCACTTAAGCTTAAGGTGAGTCATAGCCCCTACTCTTTTTATACTTGTTTTAACTCTTGGGGGGGATACATGCTCAACTACTTGCTTACTTGTACAAATACTCAAAACATTTATACTTGATTGTTTATACTTGATTGTGTTACATTTGATTGTCTTATACTTGATCGCATTATACTTGATTTCATATCTACATGATTGCGTTATATTTAATTGTGAGACTTCCAGTGGCTCCAGATTAAGTTGCTGGATGACCATTGAGACTTCCGATGGCTCCAAATTAAGTTGTTGGATGACCATTGAGGCTATTGATACATCCTAACATTTGCGAATGTTGGATACATCATAAATGTGAGGTCTTCGGAGATGAAGTGTAGACTCACGACTAATTGCTAAACTGTTTTGATGAACTTATACATGTCTTTATTATACCATATATATTAGCAGTGGGTTGTGAACACACAGGTTGCAAGTCTCTTATGGCGGGACTTGCAACTGAGTGGATTCTTAATGCCTTTGCTGTGTGAACATTCTTTTGAGGCTTTTTAAACTGTTTTAAGACAAACTCTATGAACTCACCAACCATTGTGTTGACACTTTAGCATGTTTATCTCAGGTCTGTAAGATGATAAGCTGTTGCATGGAGCATAGAGTCGCTTGGCATGTTTTGAAGACTTATGCTTTTATCTTTACCATTCGAAATGTCTTAAAACTCTTATGTATCGTATTATGGAACTCAAGTTTGTAACTCGGAATTTATTAATCGAATGGTAACTTTTCAAAACGTCTCATTTAGAGTTCGTTTTCTATACCTTGTACTTTGTATTACGAAGTAGCACCCCTATGACACAGTCTTCCGCTGCGGTATTTTGAGGGTGTTACAGATTGGTACCAGAGCCTTGGTTATAGAGAACTAGGTTGCATTTAGTTCCTAGACTATAACTGATATAAACATTAAGACTCTCCTCTTTATATTGCCTTACACACACTTCATGCACATATGCTTATTGCTAATTGCTTGTTTAGGAGAAACCCCAGACAATAGTCAAGTCATCAAAAATTTAGAGCTAAGTAATAATTGTTTAATTAACTTAATCTTGTGACAGTTCTTGTTTGATAAGACATAAGATTAAGTTAAATAAAGGTTATTAGTTTCCTGTAGAAATTTGATGATTTGCCTTATACTTACTTTATATGATTCTAATACCTAGAAGTGGTTCATATGTCCTAGTACGACACTCAAACCTTTCTACAAGCGTGACTAGTCCATTTCGTCATATCACCTTCTCTAGATACCCAGACTACGTTACCCTTTCACAACTTAAGTGCAGATGATAGAAAGTCTACCCAATTATGTAGTACCAATTGTTGAGTTATGTGTACTTGGTAAATATGTATACGTGTGAAAGGAAGCAATTATAATTATGGTGGCCAACATAATTATAAATGTGTCACGACTCACGTAGACATATGTGACCATGCTTACATTAATCAACGATTGACTCAAAATTGACAAGATTTAAAACTAAGTAGTTTAGGAATATCACCTCATATCTGACGTCGACAAAATGTCCCTCCTTGTAGATATCATGGCACCAAAGAGAGTAACTCGTAGCACTAGCCGAGGTGGTGCAACACCAAGAGGTGGAAGAACTGGTGGTCGTGGAGGTAGAGGAGCTGATCATGACACTAGTAACCTTAGTAATGATAGTGGAAGAACTGGTGGACGTGGAGGTAGAGGAGATGCTCACGACACTAGTAACCCTAGTAACGCTGGTGGAAATCCAGATGTCTCCACCATTATTGCCCAACAACTACAAAACCTACTTCCCACTATAGTCACACAAGTTGGCAATCACATGAACAATTCGGGAAACCACGAAAGCATAAATGACGCTACAAATGATGGAGGAAGGAATAACAACAACAACCACAACAACAACAACAATAACAACCATAGGACTGGATGTACGTATAAGGAATTTACGTCATGCAAACCAATTGAGTTTAATGGTAAAGGAGGTGCGTTGGCATATACATGATGGGTCGAAAAGATGGAGTCAGTGATTGACATCAGTAACTGTGCAATCCACCAGTGTTAGGAATACAATTATTCCTGTAAAAGTCTCGGTCACCTAATGATTGTAATAGCATTAAGTTAGCTCGTAGTTAGTTTGTTTATTAGTTAATTAGTATTAGATTAAGTAACACCGTGGAAGAAGGAACGGGTCTTTACCCACTGTATGCCTGATCCACAGCCCGGGAGTGGGCGTAATATTGTAACTATAAATACCCCTCTCCACATGTGGAGAGGGTTGGACCTTCATTTTATTTTCAATCTAACATTTTCTCTTTTTCTTTCAAGGTTCCACTCTTTCTCTCTTTTCCTCCCTCCCCCTCATTTCTACGTCTCACACATTACCACTTGATCATGTTTCCAAAATAGTTAGTATTCTACAATTGGTATCAAGAGCCAAGGTTTCATCTTAGGGCCTTGTAGAATCAAATTTGATGATGTTTTGAGTGGTTTTGTGAGTTTGGAGTCACTTTCTTGGTATACATCTTGGTTTAATCTATCTAGTGTTGTTATATAAGTTTGTGGTGTACTTTTACGTTCATTAATGGTTGTAGAAAACTCTAGGTCAGTTTGTGGTAACATTTCATTAAGCTATTTGAAATTTGGAGTTGGTTTTGGGCGAATTTCTATGTTGCGTTTAAGTCCACTGTTCCATTGCTTGGTTGCGGTTAAGTTCTGAAATCTGCGGTTAGCTTGCTGCGGTTACTATTTCGAGAATACAAACAAAATGCAATGAAAGTCACAGGTTTGGATTTTTGTCTCTGCGAGTAGATTCTGCGGTTAAGTCTTTCTCAGCTTGCGTATTGCGTTTAGGTTCTGCGGTTAAATATTCTGCGTTTGGTTCAAAGTACTGCGGTTAGATTCTCTGCGGTTAAGTGTATTGCGGTTAACTCATTGCGGTTAGATTTCTATTACTGTGGTTCATAGTACTGCGGTTAGATTGCTCATTTGCGATTAACTTATTGCGGTTAAGTGTCTTGTGGTCAAGTGCATTGCGGTTAGTCTCTGCGGTTAGGTCCTGTGGTTAGCATATCTTGCGGTTATCCCTTCACATGTGATTTCCTCCTCGCAATCTTCAAATGAAAGGACCAGTATCGTATGTTGACTCTAGTGGACAATCATGCTCGTACTTTCAAGGGAATGAGTCTCCTCAGTCATGCAAACTGCTTGAACTGGCAAGAGAATGTCACATTGAATGCTTCCATACACTTCAGTCACATCTTTCTATGCTGCTTGAGGGCAATGGATTCGTAATGGGTTTTGAACGTGCATTCATGACACTTTTCGGTCAAGATGTCCAATCATTCACGGATACTATGATCTTGAATTTGGATCAATTACGACAACGATTGGTCAAAAAAGAAATATCTAACGAGGGATCCTCTGCAGCCCTAGGAGTGCTCAGCAAACAACTGAATAACTTCTTCGACTCCAAATACTCCATGGTCTATGATTACGACAGTCAGATGACTATGAAGTGCTTCGCTGAACACACAAAGATAGATGTTGATCAATATAGAGATATGCTACGTCAATACCTGGACAAGGTTAAAGAGTACGTTGAGAGACAGCCAATACTTGAACTTGGAGATGATGACAAGGCCGAGTCTCATGATGAACAAGCATGTGACAGTTTGGGGTCAGGTTTAATAGTGGATGCAAAGCCGGTCAACACTGAAATCATGGATGCAGAAAAGGATGAGAGATTCACTTCTGCTGAATTAGTGACCCAGGCTATGGTGAACATACCCACACCAAACTCAAGCAATGAGGTATCGTCAATTGATCAATACAATACACCATCAAACGTAAGTCATCATACAGATCAAATCAATCTTAGTTATAACACAAACGTGTTGAGACAGGCTGACAGTGCACTACTCTTAACTAATTCAACAAATATGTGTTATAAAGGGGGAGAAAATGATCTGTATGATGTCTTCAAAAATGATTTGTTTGATGAAAACCCTTGTCTGAAAGTTGAGTTTTCTAAGACACTGGACCAGACCATGGTTGATAAAGAGGCATTTAATCAACTTCAAAAAAGGTTTTCATAATTACAAAAGCACTGCATTGAACTTGAACTTGAAATACAACGTAAAGAAGAATGCTTTCAAAACTGCAAACCGTGTCTTAATCCTGAATTGCCTGATCTTAAAGAATATTTTCTGATCAACAATCTGAAAAATCAACTGCATGACAAGGACTCAACTATCAACTGTCTTAAGAATCAAATCAAGATGTATGAGCAACGAAATGACGCCGAATGGAAATACAATGCGTATGAAACTAATTGCAAAATTACTAAATTACGTGTTGCAAATGAGAATCTCAAGGTGAAATGTAATAAACTATATGAGTCACTTAAACAGATAAATGCTGAGAACATCAATCTTAATGCTTCACAACTTGCTAACTACGATGATTTCGCTGCTCTAAGTCTGACCGCATGTGCTAAAACTCCTAGTGAGCACACAGTGCCAAGCGTTGTTTCAAAGTGTCAAATGAGCTACAATCTTCCAAAACCATCCATCTTGGGTAAACCTGTCCTGAAAGATGTTGATTATCAAACCAACATTAGACAACCAAATGCTTTTAGTCAAAAGAGACTCAGTCTTTCAAAACCGTCTATCTTGGGAAAACCTGTTTTGGAAAATATTTGTTTTCAAACTACCACTATACAACCAAAGAATTTTAGTTTTGAAAGATCTAAATTTTTGAATAAACGATGTGTTTCTCAGGTGGACGAAAAACGTGTTTTGACTAACCCTGTAAGGCCTAAACCCATATCTCAGATATTAAATGGTCTTAAACCTGTTAAACCTTTGAGACATAGACCAAGGAAATATGCCCATAGTACTACTCATCACAAGAATGTAACCATGCATGAAACTCTTCACAAGTTTAGATCTTCTGGGTTATGGATACCAACTGGTAGAACGTTCGTGATGAATGGTCACAAATGGTCATGTGTGTGCACCACTAACACAGGTGTTACAAAGGGATTACACAACAGGTCAGCTAAAACCGGCGTGTGGCGCCCAAAGACACTGACATCTCCTGCTACTAGAGACATGTCTGCTCACACGTGAGTCGACATCATGTGGACTCCTGATTACTTAATTTCAGGACTCGGGCTTCACTGTTCACTCACTAACATATTCACTGTTTATACCCTATGTCAGTAGATGTGTGTACATATTGTGTGTTTTTTTTACATTTATTATATTTGTTTTCTGGGTTATCTTTATGTGTATATTCTTTTATTTCACATTGTGTTTTAGTACTTGCTCTATGTAGTTGGGTGCATCTCATATCTTGCATCATGGTATTTGTTGTTAGTTATGTGGGGTTCCTCATCGCTTGAGCATCTCTCATGACTACAGGGACCAATCTTGTGCACTTGGATTATTGTCCTTTATGTGATAAGTGTAGTACAGGGACTTGATGTGTCAATATGAAATTTGTGTTTCATCTCATATTTAAGAAATTTTATTTCTTGCGTTTAGAAAAAGTTAACCACAACTCATATTGCTATTAACTCATCTCTACTTGTGTGCTGCGTTTAAGTCTTGATTGTGTTCCCTGTGTGCTCGATTCTTGGTATGTCAAGTGCTTCTATCTTCACATTTTCTATTTCCTTCCATGTTTTCAACCTCTCACTCATTATGTTATCTTAGGTGGATACCCACGGTGATCACTGTCTCGCGTTAAAGAACTTGTGTCTAATAGGTTAGATCATGCTGGTTTTATTATACATGTATTCGTTCATCTTTTTGCGTATATGTATGATTCACAGTCATGTGTGTTTAGATCTTGGATTTGTTGGTCTTGCGGTTAGGTCGATAACTCCACGGGTAGTGTTTTTGATAGTAGGTAGGATAAGAATGATGTAGTTACTTAGGAAAATGGATCTCAGTGCTGGTTATGGTGTCGAATGTTTGTTCAGTTGGATGATACGAAGTGTGGAGAGTGTTCTTGATTGCGTTTAGACCAATTTCTTGATTGCGTTTAGACTATGTTCTTGATTGCGGTTGGACTATGTTCTTGATTGCGGTTAGACTTATTTCTTGATTGCGGTTAGACTTATTTCTTGATTGCGGTTAGACTTATCTCTTGATTGCGTTTAGACTATGTTCTTGATTGCGTTTAGATTTGATTCTTGATTGCGATTAGTTTAAGATTCCTGATTGCGATTAGATTAAGTTCTTGACTGCGGTTAGACTAAGTTCTCAGTTGCGGTTAGATTAATTTCTGTATTGTGATTAGTCTATGACTCTTGAACTGCGGTTAGATTAATTTATTGACTGCGGTTACCTATACTTGCGGTTAACTTGATGAGCGTTGACCATGTGTTGCGGTTCAGTTGGTTGCGGTTATCTCGACTTGTTGCGGTTAACTTAGGTTGCGACTACAACGTTGCGGTTAAAAATTTGAGTCTGCGTTTAATGGAGTCTGCATTTAAGTGCTCTGCGGTTAAGTCTAACTGGGAACTTTCTTGGCACACTTTGTCTTACACTTATGGGTTGTGGTTAGCATGTGTGCTATTGTATGGGCGTCTAAGTTTTTATGCATGGGCTGGTATGTTTGACACTCATTCTTAAGTGTCTATACAACTATTCTACATGTTGAATGATTATCTTGAGTACTTATTACTTGTCGTACATAACCCTTGGCCTTGTTCCTACTGCCTTACCATTTAATTCTGGGGTTTCTCCTGCTGCTAACACTCACCTTCACATATGGTTTTCTTCTGTGGTGATATTTGCCAAATGCAGCTCCTATGGCAGAATCTATTGTCGAAGTGCCTTTGGCTCCACCTGTTCGTTCTGACGATGACATTTTGCCTTTCAACAAGTGGGTTCCTATCGGGAAAAGTAACTGCTATGTTAAGACAGATAGATCTCAGAATCATCCCATATTCAGAGTTGCACTAGACATACTGAAAAACACCACCTTCTACAATGCCTTTACCGCATCCTCCTCTATCCCCTCCATCTACATCCAACAGTTCTGGAACACTATATGCCTTGACAGAACAACCAACATGTACAAGTGTCAGCTGGATGAGCATTGGGTGAACATCACCATGGAAACACTTGGTAGCGCTCTGCAGATATTACCAACGGGTGATAATGTTGAATTTACTCCCCCACCTACTCCAGCTACTCTTATTGATTTCGTCAATGAACTTGGATACCCCACTCAAGTATCTACACTTTCCACTGTCATCACACATGACCTCTATCAACCATGGAGAGTAGTTGCAAGCATAATCAATTTTTGTCTGACTGGTAAAACATCAGGATATGAAAGACTTAGAGCTCCTTCTCTACAAATTCTCTGGGGTGTTGTTAACAGCGAGAACATCAATTTTGCTGAACGTATCTGGGAGGAATTCAGTCAGTCTATTCACTCTTTCTTGGTCGACAAGGCTAACCTTGAAGCAAACAAAGACGGAAAGAAAAGATCAGCCAAGCTTTCGATCCCAAGCGTTCGGTTTACTAAGCTGATCATACTTAGCCTTCAGCGATCTCTAAAATTTCACCCAAGAGAAGAGTCCCCTCTTCATCAACCTACAGACGAACATCCACTTGGGTTCCTCAAATATGATTCAAAGAGCACTCACGAGATCATATTCGGCATGGACATTCCCACTGCCCTTCTTACCCGTGATATACTGACTGCTCAATATTATGAGGAATATCTTAAACTTCTGAAGAAAAGTCGGGAATCACCCCCAAATGAGCCAGCCGTATCCACTAAGTCCGCAAGATCTGCATCTAAGAAACGCGAAGGCGGTAATACCTCAGCTGCTTCCTCTGCAGGCTCTAAAAGGGTTAAGAAGGCCACTGGAGGTAAAAGAACCAGCTCGAAAACTAAATCTCCAAGTGGCGAAGACCCCAATGCTGCACTTTGCTCCACTCAGTTGCCTCTGACTGAAGAAGAAATGGTACAAATAGCACCTGCTGAAAGCTTGAAGGAAGCATATATGCCACCGGTTCCACCAGTCAGTGGGGTCATCATTAGAGAACCTCAATCTGATAGAGCTTCACAGATCCAACACGTGACCGGTAAAGGCAAGGATGTTGCCAAAGAAGAACAAGCAGCACACACCCTATTGAAAATATCATCTCCTGCCTCCAAATCAACCAGCACCAAGTTTATTCTCAAAAGACGCTCACCAACATCCTCATCTGCCAAGCTTTCTTCTGATAATGTCTCCTCGCCAAGTCTTGGACAACCCGATAAAGCCAGCAGTTCTGAGACTGACACCAATTCTGCTCCCAAAGGTGATGAACCACACCTCTCCACACAAGATGTAACCAGCCAACAACCTGTACAGGATAAACCAGCTAATTCCGTTCCCCCGGTTGATCCACTCGATGACGAGTTTGTTTCTACTGCATATCCGGATATTCAAGGTAACCTCAAAATGAAAACAGATGATCCTAAGCTCGAGGTGATACCTGACAGCCCCACTGGTACGCTGTCATCGTACAAGAATCTGGACACTTATGGCGATCAATTCCTCATGGATAAGCCAGATGATGCTGAAGGTGAAAAGTCCGGTGATGAGCATGCAGAAGTTGTGTCAATGGTTGATGTGCCTATTGTGCAAGACAACTCCACAATTCCTACCAAGTCTGCACCAACGTCTACTGCTGGTCCCAACAACGATAACATCCCACAAGCTGATGACACCCAAGAGAAACCGTCTGCATCTGCCGCTCCTGCTGACACTGAGAAGAAGTTAGATCTGGACACTTTAGCTGCTTTGACTGCTGATGTTGTTCAAGAAAATCTTGCCATTCGTGAGAAGTTGGACAAGCATGCCTCTCTGCTTCAAACCCTAATAAACCTTAAACTGCCACAAACAATCACCAATCATAGCAGCAGATTATACAAGTTGGAGCATCTCGATCTTGAACAACAAGTATCTAAGGCAATCAACGAACAAGTTGCTGAAGCTGTCAATATTGCTCTCGAAGCCCCTCTCAGGTCCAGGTTCAAAGACCTTCCCATCAATGACATGAAGGTTATTCTACAGCACAGTATGTATCAGCAGGGTCAACACACAGGACACAATGCTCACGTACAGCTATATAAGGCACTGGAGGCCTCAATTCTACAAGATAATGCTGAGGAACATGCCCGAGACATGGAAATTGAACGTAAAAGAAAACAGCGGCGTCAGGGTCAACCCAAACCACCATCTGGTTCACCTCCTCAACCACCTCCACCTCCACCACCTGTTGGGGCGTCTGGTCCATCAGGAACTTCTTCACTGCCTGGTGGGTCACAAGCTCCTAGCAGATCATCATAACCCACCTCATCACCATCTCAAAAACACCAGACTGACAAGTCAACCAAGTCAGCTCCGTCTAAACAAGCAAAACATGTTAAGTATGCAGCTTGGACTACTTTTAACGCTGGTGCGACCTCCATTGCATCTCATGCCCCTGAAGATCATGTCTTTAATGAAGCTTCTGTCACCCCACTACACGATGAGTCATCCGATGACGAAGATGATGATGCTTCTACAACTCACATTCCTGGTAGACAGTGGTGGAAATCTTTCACTAGAACTGACACCAATGATCCACCTCAAGTTCCCTTAACCAAGGATGACAAAGAGACATGGTGGAAACCCGATGACAACAAACCGCAATCACCTGAGCCCGACTGGACGATTCCTTCCTCTGATGTACCAACCAATGATAGTAACTGGATCAATGCAATCACCACCAATTTTGTTCCACCCTCTGAAGATTCCCTACTTTCCCAAACTGGTGATATGGGAACATTCATCGCATGGTTCTGCAAGAAACGGGGTCTCTCAAAGCTCACTCAGAAGGACCTGGAGGGCCCAGCATTCAACATTGTCAAAGCCTTTCATCAGGATGTTAATCATCTACAGTACCAGATGGAAGAGTGCCACAAGATGTTTAATGACATTGTGGATGAAGGAATAAAGAAGTATAATTACAACTCTCCACTTCCCTTGGGTAGGCCTCCAGGAAATGTCACTATCCAAGCTGAATTCTTCTTCAACAAAGACCTTGAATATCTTAAGCTTGGGAGTAGACAATGCAAATCAGCCTTGTCCATCACAAAGATGAAAGCTGCCCATTATTCTGACATTGGGTTGGAACAGTTGGTCCCCGACAGTATGTGGAGTACTCAAGAATGCGACTACAACATCTCTGCATCTCTGGGCATTTCACACTGGTGGTTGAAGAAGCAACAGTTCTACATAGATCGGTTTCAAGCTCCAGGTGACCGAAAGTCAGTTCGCTCACCCCTTCAAATCATTAGTGTGGTCAAAGTTCTAATACATCCCATCTATGGATATGACTATCTCAAGAGCATTACACTCAGACGAGCAGACTTCAAGGACTACTCCATATCCGAAGGGGATTTCAAACACCTACGCCCTAATGATTTCGAAGACTTGTATCTCCTCCATCTTCAAGGAAAGCTGCATCATCTACCATCACGTGAAATGAAGTCTCTTGTGTTTGCCGTACTTCACTGGATCCGGGGCATCGTCATCAGGAAACGGGTCGAAGACTTTCAGCTTGGTATCGAAAGCTACCAATCCCAGCTCAACCTCACAAGACCCCTATGGAATGTTAATAGTCTGGAACGGGTTGCAGACTTTACAGTCATTGAATCTCCTCTAGCAACTGTATTTCGAGACAAGTACAATGTGCCCATAGTTTTGCGCTTCAATGAAATACACAAGTTCAGTGACGGTACCTTGCGTCTGGTCGAAGAGGCACTGGACTTCAGAGTGAAAGAATACCACGTTTATGCCCAGGGAACTAGACGGTATACCAATAACTGGACTGCAAATGAGTTAACCCGAAACAAGAGGTTTTTGGCTGGCATCCGCAAGAGATTAAAGATACGAAGAATCTTCCGAAGCCTGGAGTGCTACGTTGGTGGCAGAGTTCGTGAAGGGGACTACCGTCTTCTCCAACGTACTGAGTAATAAGATCAGTAATGGGGTGCAGTGTCTCAATTATGTGTGTTGGTTGGAATGTTTGTGTTGTACTGTTATTTGTTTATGGCCCTCCTTGTGTATCCTTATAAACATTTCTCTTGCCTTCTGCACATCCTATCTCGCATGATGTACATACTTCTATATATATATATATATATATATATATATATATATATATATATATATATACATATATATATATATATATATATATATATATATATATATATATATATATATATATATATATATATAAATAGAAATATATATAACCATAAAATATATATATATATATATATATATATATATATATATATTAATAATAAATATATATACATATATATAGTAATACAAAAAAAAAAAAAATACAAAAATCTCAAAAATAGTCTTCTCTCGACATGTCTCTTGTATAATCGATATTATGTACGTTTCTAGAAATGTCATTCAATAATGATACGGAATCATACATATGCTTGAGCAAGAGTTTTTTTCGGTTTCAAAATAAAGTTCTTTTCAAAAACATGTCGTATCTCAAAACGTTCTTAAAATATGGCTTGCTATTACTTCAGATAGCAACCCGGTTTTCAAAATTAAGGAAAACACGTCGCCAAAAAGACGGTTGTTCCTAACAAAGGGTGCCGTTCATCCGAGCGTGAATTACTTTATATTCATGCACCCTCGATCTAATGTACGCTTCAGTGCATTATTTCTTGATAAAGAAGAGAAATCTTCTTTTTATCGCCAAATACTTTCCCTTCTATGATTTTTCCGGAAAGTGTTTGTGCAGAACTTGGTGGTACCATGAAATTTTGAATGACAATCAAATTGAACTCAAAAGTTTGATAAAATTTTCACTCAATCAATGACGTTAATAGTTTATGAAAATATTTATGCTTTAACATCCGTCATTGCTTGAGGGGGAGAGTGATTTCTCAAAATTTTATGTATCAACAAAACTCCCCACACTTTGTACAAAACAAAAGCAATACGATTTGTGATGGTTATGTGTCAGAATGAGTAAAATTTTCAAAGAGCTTTCGCTAAAACTTCGAATCTTTTTCAAACTCTTCACATCTGACACATAACAACCTCCCTCACAGTTTGAGGGGGAGCTACAAAAAGTTCCTTTTATCAGAAAAATATTAAAATTGACCGCATTTCTCTTCCTAAAACGTTTTCTAAATTATTTAAATCAATTGAGATAAAAAATCTCAAAAGATTTGAAATTTTTGATCGGGGGAGAGAATGTGATTTAAATATGAAATCTGATATCATACGCGATCTTTTGGACTCAATAATAGGCTCCCACATATGTGCTAAACTCTTTCGTATATCGATGCACATATTGAGGGGGAGCAAAGGCGTTTGTGGACATAATACCTAAGACTGACCATTTACTTTAATGCACGGAGTTATAAGGTTGGTTAAGGTTAGGTATAAGTTCCCATGATCCACCAGAACCGGAAGGATCTTCCCAGGGACAATCCATAGATAGATTAGAAGTCCTTAGGAATGATTGAAAAAAGGAGTAAAGTGAGAAAGGGAAGAGTGCGGACTGAGATAGAGCTAGGACTGGAACAAACCCAACAAGGTTCTAGTGATGAAGTCTCGGTAAGCACTGAAGGGGTTGAAGAATGAAAAAGAAATGAAATGAGAAAGGGTGAAAAGAAATAGCCCTCCATATATTCAACCTTAGGGCAGAAAC
This sequence comes from Artemisia argyi, assembly GCA_030686995.1. Lineage (NCBI taxonomy): Eukaryota > Viridiplantae > Streptophyta > Magnoliopsida > Asterales > Asteraceae > Artemisia > Artemisia argyi. The sequence goes on along the minus strand of CM060699.1, from coordinate 62,708,151 downwards.
CGGGTTCAATTCATAATCTACTGGCGGTTACTAAGGTAACACCGGTATTGAAGACAAGACGTCATGGACCCAGTGACGCACTGCACTAAAACTTCCCAACCACTCAAGTTCTCTTAAAAGAGCTTGTTTCAATCTCACGGGGAACCCTGTGTAATGTATCGACCGCTCATTGCGAGTTATGTTGATACCTAAAACAGGAGATGCCTCCCCAGTCTCCAGGAGCGGATCAAAACGCACTATCGAGTCTAGAGCCAAAGAGATCATCCATAAATCTCGTTAGGACACACTTCCAAATATGCTTATTGTTTCACACAATGTGGAAAATAAGGTAAAATATTTAGAGTCCTACGCATTATCCTTGTGGTATTGCCAGAACATCCGAGTGATATGAAAATATTCACAATGAAGATGGAAATCCTTCTAGAGCGAACATCTTTCAAGCTCTAGGTAGGTGACATGTGAGATCCATCTTGGATCAATGATCAAGTGACAACTGGAAAGCAACAATGGTGCGATTCAAATTTGAATCAAACTTGTTCCAGGATATGGATTGACGGATACTTTTGCCAAAACCTCTCAATGTGCTCACCAACTTTTCTTTCGAGCACATTGATTGTGTAATATCTTTCAAACAAAAGTACTTTTGATGGAAATGTGATTCAAAGTATAAAACTCTCGTCGTGTCTCACAAATGTTTATCATATGACACGCGAGTGATTTCTATAAAACAATTTCTCATCAATCCGTGAATATCTATTCACCGATTCACTCGATCGTGCTGTCTGCTTTGAGACGTTCCGGTATGAGAACATGCTAAGTATGAAGATTCCGAAGTGGATTCTTTGGAAAACTCATTACTACAAGCTGGAAATTCCTGTCAAGGAAAGTCTTCTTTAAAAGAGACTCTACCTGATCACAGGTCGGTTTTCACAAAACCGGAGGGTAGTCTGACCTCGCAGAATGAATGACAAAGCCATATTCGTTCTCTATCTTTATTGCTAACTGTTTTATTTCAGGGACACATATAAAGATGGCGTTGATGGCTCCAGTTTCCAGCTGAATCAGGTCAATCCATACCTCATGCTCACACAACCTCCACACTATCGATGAAGATGAGAGACTTGCTACAACAAATGTTGAGAGACTACTAACAACGTTTCCGCAACTCTGATGAAAAAGTCTCCTGATCTACAACTTTAATGCAACGTTTCCAGATATAGAAGGGTGTGAGCATGATGGTCCTTAGTCACTACATCACATGAAGGCAATACAACTATGGATGAGCTTAGAGATTTACTTTGGCTGATGATCTCAAAGAAGCTCAAAGATCACACATCACAAAGGAACTCTAACCACAAGTTTGCTTGCTTGAAGTACGAAGTGAGCTGAAAAGAGAAGAATCAGATCCTACGAGCTACAAAGACTAAAGAATGCTTAAAGACCAAAGAGCTTAATTTCAAAGGTGACCTCGCTTAGGGGGAGATTGTTAGGAATACAATTATTCCTGTAAAAGTCTCGGTCACCTAATGATTGTAATAGCATTAAGTTAGCTCGTAGTTAGTTTGTTTATTAGTTAATTAGTATTAGATTAAGTAACACCGTGGAAGAAGGAACGGGTCTTTACCCACTGTATGCCTGATCCACAGCCCGGGAGTGGGCGTAATATTGTAACTATAAATACCCCTCTCCACATGTGGAGAGGGTTGGACCTTCATTTTATTTTCAATCTAACATTTTCTCTTTTTCTTTCAAGGTTCCACTCTTTCTCTCTTTTCCTCCCTCCCCCTCATTTCTACGTCTCACACATTACCACTTGATCATGTTTCCAAAATAGTTAGTATTCTACAACCAGAGAGTGAAATATTCTGCATGCTTGCTATCAGAAAAGGCATTGACATGGTGGAACATGCAGATTCAAGCAAGGACTAGAGAAGCAGCTGTAGGCATGACATGGGACGACTTTAAGGGACTACTGAAGGAAGATTACTGCCCGGTTAATGAAATGCAAAAACTAGAGGACGAGTTTTGGCATCACTCTATGGTAGGGGCTGGTCATGCAACCTACACAGATCGGTTTCATGAACTAGCTAAACTAGTTCCTCATCTGGTTACCCCTGAATCCAAGAGGATTGAGAGGTACATCTATGGCCTTGTTCCCGAGATTCGTGGGATGGTGAAAACAACCGAACCTCCCACAATTCAGAGTGTAATATTGAGAGCAGGGACCCTAACAGATGAGATGGTTAGGAATGGAACTTTGAAGATTAGTGATAAAAGGAAGGGAGCAGGTGAATCAGGCGAGCAAAAGGGTACAATGGTTGATAATAAGAGAGCAAGAGGATTTGCGGCAACAATTTATGATCAGGGAAAGTATGAAGGTCCACATCCTAAGTGTAATAAATGTGCTTATCATCATCAGAGGTCTGAGCCCTGTCGAATGTGTACTAATTGCAATCAGAAGAGCCATTTTACAAATCAGTGTAAAGCAACGGCAAGGCAAGTAGCACCGGTGAATGCGGGCAATATAAGAAACAACCAAAAGACATGCTTTGAGTGCAACAGCCCAAACCACTTCCGAGATACTTGTCCTAAGTTAAATAGGGCACAGGGACAAGTGCTGGATAACCCGACCCTAGCAGTAATGCTTGAAGAAAATAACCCAAACCGTGGATACAATGTTAGTCCACCTCGGGGTCGAGCATACTATTTGGGTGCTAAGGAAGCCCGCAATGCATAACGGGTACGTACCTTATACTACCATATTATTCTATTCTAAACCTAGCTTTATTATGCCGTTATTAAGATAAGAAACCTAGACACACTAAACTTCGGGACGAAGTTTCCTGAAGGGGTAGAGACTGTAACAATTCGCATTTTCAGATATATTTCTATTCCCGGAAAAATTACTATTCATTTTTACTATTCATTTTTCCCGAAATTTTCCCGAAAGTTGATTTTTATTTCATATTCTCGAGTGATAAATCATTTCCATGGCAAATTAAATGTTTGACATTCGTCAGATCATTTTCGTGAAAGATATTAAGGAATTACACGGAATTATACGTTTTAGGGTAAAACGTCATTCAAAAATTCTACGTACAACGAAACTCGACCACGTTAAGTGACCACGCATCAGAAAAATGTTTAGTACTCTCATGATTAATTAGAGAATTAATCACGACTGTGAAAAACATGACCCAAAATAAGCCTCAGCCGTGAAAAACTGGAATTTTCAGTTTTAAACGTTTTTACTCAGCCGTAACCCTAGCCTATACTTGCACCGTGTTTCTAAGATGATTTGAGTTTTCAACTTATTAGAAAAAGTCAACATATTTTTCCCTCCTCCTTTGACCAAAAATCATTCCTTGATTTTATAAGTCATTCCTTGATTTTTAGGCTTGCGGTTTTAGGTCTAAAAGACATTTAACACCAACCGACACTAGACTGAGCCCAGCCTAGACATTATAAGTCATTTTAAGTCATTATTATCCTATTAGAAAAGTTACATTTTACTTTTCTCAATTTTACGCAACTTTCGTACGTTTTACGTATTACGCGTTTTAGACCCGTGTTTCCAGTTTTAGCAGGGTTTTACCACCCAAATAGAACCTACCACTCATTTTATATTTTATTATGGAGTTTCATGACATGTTTAACAATACTTTTAAGTTTCATATTTTTAGGATACCCGGTTTTACGTTTTGAGGCTTAATCATTTACGGTTAGCAATTTACGGGGTCAAAACTAGTCACATAAGTAGGATAATATCATCAAAAGTCCACACCTTGTCCTCCAAGCTTATGAACCGACCTAGGAGGGGGAATTCAGCCCATAGGTGGCTTGATCTCATGCTAGGAGGCTTAGATTTCATGCATGTGTACAACTTGGTCTCCAAGGTTTGACAAGTCAACTAAACTAACCTCCTCAAGACCCTATAAAAGCCCCCCCCCCCCCCATCCCCTTTGTGCCGTGCATATCCCACACCAAAACCACACCACACTTAGCTTAATTACTCCTAATTTCTAGCAAGGTTCAAGTACTTCTTCAAGATAGAAACCCTAGTTTCTTTTAGGTAACCAAAACACTTCCATAACCTCATATACTTTGGTGATTTCTCTTGTGTTTTGATCCACTCAAGTCACCTAAACCTTCATCACAAATCATTCAAGAATACAAGGGTAGAAGGGTTACTAAAGTGGAGGAAAGCTTATTCAATCAAAGTCCTAGTTCTTGTCCTAGTTTCCCTTTTTCATTAAGGCCAAAAGTTGTAAGCAAACCCTAACATACTTTCTTGCTTAATTATCATTTTCATGCTCTTTGTGTTCCTTTCATGCTATATATGTTCTTGTTATTATGTTCATGATGTTTAAAAATGGATAAAACAAGTATTGGTATTCATATGTTAACTTATGACAAGTAAACAAGCAAACTAGTGATTTTTATGGAGAACCACGACAAAAATAGTATAACTTTGATATTTGACACTTACTTACTGTTAAATAGGACTTAACAAGGAAAACATAGCAATTTGAATCACCCAAAACGAGTACCCGAGTCAAAAGTTATGACCATTTGAAGCTAGCGAAACCAAAACGGCAAAACTGCCCAAATAGCATTCTGATCAAATTTTGATTTTTAAAGTCCCTCTTCTGGTCCGATTCATCAAAAAGTTAAAACACGAAAGTTGTCCAGAACGACGTTTTCGTTCAGGATGAAAGAAGCTCGAGCCCTGAAAACGCTTTCCGAGTGATAATTTTCTTCAAAATCTTAACAGCCCATTTTAGACCAAAGTCACTATATTATAGTTATGATTTACCAAGACCAAGAGGTCTAATGACCTAAAGCCGAGACCACAACCATGGCTAAAGCCAAGGTTGAGTCTCAAGACCATGGAAAAATGACCAAGGTCACGGCGAAGCCATGACTAAATGACCATATAAACTTACTTAGGCGAAAACATGAAACAAGGAGTTGACGATAACTTGAACAAACAATTTGGATCTACTCCACCTAAAGAACCATGAGATACAAGTTATAATAAACTTACCCTAATAACAATCTTCATGTACAAATAGACTTTCCTAAGTTTATTCAAATATTGGACATGTAACTTTTCGGATCAAAACTTATACATTTGTTATCAAATATTACAATAGTAGGGAGCCTCATGTGAGGAGTTCATTAAGTAAGCCGTCGAGATGAGTTGTGGATTTACGAATTAAAGTGTCCTGGCTCCTCGAACGTTTACTCCATGACTTCTGAATTATGTCGGCCCGAACGGTAGTAAGAGATATACAACTTATACATGTTTCATAAACCATTTATATTCAAAGACTTACGCTATATACTAATTACTACATCATGAACATTATGCAAGACATATATAGGCAATTCTTCGTATTCTTAGACGTTACTCCCAAACCTAAGTCGCAACGTTCTATTATAGGCTGCTCTTAGAGACTTTCACGATTCGACTACCACTTTGATTTCACATCACTTAAGCTTAAGGTGAGTCATAGCCCCTACTCTTTTTATACTTGTTTTAACTCTTGGGGGGGATACATGCTCAACTACTTGCTTACTTGTACAAATACTCAAAACATTTATACTTGATTGTTTATACTTGATTGTGTTGCACTTGATTGTCTTATACTTGATCGCATTATACTTGATTTCATATCTACATGATTGCGTTATATTTAACTGTGAGACTTCCAGTGGCTCCAGATTAAGTTGCTGGATGACCATTGAGACTTCCGATGGCTCCAAATTAAGTTGTTGGATGACCATTGAGGCTATTGATACATCCTAACATTTGCGAATGTTGGATACATCATAAACGTGAGGTCTTCGGAGATGAAGTGTAGACTCACGACTAATTGCTAAACTGTTTTGATGAACTTATACATGTCTTTATTATACCATATATATTAGCAGTGGGTTGTGAACACACAGGTTGCAAGTCTCTTATGGCGGGACTTGCAACTGAGTGGATTCTCAATGCCTTTGCTATGTGAACATTCTTTTGAGGCTTTTTCAACTGTTTTAAGACAAACTCTATGAACTCACCAACCATTGTGTTGACACTTTAGCATGTTTATCTCAGGTCTGTAAGATGATAAGCTGTTGCATGGAGCATAGAGTCGCTTGGCATGTTTTGAAGACTTATGCTTTTATCATTACCATTCGAAATGTCTTAAAACTCTTATGTATTGTATTATGGAACTCAAGTTTGTAACTCGGAATTTATTAATCGAATGGTAACTTTTCAAAACGTCTCATTTAGAGTTCATTTTCTATACCTTGTACTTTGTATTATGAAGTAGCACCCCTATGACACAGTCTTCCGCTGCGGTATTTTGGGGGTGTTACAATCAGCAATCACAAAACCATCCGTATCTTGAGGACTTTCCACCTCCATATCTTCAGTCATTGGAACCTCCCCTGAAACCATTCCAATATCCACATCTTGAGCACCATCAACCTTCATCAAATTTGCCTCCCCTGAACCCATTACATCATCCTGCTCCTCATTCCTCCCCTGTTTGGAAGCATCTTCTTCCAAAGGAACAAAGTGTTCAGGAGAACTAACTACCTGTGAAGTGCCAACTTTCTTTAATCTTTTGAAGGAGGTTGAAGATCTTTATTTTTTTAAATTTGTGATCTTCCTTCGCAATCTTTTGATCTATCTAGCTTGAGCATCAGAAATGGTGGAAAGAACAAGAACCTTCTCCTCCAAAGTATCACATTTAAGCTCCAAATTGGTACAAGTAACCATCAATTTCTGAATAAGTTGCATACTAGTCTCATCACTTCGACCTGTATGACCTGGTCCTAGAGGTGAATCATTGACATTTTCATTAGGTATAGTATCATCCATCAATTCATGAGTCACTGACCTGTCCTCATCACTTCGACCTGTGTTACCTGGTCCGAGAGGTGAATCTTGGGACGTAAACCCAACATCAAACCTAGTTTGATCATCTGAGCCCCCTGTGTTTGCCATTTGGCTAGGGTTACCATCATTGGAATTAGATCCATCAGAACCCTCTTCACTAGATGCTGCCTTGGATTGGTTCTTACTTATGTTATCACTGTCCTGCTCTGCTGCTAAGCTAGAAGCAATAGTGACAGCTCTCACCAACATGTCCCCTTCATCACCTAGGACAGTCTCATCTGGTACAGACATCCTAACACTAGCCTACGGGTGTAGAGTATTTTGGGTTGAGTGAAAGATATAGTAAAATTGGGTGTCTGATGGGAAGCAGTGGGAGTTCCTGATTCTTCACCCTGGATATTTTGCACAATTTGCACCATATAAGGTGTAAGAGATTTACGTGTGCCTGAAAATCCTTTTCCATTTTAAGCAAGAAAGTAAACATTTTTGGAACCAATTTAGGAGAATCATATGTGGCTCAATGTGTTCTTACTTTGGAAATTTGTTTGTCTACAAAGAGCTGTATAAATCTTGGATATAATAAATAGGAACCAGACTTTTTGATGCTTTTTGCAATCCCTTCCAAAATCATGTTTGAAAAATTAAATGGATGTCCTTTGCTTAGGCATATCATAGCAGATGCAATGGTAGCACTAAACTCATTCCACCTGGAAGTTTTAGAACTCAAACAATGAAGAAGATTGTGTACCAACAATTTATATTGAGAATAGAGGAGCCCTTTTTAAAATTTTAAATTTGTATGATGGCCCTCATATCCCAAATCATCTAAACCTTCAAAAATGGCAGAGTTAGCAAGACACGTGGTCTCTGTTTCATCATAAGAGAAGAATTTCTCTTATAGAAGATTCAGTTACACGCACTTGTTGACCATCTACCATGGCTTTAACATACTTTTCCCCATTCCTAGTTTTGACTTTAGCAGTAAGCCAAAACTGTTTGATGTAGGAAATGTATATAGTAGGATTCACAGTTAATGCATACCTAAGAGAGGTAGCATTCAAGAATTTAGCCATATCTGTGAAACCTTCAAGAACCAATGCTTCATCCAGTAAAGCAACATTATTGTGACTTTCAGCCTAGGTACGTGTACAATCCATGAATTACGGTTTTGAGAAATTGGGGATTTGTGACTTTGAGAATAATAGAGTGTTAGGGTTTGAGAGAACTTCAATTTGGAGTGCGTAAAAACCAATTGTGAATGTCAATTAGGTTTTAAACTTGTTTGGAGAAGTTACACATTCCACCCTCACACTTTCAACCATAGCAGCACAACCAGGATATCACCAGAACTAGCAGCAGAGTGATTTGGCCAGTAGCAGAGTTGACTAGTCAAGCTTGGTCAAAGAGTCAAACGACCCTCAACAATAAATGCTCAATATACGTCTTGATCCCTATAAAAAGGAACTAATCTTCCCCTAATTTAACACATGCAAACCCTAATCGCTTCCAAAAATACCAATCCACCAAATCAAATCACAAAAAGATGAAATCCACTCCCGAAATTATCAACATCTCCTCGGATTCATCATCAGAGGATGAAACACCACTTCCTCCTTATGTTCCACCGTTTCGTCCTCCTCATGGTGAATGTAGGACAAAGGAGCAAGCACAGAAGAGAAAGCATGATCTTCCGGTGTTCAAGGATCTCTTGAACCTAAACCAAACACCAAGTACATCAAGGGGTAAGGGAGTTATGCCCCCCAAATCTTCATCTTCATCAGAATCATCAGAAGACCCAGCCTGGATCCCAATGATACCTTCATCCCCAATGGAACTTGTTTCCCCCTTTCTTTGCACATCATCAGATGAGGATGAACCTCAGAACAATCCTCCTGCTACTCCTGAAAGACCACAATCATCAAGGCCAAGGCCACCATCCAGAACAAGAAAATCAAACCCTCCTCTGCCAAAAGAAAGAGAAGTGGTAATTGGGCTTCCATGCCCTAGGCATTGATGTAGTTGTTGATTGTTGTCTTTTGATTTTATATGTTGATGTAGCAATATTTTGTTGTCTTGGGAATTGATGTGTGGTTGAAACACTTTGTTTTGTAATCTTTGGCCTTTATGAATGACTCATGACTCTGTTCTGTTTTTAATATCTTTATTCTTGTGAATTAACAACAACAATCATCACTTATAACTTTTCCTGCAAAATGTTAGTCCAAAAACCACAAAACATACCAACATATGTTACAAATGTACTAGAGATATTTAGCAGTAGAATAACTTATAGCAGCAGAGTACATTCCAACTAGCAACATGCTTCTTAAGAAGCAACAAAAACAGTTTAACCAGTAGCACAGTATCTTTACAAAACTTTACAAAAACATAAGGAGATAAGTTTTTTCAAAGATTTATCATACCAATGTTTGCAATTAAAAATTGAAACCTCCCCACATCAAAATGTTTAGTGAGTAGATCAGCAACATTGTTATTAGTATGAATCTTAACAATTTGAATTAACTTCTTTTCATAACAATCTCTTATAAAGTGATGCCTAATCTCAATATGTTTTGTTTTAGAATGAAAAACCACATTTTTAATTATGCAAAGTGTGCTGTTGTTATCAATATGAATTTTGGTGTTCATGAAATTGTACCCATAATCTAGTAGTTGATTTTGCATCCAAAGCACTTGTCCACAACAACTTGAAGCAGCCACATACTCAGCTTCAGTTGTAGAATTTGCAACCACTGTTTGTTTCTTGCATTGCCATGACACCAATCTATTTACAAGAAATTGACAACCTCCTGTTGTAGACTTTCTATCCAAGCAAGCTCCAGCATAGTCACTATCTGAGTATGCTACCAAATCAAAAGGTGAATCCTTAGGATACCAGAGGCCCAATTTGGGTCGATGCCTTAGATACCTAAAAATTCTCTTCACTGCATTGAGATGTGATTCTTTGGGACATACTTGGAATCTTTCACATGCACATACAACAAACATAATATTAGGCCTTGAAGCTGTAAGGTATATCAATGAACCAATCATTAATATGTACAAGTGAACATCTGCTTCTTTTCCATTTTCATCCTTCAACAAAGGTTTGTTGGATTCTATGGTTGTCTTTGCAGGCTTAGCATCTTCAAATACAAACTTCTTCAAAATGTCATTGACATACTTATCCTGAGTTCCTGACTAATAAATATGCCGTCTTCCTTCTGTACAACTTGCAGACCTAAGAAGAAGGTGAGTTCCCCCATTGAACTCATAGCAAACTTATCCTTCATAAGCTTCTCAAAATCAACACACATAGCTTTGTTTGTAGAACCAAAGATGATGTCATCAACATAGATTTGTACCAGCAAAATATCATCCTTGTGTCTTTTGAGAAACAAAGTCTTGTCAATCTTTCCTCTACTAAAGCTAGAATCTAACAAATATGTTGACAAGGTATCATACCAAGCTCTGGGAGCTTGATGTAAACCATACATTGCTCTATTCACCTTGTAAACTTTGTCAGGATGGTCAGGATCTTCAAAACCAGGTGGTTGAGCCACATAAACTTCTTCTGTAATGGTTCCATACAGAAAAGCACTTTTGACATCCATCTGATACACCACAAAATCTTTGTATGAAGCATAAGCCAAGAATAGTCTGATGGCTTCTATTCTTGCCACTGGTGCAAATACTTCATCATAGTCAAGGCCTTCTTGTTGAGTGTATCCTGGTGCTACTAACCTTGCCTTGTTTCTGATGACTATGACTCTTTCATCTCTTTTATATTTGAAAACCCATTTACTTCCAATCACTCTTTTCCCATTTGGCAAATCAACCAAAGTCCAAACTTCTTGTAATTTGAATTGCAGAAGCTCATCTTGCATTGCTTCCACCCAACTTGCTTCTTGTAAGGCTTTGTAAGTATTCTTGGGTTCAATCTGAGATAGAAAATAGGCAAACAAGTTTGTAGATCTTTGTGACTGTTTCTTTGATGCAGAGATCTTACAAAGAAACTTTGATGTTGTAGATCTTTCAGCTCTTTAGTCATTCTTCTTGTTTGAACAAATGATGTTGGATCACTGAGAATTTGATCTTTGGGATGATTCTTGTGAACTCTTGTGGTAGTAGTGGGACTAACAGGAATGTTGAGTTCCAAATTAGTAATGTCTGCATCAGCTCCAAACAATTTTCCATCAAGAGCTTCGTCATCTGTATCATAATAGATATCCTCTAGTGGAGGCATATTTGGATCATCAGGATAGTTTAGATCAACAGAAGTCCTATCATGAGTATTCACTGTTTGAACCTTTGGTGAAGAAGTAGAGTTAGTAGGCTTGGCAGCAGAATTGATTGAAGCAGTATTTGTTTATTTTGGCCTAGCAGTAGAGTCTTCTGAGTCAGCAGTAGAGTCTTCTGGCCTTGTAGGAGAGACATCAACAACCACCTTGGGTGCTTCATTAGTTACCTTTTCTGCATCAACAGGTATCTCAATGCCTTCTTCAGTTTCCTCAGGTTTCTCTTGAGCAACACCATCTTCTTGTGAACTTTGATTTTTTTGAAAGGGTATTAAAGTTGGACCAATCTTGAATTTCTCAACCAAAACAAAATCTTCTTGAGGTTTGTTAGTGTCAACACTAGCAATAACTGGTACATAATTCATTGTTTTGGTAAGAATATCAACATTAAACAACCATTCTGGTCCTTTCCCTTCAACATTAGATGTGTTCTCACTAAACTTGATATGTAAATTCTCCTCTACATGTTTGGTTCTCTTATTGTATACCCTGAAAGCTTTACTATTCACAGAGTAACCAACCAAGTATTCTTCATCTGCTTTTTCTTCAGACTTACCTAACTGATCCTTAGTGTTCAAAATAGTAACAGGACATCCAAATGGTTTGAGAAAATCAATCATTGGTTTCTTTCCATGAAATAAATCATATGGAGTCTTGTTGTGAGGCTTAACTACCTTACTTCTGTTTTGCACAAAACATGCAGTATTCACAGCTTCAGCCCAAAAAGGTATAGGTAGTTTAGAATCAGATAACATTGTTCTTGCAGCCTCAATTAGTGTCATGTTTCTTCTCTCTGCAACACCATTCTGTTGTGGAGTTCTTGCAACACTGTATTGTCTTAGAATACCCTTTCCCATACAGAATTGATTCATCACACTATTCTTGAACTCAGTACCATTATCACATCTGATTATTTTCACTTTGTGGTTGTGCAGGTTTTCAACTCTGGTAATGAATGCCTTGAGTATCTCTGGTTTCATCTTTAGTAGCTAGAAAGAACACCCAAGTAAACCTGCTAATGTCATTTGTAACAACTAGGCAATATGACTTCTTGTTCAAACTATTCACAAAAAAGGCCCAAATAAGTCCATGTGAAGTAAATGTAAGGGCTCTGTAATTGTGTTCATTGTCTTGGACTTGAATGAAACTCTGTGCTATTTACCCTTTTGACAGGCAACACAAGTTTCACAATTCTCAAATGTCTTTGTATGCATCCCTCTCACAAGATTTCCTTTCACCAACTTGTTCATGGTCTTGTAGTTCAGATGTCCAAGTCCTCTATGCCATAATTTGGACACATCAATAGTGGCCTTTGCAATTAGACAAGTTAAAGATCTTTTGGGAACAATGTTCTTAATATGGTCACTGTATATATTTTCAGTTCTAGGGACTTTCAATAGCACAAATTTATCTGGCAACTGAAAATTAGGAGAAAGGATCATATATTCAGTGTCTGTAAAAAGAACAAAGTTCTTTTTGTCACACATTTGTGAGACACTAAAGAGGTTAAGTTTAAGCCCTTTCACAAGAAACACCTTCTCAAAGTCCAAATTTCCTGTTCTTAGTGTTCCTCTTCCTATAATCTTTCCACCTTTTAGATCATTCCCAAAAGCAACATAACCACCTTCAAAAGGCTCAAAGTCTTCAAGTTGAGACTCATCACCTGTCATATGTCCAGAGCATCCACTATCAACTATAACTATATCTTTTAGCTCATCCTATAGATTACCCTGCACATGAGAATAGAGAAATTAGTTTCTCTTGGGGAACCAAGCCATTACTGACTTGGATTTGCCTTGTGCATCAACATAATTAAATTTCTTTAAATCACTTGATGCACTGCTGTTTTTGGAAACATTGTTTGAAACAGATGATTTTGGTTTCCAAACCCAGCAAGCTGAGGCCTTAACATCATAAAAATGATTTCCAACAACTGTATTTGTTAAAACTTTTGGCCCAGAAGTAGAAAGTTTTGTACTAGCAGCAGAGTGCATACTAGCAGCAGAGTGCATACTAGCAGCAGAGCCAACAATAGAACTAGTTGTGGTTTTAAAAGCACCATTTGATTTAGCAGCAAAAATAGATCTAGTTGCACCAGATCTTAACAACACAACCCTTGGAATCATGTTTCTGTTAGGATGAGGGTGAGTATTTTTAGAGACATATTTATGATTCACCCTAGAGTATTGATTCCAAACAGGCTTTTGGTGGTCTTTACAACTATTAATCAAATGTTTAAAACTACCACACTTATAACAAGCCTTCTTCTTTAATTGAAACTCACTACCTAATTTGTTTGAAACTAGGTTATTAAAGTTTCTCTGATTACCCCTAGGCTTATTATAAAATCCTTTCATCTGATATCTAGGAACCTCATTATATTCTACCATTTTCCTAGAGATACCCTTACCCAACACAGGTCTTACAAACTTAACCTGTTCAATTTTAGGTTCAACTTTTATAGGAATTTCTTCCTTTTTCACACTTTGTTCTAGTTCAACCTGTTCCTCATCACTATCTGAATACCAGTCTTCAACAATAGGAGCCTTAGGAAATTTTCTAACTTCAACCTTAGGTGTTTCTAAGACACTTTTACTAGATTCATCTACAGGTTTTTCTATGTCTAACTCACTAATGAAAGACAGTTCTTTTCCTGGTAGAGCATAGGCACTCTTAACAACAGGAGCAACCTCATTGTAGCCTATTCCACTTCCTTTCCTCATCAAGGTACTCTCAATAGATTTATTAACCAAATCAGAAGCAAACTGTTGTTTATTTACTCTTACTATATGTTTATCCTTATCAGCAAGAGCTGCATCTCTATCTTTTTCTACTTCTTCTAACTTATTCTTGAGAAATTCAATTTCACTGTTTTTCTTAAAGATCTCAACATCCTGTTGGTTAATTCTATCTACATATTCTAGCTCACACTGTTTGAGATATTCTAGTCTTCTTTCAAAATTTTGAATACATACTTTGTAACCTAAGTTATAAAGTTTTAGGTGTTCAACTTCTCTAACTAGACTCTCATTCCTAGACTTAAGTAGTGTCAGCACATGATTTAAAAGAACACACAGATAGATCAGAATCATTAGATACCTCAGAGTCAGATCCAGAAGATATGATGCATAGGCCATAAGTGCAAAGTTATGCACTTTAGGTTGACTTGAGCCACCAGAGAATAATTTGGTTCTTCATCAGCCATATCACTCCAATCATATTCTCCCAACCCATCACAAGATACCAATGCAGTAGTGGTATTCTTTGATTCTTCAATGGTCTTCTTTGGAGCTTCAACATTCCTCTTTGGAGCTCTACATTCTCTGGCAAAATGACCCTTCCTATTGCAATTGTAGCACTCTATCTTTGACTTGTCAAAACCCAAATTTTATTTAGCCCTGTACTTGACTTCTCTCCCAGTCCTCTTCAAGAATTTTCTTGCCCTCAAGGTCAATATGGCCATCTGCCATTTAAGATCAATTTCTTCAAGATCAATATGATCCATATCTTGATTGATACCCTGTGACCTTATGTTGGTTTTCAGATCAGCCAAGAATGCACACAAAGCAATATCACTGATGGAATTTTATCATTAGAACTAGCAGCAGATCCATCAGCAGCAGATACCCCATAAGCAGTAGAGTGGGATTCTTGAGATCCTTTTGACTTTGAAGATATAAAGGCAAGATTTTGTGTACCAGAATATGAGGTAGATGAAGAAGTCAACTCTGGTTCATACACCTTCATATTGTTGCAGAGGCTTTCCAACTTTATAGTTTCAAAATCAGGCTTATTCCTCCAAACAACTGTATGCATACTTCATTCAGGTGCAAGACTTCTAAGAAACTTTAGGTTTACATCTTCTTGAGGAACCACATAACTAACAAGCTTTAAGTGACTAACAAGTTGATTAAGCCTATTTTATGTGCCATCAATCTTTTCTCCACTTGCAGCAGTAAAGTTCTTAAACTGATGCTTCAACATGTTTTTCCTTGACTTCTTAGTAGCATCATTCCCTCCAAACCTGAATTCCACAGCATCCATCAAGGCTTTTGTAGTCTCACAGCTATCAAAGTCCAATTGAAATTCATTAGGTATTCCCATAAAGAGAATACTGTGTGCCTTGATCTCCATCTTCCTCACTGAGTTCTTTTCAGCAGACTTGATCGGTATATCTTGTCCATCAGGACCCTTTTTAGGTAAAGAGTCACCATTGATGATCACATTCCACATGTTAAAGTCAATCATGCAAATGTAATGTCTGATTCTCATCTTCCATAGCTCATACTCTCCAGGATTGAGCATGGGAACCTTTGAAGCAGTCACCATATGTGTGTCGTCACCCATCTTCAACAATTGATTATGAAAAGCAAACTTGTAAGGAACAAATTCTTCTTGATTTCAACTTCTAGATCACAAGCTCTGATACCACTTGTTGATCCCAGTTGAGCAAACGATCTTATATAGAAGTTGACTTGAGTTAACACTTAAGCTAAAACGCGCAATATTAAAGCATAACTTAAGAAGAACAAAGATTCACTATCAACACTTCAATATATTAATAATACGAGCACTCAACAATGCTAGGGTTTTACAACCTTGAAGTGTAAATGAAAACTAAACAATACGTACTCAATCTAACCCTAGGATCCTCCTTTTATAGGCCAAGGAGTCCTACTAGGTTTACAATACCTTTCTACACAAGATAAGAATATTCTAGACGTATAAAATATACATACAATCTATTCTATAATTATCCACTCATGTACAAGTCTATCTCTTCAGTAGTAGATTCACCAGCAGTACTTTCCCATAGCAGCACTTTGAATATATAGCAGCAGAATCAATAATCTTAGCAGCAGTTTGACTCTTTAGCAGCAGAATCCAAAACCCAACATAGATTGTGGAGAGAGTTTTTAGATCGAGTGGATTGTAAGAAGATCGTGAGGATCTTGTCGATTATGTTGTCTGAGGACCAAGTAGATCGTGAGTGAGATTTGTACTAGCTATATTAGTACTCGACATTTAGCTGAGTGTCAGAAATCATGATAAGTTACGTTGTACGGTTTTCTCCACCTGAAGGGAGTATTGCTGACATAGTTCTTGGAACTCTCGAGTTGGACACTCGAGGAGTGGAGTAGGGCGAAGAAGAGCTTCGTTACTGAACCACTATAAATCTCTTTTTCTTGGTTTGATCTTTCCATCTCTCACTCCTTATCTTGCAATTTTTATCTTAGTATTTAGAAGTTATTTATTGTAGTGTAGTTATATAGTGTTCGTATTACAATCGATTGATTTGACAAAACTACGAATCAAAGTTTTTCATAAATGCTTGTTTTGTTTTGTTGTGTAGAAATGTTTGAAGGAAGCTTCTAAAGAAGAGAAAAACCAACTCATTACGTTGTATGTTAAGCATGGTGGAAGCAAGAAAGGTACTAATCTCCTTTCGGTTACTAGTGAGCACTTAAAGTGGGGAAAGCTGAGCAAGGAGGCTAAGGCTTGTTTGAATAGCCGTTTGGCTAAGTTACAAAGAAAGGAAATCACGGTACCAAAGTTAATTGATTGGAGTTTGTTTAAGAAATATGGGATTTATCAAGATATTGAGAGGTTTATGGATATCAACTTGGAAGATGAGGATGGAAGTATTTATGAGGATTATAGTATTGAGGTCGCTCTTAAGATTGATGAAAGCAAATTTACAAGGAATGATGTTTGGAGTTCTTTTCTACCATTTATTTCAATCAAGAGGTGGATTTGGCCAACATTGTGGATGGAAAATATTGGAGCTAAAGGATTAAACGTGCAAGACAAGAACAAAAGAGAAAAAGAAAAAAAATTATATCACAAACCGCTGCTGTTGGCATCCCCAACCGGCGGTTGGTTTGGTTTGGGTAGACAGAAACTCCCAGTCGGCGGTTGGGTAGGCTCTTCAGTAGCTGAGCCACCGGTTGGACTCCCTAGCCGCGGTTCACTGGTACTCTAAAATAAAAATAGGATTTCTACTCTTCCCCATTCCAAGTCAAGCTAGTTCCATTCTCCTCTTAGCTTATTTGTGGCTTATTCTAAATGCTAAATCCTCCATAACCTCTTAAATTCCAAACCTCTAAAATCCTTGAATCAAATCAAAATTAAACAAAAAAGTGGTCCATATAATTAATCAAAAAGCATATAAACACTAATTCATAACCATATACCACAAGAAATTCAATCAATCTTGACTCTAAATCCATAAAATTCGTTCATCATAAACCCTCATTCTAAAAACCTTAAGACCTCGTTCAATACTTAAACAATTCATCTCATTCAACTTGAAATCAAACCTACTATCAGAGTTCTGTTAATCCCACCAAAGAAATTAACTTAATTCGAACTAAAACAATTTCGCCCAAATTGAAACCCTAAAAATTAAATATGAATTAAGAACAAATTAAAGAAATTGAATGGTGTTACTTACTCTCTTAAGTGCCATGGAATGATTAGAAACTCAATGTAATTGATAACCTTCAATCTCCTAATTGATTTGATGAATGTTGAGAGTGTTGGTGCTTGTGGAGTTTTTACTTTTTTTTCTCTTGTTTGGTAAAATGAGGTCTCAAGCCATGGGTTGGGTTTTTCAACCGTAGGTTGGGTATCATCCATGGGTTGGTGAAATTTTTAGCAAAAACCCGACTTAACAAAAACATTCCTTACTTCATTGTAATTTTCAAATACTTTTGAATGATTACCACAACTAATAAACAGTCAAACATATCCAATGAACTTGAACTAAACAAACTAAAATGAACTAGAACAACTTATCATTAAAATTACTTCATATTGATAATAACTTTAAAAAAAAACCCAAAACACACTAAAACAGAACATAGAAATGAAAATAGTACGGAATATAAAATCCTAAATGCAAATAAATAATATAAAATCTCAGCATAGATAAAATGCGCAGAAGCTTAATGATAAGCTTCTTTATTCCTCCATAAACTTTCCTCTTAGTAGTTTCCAAAACGTAGAATATCCTCCGAGTAACTTTCCTGAGAGCATCTTATAGGTTTTCCTTTGTTTTAAACCCACGGGTGAAACAACGTCCACTGGGGCTTGTACTTTCAATCTTGGTGTGCCAAACTTTGTCTCTCTTAACTTTTTTTGATACTTTCTATACCCATCGGATGTCCACTCAATATTCTTAAGTTGGAGAGGCATAGAACCAAGGAATTCAACCATTTTCTTGTACACAATGATATTTTTGAATGGGTTGAAATAATTTTCCATAGCCAAGGCACGTTCCATATCATCCTTTAGATGTGAAAACGATGGTGCGGTTATACCATACTCCTGATTTCCTTCATTATCATGACCAATGTCAAAAATATCTAACCAATCTTCCTTATCCGAGTCTTCATCAACTAGAATCTTGTTTCTCTTCTTAGCATGATAGATCATTTTCACAACCCCATCATCTATTTCCATCGTCCTTTTTCTATTATCTATAATCGCACCACATGTGCGCAAAAACGGATGTCCAACCAGCATAGGCATTTCCCTATCGATGGGAACATGTAAAATCAAAAAGTCACACTACACAAAAGTTCATAGAAACTGGTTAGAATGGCCCTGGGAGACTGGTTTTGGAACCACTCTCTGTGAGGGGGTATCTCTTTGACAGGAACATATAGACACTGGTTCCGCAACCAGTCACTACAAAGAGTACCGTGACTGGTGTTTGTCATAAAAACCAGTCTTAATTATAATTTTCCAAAAAAAATCAATAGGCTGTTTAGGATTTGTCACACCCCCAAAATCAGGTCCAACGGAAGCTTACATGTAGCTGGGGTGTAACTCAATTGGTATCGCAACACATGTACAAAAATGGTTTTCATTTCAATCACTTTGAATAAAATCGTTTAACCAAAAGTAATGAATTTACATCGTTAAAAGTAGTGCGGAATTTGGCCCTTAAAAATATAGTTTAAAAACGGTCCCCAAATAAATATCAGAGTCTTCTATGACCATGCCATGCCCTGCCAAACCTCCAGTAGCGTTCCATTGGTTAATACCTGAAAATACATGCTAAAATGTCAACACGAGGTTGGTGAGTTCATAGAATTTAGTGAAAAAATGAAATACATTGCATTTAAATGAAGATTTCCCAGCAAAGGCATCGTAAATCCACTCAGTTGCAAGTCCAGCCCATACAAGACTTACAACCTGTGTATTCACAACCCACTGCCAAATATGTTTTGGTTTGTGTAAGCAAAAGTAATATGTGGACCAAGATTCAAAGATAAGTGTAGTTTCACCAATACATTTGGTTACGTGACCAATTCATTCGGTTATGTTACCCGTACATTCGGTTATGTGACCCGTACATTCGATTATGTGACCTGTTCATTCAGTCATGTATGTACATAGTGGTGGAGCCGGTTCATTCGGTTAAGTGTGCATAATAATGGAAAAAGGTAAAAAGGATTAAGTGTGATGCAAATGTATATACACTACATTCGATTGAGTAACAAATTCATAACTGGAGCAAATAAATGTTTGACTAAACATGTAGCATAATCAATTAAATCAAGTATACATTTAGATGAAAATGAGCATGTATTCTCCCCCAAAGAGTTTAACAAAACAATTAAAAGAGTAGGGGCTATGACTCACCTGGTGCGATAGCTACGATGACAAAAGTAGATACACTGAAACAAGGCACGATCTCTAACCGCAACCTAATATGAATGATATGATCTAATGTAAGAAATGAAATGTTGCTACACATGCAAATACGTACGTTATCGATACCACTCGTGAAATTCGAAAATAATGTTTATCGTCGAAAAAATACATTTTTGACGTCTCGTTAAGTTAATAAACACTTTTCATGTAAATATGTTGAAACGGTACTCCACGATCCTTGTTTGGTGTTTTATAGGAAATATAATGTTTTCGTCGTAAAATGACTTCTAATAATTTGAAAATATGACCAAAATGGTCTCGCAAAACTAGTCGCGAAATAGAGAATATTAAGAGTTAGGAAAGAAGCTCAGTAGTTTTAGGAAGCTTTTCACATTATCTAAAAGTCGTAACATTGAAATTTTGTCCATACGGGTCTCGATCATAAAGAAAAATAGCCGTGAAGTGGGGTGTTTGGGCTATTTCTGCAGTTTCTGGGCAGTTTTCGGTAGATTTTGAAAGACCATAAGTTACTCGTTATTAATCCGTTTGACGAACGGTTGGATGTTTTGAAAACTAGACTGGGTGAGCTAACGTTTTTTCACTGATATAAATATCCCAGAAATGGGTTTATCAATAAGAAAAATGGTGACGAACATGGTCACTTGGCGAAATGGTTAATATAGTGTACATCGAGTTTTAAAAGCTTGTATCTCGGTCGTTATTAGTCCGTTTCTTATGTTCTTTATATCCACGGCTTCGTATTAGTATATACTAGTAATATATTTTCTGTAGGTCGGCTCCTATAGATTACGTCTAACGCCTCGTTTTGTCCATTGAAATTCGTGCATCAGCACGTATTATTTTCAGAAAATAGTTTTTCGTCGTTAAACTTGGAAAAATCATATCTTCTTCGTTATAAGCTCGTTTTTATCCGTTCTTTCTCCCATAGCTTCGTTTTTGAAACTATTTTCCGAATCTTTGGTCAAAAATTACCCAGGAACCCCTGATATATCCAGATTTTACAAAAATGGACAACAACTTTCTAATGGTGTTTAAAACTCACTTTTCTAGTTTATAACTTGTCCAAAACTTAACCAAACTACTTCAAATCAACTCCACAAGTACTCAATCCTACCATACAGCTTCTTAGGGTGTCATGGGTTCCTAAACAACACAAAAAATGGTGGATCTCTTGAAGTTACTAATAAAAATTATAGATCTAAGATTAAAGAGTATTATTGAATAAAGTGGTATATATAACATATATATTTGCATGATCTACTACTATGACTTGAAAATACATCATGTTACTACTTAAATGAAAGTATGAGATGATGAAAAAGTTCACTTGAAGCTTACTTGAAGTTTGAAGTGATTTGATGAGAAATTGATTAAGAAAGCTAGGTTTTTATCACAAAACCTTAACAAGGTATTTATGGAAGACTTGATTATTACTTGTTCTTGAAAAATTGATGGATCTTTGCTTCTTGTTCTTGTTTGGCCGAGCACTAAGAGAGGAAAAAGAGAGAATAGTTGCTTTTAGATTTTGTAAAAATGAGTTATCAAAAGTCTTGAAGTTTAGATCTATTAGTCAAAGGAAAATGAAATATCTAAGACCGGGGGGGGGGGGGGCATAAGGCGTTAAATGGGGGAAGAAAATGGGGGGGGGGGTGGGTAGATCTTGTAAGAGATTTGTAAGATTTTGTTGGATATTATTAGTTTTTGGGTGATACCGGGTACCGAGTTTGCTAGAAAATAAAGTTTAACGGTACCAAATAAAATGTGACAACGTTGTAAAAGTTATAAATTTACATTCCTGATAAGAATTGGGTGTTAAAATATTTGTCGTGTTGAAATATCGCAAATCGACGACGTTATAAGTTCCTAACAAAAAATGTACCAATT
The DNA here is from genome assembly GCA_030686995.1 of Artemisia argyi. Lineage (NCBI taxonomy): Eukaryota > Viridiplantae > Streptophyta > Magnoliopsida > Asterales > Asteraceae > Artemisia > Artemisia argyi. The sequence continues at coordinate 62,686,386 of CM060699.1, read as the reverse complement.
TATTTGAAAACACCGGGTCAATTAATAATATAATTTTTATATTATTATAATGAATATGAAAATATATTAGGATCGTAGTCGGGAGTGTCGGGTATATGTTAGTGGTAAAAACTGAGTGGTAACGTTAATTACAAATTAATCATACGTAAATTGAAATAATGCATATCCGTGCATGATCCAAAGTGCTGATGACGTTACTGATGATATGTAGACTACTCCAGTCTATATGACGTGTCCCTACTGATGATGCATGAATTCGCAGCTAAACCTAACTGGTTACGCGAATTTAAATACCCGTAAACTAGATTTACGAGAAGATGCATGACGATCATGAATAGTGATTTCCTTTCGGAAATGAATAGTGTCACGTGCATAGTAAAATTTTGAAACACTTCTCGGAATCTCAAACTGACTCCGAAAATGATAAATAGTAAATGATGAATAGTAACTTTTCGAGATGAATAATGAAATTTCGATGTTCGAAAAAGGGCCTGAAATTACAAGTTGTGACAGTCTTCCCCTCTAATAGGAACTTCGTCCCGAAGTTCAGTTTGTGTTGGTCTCTAGAGTGGTATTGGTGAACAGATGATGATATTTATCGTGTAAGCTACTGAGTTCTAATGGGAGCTCAAGTCTGTAGGCCACTAGGCTCATTCTGTCTGAAATATTGAATGGTCCAATGTATCTCGTGTTTATCTTTCCATGTTTGTGTATTGTGTCTCAATGATGTTGTCCTTGGGATCGTGTGATATCTATTGTTGTAAGTGAATCCAATTTATAGCAAATGGTCAGCCCAACCATTTCCAGAATCAATCACACCCGATTTGAGCATATCTCCATATGTTTGAATCATTCTCTAATTCTGACCATTGGTCTGAAGATGATAGGTGGTGTGGTTCCAAAGGAATCTTAATGAAATTTGCCAGAAGTTTGAGGTGAATCGAATTCGTCCATTAGGAATAGTTGGAATAGGTATCATGAATCTTGTGGAAAAATCTTACAAGGTTAAGTCCGTCAAAGGGTGTTATTAGAAAGATTAGGTTAGGATATGGTTGTGATCCTCCGCAGGAATGTCATGAATTGGGTCTCTCTCCACCTACGATGCTTAGTCTCCATTACTAAGATTTTCCCCAAGCTCTATGTCGTCAAATCATAAAACCATAAATGTATAAGTGATGTAATATAGTGATTGATTTTCAAAGTTTATTTTTAGATTGTGTGTTTTGTTCATAAACCTTTCCCGAATAAATGAATTTACAACTTTAAGCAAACGGCTTTCTAAGTAACATTTTTCTTGATGTTTCAAAATTTAGTAGTTATGCACGATAGGACTATTTTCAACATGAGGTGGATAATATGGTTTACCAAAGATTGATGTTTAAAATTTCTTAACATCCAATAGTTTTGTAGAGATTAACCGAAAGGAATTTGCTTGTCAAGATAGGGCCTTCAGAAGAAAAAAAATATTTCTTACAAGATATATGATTTGTATAACTGTAGTTTGGAGAAAAATACATTTAAAAGTGAAAGTATTAAGAGGATAAAATAGTCGGGTAGGTATGTCTACACAAATGCATAGGTGTCTAAGATGTTTGAATAATGCCTATTGGAGAGGTCATGTTCAATTGAATGTTCTATAGTCTTAGTTAGGAGGTTGGATTTATCTCTATAGTGTTGCTTAGTGAGCATTCGCATCGAAACTAATCTTGTAATTCAATCAAGCCAATACTTTCTAGATGGTAGAATTTTTGGCGATCAGGCAAGTGATAGTGGTTCAAATGGTTTTGTGATATCCTGAGGTTTCTGTTGAGTTTTGAATGATCTTAATGTGCCGAGGGATCCTCCTCATATATGGTATGGAAAGTCTTTCCTAGGGAGGTCATTGATAATATCCACTTATCAATATTGGGAGTAGTGAGTGATGAGGGACATAATAATCTATAGAGTGTTAGCTAATTCCTTATATATTTCATGGGGAAGAGAAATGATAATGATGGAAAGAAGGGAAATGACTGTGACAGCTGCGACATAATGAGATTTTGATAAAAGAGAATATTGTGATGTAAAATGAAACATTTGGAAATTGGGTAGAGAATTCAATCCAGACAAAATTTTATTATAACTATTCTCAGTGTTGCAAAATTCATCTCTGAGTCAGACATAGGTGGTCAGCCTATATCTCACTATCCCAGGTCGAATGTAGATGACCAGTCTACATTCCACCGAGGTTCCATGAATTTTGAAATACTCAGTTCAGTTATACTAATACTATGTCCTTCACAAATGCAAAGACGTTCTGAAAGACTATGGCAGGTGACCAAACTCGAGGTCGAATGATGAAACTATGCAAGGAGAAGGCGTAACATGAGACGCATAAGTTATGTAAGAATTCTAATAGGGAAGACAATCATGGTAATCAACTAGAATAAATGAGTATGATATATCTAATAATGAGATACGAATCTCATCACATAAGTCAACAGCAAACTACCAATGAGGCATCAGCTTGGCAGGCAGGCACGTGGCGGTCATAGGTTTAAGTTTTCGTGAAAGTAGCTATAGTCTAGGTTTTAAAAACACTCAGTTCTCTTAGCCAAAGCTCTGATACCAATCTGTCACACCCCCAAAATCGGGTCCAGCGGAAGCTTACATGTAGCTGGGGTGTAACTCAATTGGTATCGCAACACCAGTACAAAAATGGTTTTCACTTCAATCACTTTGAACAAAATCGTTTAACCAAAAGTATTGAATTTACAGCGTTAAAAGTAGTGCGGAATTTGGCCCTTAAAAATATAGTTTAAAAACGGTCCCCAAATGAATATCAGAGTCTTCTATGACCATGCCATGACCTGCCAAACCTCCAGTAGCGTGCCATTGGTTAATACCTGAAAATACATGCAAAAATGTCAACACGAGGTTGGTGAGTTCATAGAATTTAGTGAAAAAATGAAATACATTGCATTTAAATGAAGATTTCCTAGCAAAGGCATCGTAAATCCACTCAGTTGCAAGTCCCGCCCATATAAGACTTACAACCTGTGTGTTCACAACCCACTGCCAAATATGTTTTTGTTTGTGTAAACAAAAGTAATATGTGGACCAAGATTCAAAGATAAGTGTAGTTTGACCAATACATTTGGTTACGTGACCAATTCATTCAGTTATGTTACCCGTACATTCGGTTATGTGACCCGTACATTCGGTTATGTGACCCGTTCATTTAGTCATGTATGTACATAGTGGTGGAGCGGTTCATTCGGTTAAGTGTGCATAATAATGGAAAAGGCTTGGGTCCAAAGGTAAAAAGGATTAAGTGTGATGCAAATGAATATACACTACATTCGATTGAGTAACAAATTCATAACTGGAGCAAATAAATGTTTGACTAAACATGTAGCAAAATCAATTAAATCAAGTTCAAATAAGACAATGCAAGCAAAAGTTCCTAGATTCATGGAGATATAGAAGAGCATATAAGTTATCATGCTTGCATATCCATCATTTGAGTCTCCAACAATTATTCCAATAATTACATATCTGATTTGACCTATGGACGAATATGCAAGCATACGTTTCATGCTTGTTTGAGTAATAGCAACGAGATTCCCCAATATCATGCTAAGAATAGCTAGGATTTCCAGAAGAAGATGTCATTCATTTGATGAGAAATAAAAAGGAATATCGAAAATTCTAGTGGCTAAAGCTGAAGCAGCTACTTTCAAAGTAACAGAAAGAAAAGCAACGACTGGAGTGGGAGAGTTAGAGTAGAAAAGAGGATTCCTCACTTCTTTCTTTCATTCAAAACCGTGCATGAGACTTTCATCTCACACGGCTCTTAATTAGATGAAAACGAGCATGTATTCTCCCCCAAAGAGTTTACCAAAACAATTGAAAGAGTAGGGGCTATTACTCACCTGGTGTGATAGCTACGTTGACAAAAGTGGATACACTGAAACGAGGCATGATCTCTAACCGCAACCTAATATGAATGATATGCTCTAATGTAAGAAATGAAATGATGCTACATATGCAAATACGTATGTTATCGATACCACTCGTGAAATTCGAAGATAATGTTTATCGTCGAAAAAATACATTTTCGACGTCTCATTAAGTTAATAAACACTTTTCATGTAAATAAGTTGAAACGGTACTCCACGATCCTTGTTTGGTGTTTTATCGGAAATATAATGTTTTCGTCGTAAAATGACACTTTTCATAACTTGAAAATATGACCAAAATAGTCTCGCAAAACTAGTCGCGGAATAGTGAATATTAAGAGTTAGGAAAGAAGCTCAATAGTTTTAGGAAGCTTTTCACATTATCTAAAAGTCGTAACACTGAAATTTTGTCCATACGGGTCTCGATCATAAAGAAAAATAGCCGTGAAGTGGGGTGTTTGGGCTGTTTCTGCAGTTTCTGGGCAGTTTTCGATAGATTTTGAAAGACTATAAGTTACACGTTATTAATCCGTTTGACAAATGGTTGGATGTTTTGAAAACTAGGCTGGGTGAGCTAACTTTTTGTCGCTGATATAAATTTTCCAGAAACGGGTTTATCAATAAGAAAAGTGGTGTCGAACATGGTCACTTGGCAAAATGGTGAATACTTGAAAATTTTCTAAGTGTTGTGCTGAAGGAAAAATATAGTGTACGTCGAGTTTTAAAAGCTTGTATCTCAGTCGTTATAAGTCCGTTCCTTATGTTCTTTATATCCACGGCTTCGTATTAATATATACTAATATATTTTCAGTAGGTCGGCTCCTATAGATCACGTCTAACGCCTCGTTTTGCCCGTTGAAATTCGTGCATCAGCACGTATTATTTTCAGAAAATAGTTTTTCGTTGTTAAACTTGGAAAAATCATATCTTCTTCGTTATAAGCTCGTTTTTATCCGTTCTTTCACCCATAGCTTCATTTTTGAAACTATTTTCTGAATCTTTGGTAAAAAATTAGCCAGGAACCCCTGATATATCCAGATTTTACAAAAATGGACAGCAACTTTCTAATAGTGTTTAAAACTCACTTTTCTAGTTTATAACTTGTCCAAAACTTAACCAAACTACTTCAAATCAACTCTACAAGTACCCAATCCTACCATACACCTTTTTAGGGTGTCATGGGTTCCTAAACGACACCAAAAATGGTGGATCTCTTGAAGTTACTAATAAAGATTATAGATTTAAGATTAAAGAGTATTATTGTAGAAAGTGGTATATATAACATATATATTTGCATGATCTACTACTATGACATGAAAATACATCATGTTACTACTTAAATGAAAGTATGAGATGATGAAAAAGTTCACTTGAAGCTTACTTGAAGTTTGAGGTGATTTGATGAGAAATTGATTAAGAAAGCTAGGTTTTTATCACAAAACCTTAACAAGATATATACGGAAGACTTGATTATTACTTGTTCTTGAAAAATTGATGGATCTTTGCTTCTTGTTCTTGTTTGGCCGAGCACTAAGAGAGGAAAAAGAGAGAATAGTTGCTTTTTAATTTTGTAAAAATGAGTTATCAAAAGTCTTGAATTTTAGATCTATTAGTCAAAGGAAAATGAAATATCTAAGACCTGGTGGGGGGGGGGGGGCATAAGGCGTGAAATGGGGGAAGAAAATGTAGGGTGGATAGATCTTGTAAGAGATTTGTAAGATTTTGTTGGATATTATTAGTTTTTAGGTTATACCGGGTACCGAGTTTCGTAGAAATAAAGTTTAACGGTACCAAATAAAATGTGACAACGTTGTAAAAGTTATAAATTTACATTCCTGATGAGAGTTGGGTGTTAAAATATTTGTCGTGTTGAAATACCGCAAATCGACGAAGTTATAAGTTCCTAACGAAAAATGTAGCAATTTATTTGAAAACACCGGGTCAATTAATAATATAATTTTTATATTATTATAATGAGTATGAAAATATATTAGGATTGTAGTCGGGAGTGTCGGGTATATGTTAGTAGTAAAAACTAAGTGGTAACGTTAATTACAAATTCAACATACGTAAATTGAAATAATGCATATCCGTGCATGATCCAAAGTGCTGATGACATTACTGATGATATGTAGACTACTCCAGTCTATATGACGTGTCCCTACTGATGATGCATGAATTCGCAGCTAAACCTAACTGGTTACGCGAATTTAAATACCCGTAAACTAGATTTATGAGAAGATGCATGACGATCATGAATAGTGATTTCCTTTCGGAAATGAATAGTGTCACGTGAATAGTAAAATTTTGAAACACTTCTCGGAATCTCAAACTGACTCCGAAAATGATGAATAGTAAAATGATGAATAGTGATCGATGAATAGTAAATGATGAATAGTAACTTTTCGAGATGAATAATGAAATTTTGACGTTTGAAAAAGGACCTGAAATTACGAGTTGTGACAGTCTTCCCCTCTAACAGGAACTTCGTCCTCAAGTTCAGTTTGTGTTAGTCTCTGGAGTGGTATTGGTGAACATATAATGATATTTATCGTGTAAGCTACTGAGTTCTAATGGGAGCTCAAGTCTGTAGGCCACTAGGCTCATTCTGTCTGAAATATTGAATGGTCCAATGTATCTCAGGTTTATCTTTCCATGTTTGTGTATTGTGTCTCAATGATGTTATCCTTGGGATCGTGTGTTATCTATTGTTGTAAGTGAATCCAATTTATAGCAAATGGTCAGCCCAACCATTTCCAGAATCAATCACACCCGATTTGGGCATATCTCTATATGTTTGAATCATTCTCTAATTCTGACCATTGGTCTGAAGATGATAGGTGGTGTGGTTCCAAAGGAATCTTAATGAAATTTGCCAGAAGTTTGAGGTGAATCGAATTCCTCCATTAGGAATAGCTGGAATAGGTATCATGAATCTTGTGGAAAAATCTTACAAGGTTAAGTCCGTCAAAGGGTGTTATTAGAAAGATTAGGTTAGGATATGGTTGTGATCCTCCGCAGGAATGTCATGAATTGGGTCTCTCTCCACCTACGATGCTTAGTCTCCATTACTAAGATTTTCCCCGAGCTCTATGTCGTCAAATCACAAAACCCTAAATGTATAAGTGATGTAATATAGTGATTGATTTTCAAAGTTTGTTTTTAGATTGTGTGTTTTGTTCATAAACCTTTCTCGAATTAATGAATTTACAACTTTAAGCAAACGGCTTTCTAAGTAACATTTTTCTTGATGTTTCAAAATTTAGTAGTTATGCACGATAGGTCTATTTTCAACATGAGGTGGATAATATGGTTTACCAAAGATTGATGTTTAAAATTTCTGAACATCGAATAGTTTTGTAGAGATTAACCAAAAGGAATTTGCTTGTCAAGATAGGGCCTTCAGAAAAAAAAAATTATTACCAGATATATGATTTGTATAACTGTAGTTTGGAGAAAAATACATTTAAAAGTGAAAGTATTAAGAGGATAAAATAGTCGGGTAGGTATGTCTACACAAATGCATAGGTGTCTAAGATGTTTGAATAATGTCTATTGGTGAGGTCATGTTCAATTGAATGTTCTATAGTCTTGGTTAGGAGGTTGGATTTATCTCTATAGTGTTGCTTAGTGAGCATTCGCATCGAAACTAATCTTGTAATTCAATCAAGCCAATACTTTCTAGATGGTAGAATTTTTGGCGATCAGGCAAATGATAGTGGTTCGAATAGTTTTGTGATATCCTGAGGTTTCTGTTGAGTTTTGAATGATCTTAATGTGTCGAGGGATCATCCTCATAGATGGTATGGAAAGTCTTTCCTAGGGAGGTCATTGATAATATCCACTTATCAATATTGGGAGTAGTGAGTGATGAGTGACATAAGAATCTATAGAGTGTTGGCTAATTCCTTATATATTTCATGGGGAAGAGAAATGATAATGATGGAAAGAAGGGAAATGACTGTGACAGCTGCGACATAATGAGATTGTGCTAAAAGAGAATACTGTGATGTAAAATGAAACATTTGGAAATTGGGTAGAGAATTCAATCCAGACAAAATTTTATTATAACTATTCTCAGTGTTGCAAAATTCATCTTTGAGTTAGTCATAGGTGGTCAGCCTATATCCCACTATCCCGGGTCGAATGTAGATGACCAGTCTACATTCCACAGAGGTTCCATGAATTTTGAAATACTCAGTTCAGTTATATTAATACTATGTCCTTCACAAATGCAAAGACGTTCTGAAAGACAAAGGCAGGTGACCAAACTCGAGGTCGAATGATGAAACTATGCAAGGAGAAGGCGTAACATGAGACACATAAGTTATGTAAGCATACTAATAGGGAAGACAATCATGGTAATCAACTAGAATAAATGAGTATGATATATCTAATAATGAGATACAAATCTCATCACATAAGCCAGCAACAAACTACCAATGAGGCATCAGCTTGGCAGGCAGGCACGTGGCGGTCATAGGTTTAAGTTTTCGTGAAAGTAGCTATAGTATAGGTTTTAAAAACACTCAGTTCTCTATAGCCAAAGCTCTGATAGCAATCTGTCACACCCCCAAAATCGGGTCTAGCGGAAGCTTACATGTAGCTGGGGTGTAACTCAATTGGTATCGCAACACAAGTACAAAAATGGTTTTCACTTCAATCACTTTGAATAAAATCGTGTAACCAAAAGTATTGAATTTACAGCGTTAAAAGTAGTGTGGAATTTGGCCCTTAAAAATATAGTTTAAAAACGGTCCCCAAATGAATATCATAGTCTTCTATGACCATGCCATGCCCTGTGATTGGCTCCAAACGGTCAACCTAATTTTGACCAAGGAATGGTCAACAAAGTCAAACAGCCTAGAGTCAATGCTCCGTGGAAGTACAGGGTTTCCCCGGGTCGTTGTGTCCCGACGAGGTGTGGATTGTATTCAAAACGGGTTTGTGATCGGGTGAATTTGGACAGGAAAGGGTATATAATGGTTTGAATGATTACACTAAGGAAATACGAATGAGAACGATTTAAACAAACTATATTAACAATAACGTGAAACCTAGTTAACCTAAAACGTAATCTAAAAATTTAAAATCAGAATTTGCTTATAAATAAGCAGAAAAATAAGCCAAAAGGGCTTAAATAGAAGCTATCACTTTTTTTTATATTTTTGGTTTTTCTTTATTTTACTAACGTAACCTAAATTTAAAAACGTAAAAGTTATTTAAATAAAACGCGAGTGCGCAAAATATAACGTGAAATTTATGCTACGCAAACCCTACGGACATGAAAATTACATTTTTACGATCCTAACTATAAAAAAAATTTAGAGAAAAAGAAAAATATTTTTTAGACTTTTTATTTATTTATTATTAATTAATAACTATTTAAACTAATAAAACTAAATTAAATTGTAAAAAATACTTAATGAACAGTAAAAATTATAAAACTTTTTATAAAAATACTAAGTGGTATACTAAAGATAGGAAAAATATAAAACTTATGAAAATCTTAATAATAAGCTGTAAAATAAGCAGTATAAGCTAATAAGCTAAATGGAACTTGTACCAGTATAAAAATAAAATAGGAAAAGAATAACACTAAGATAGCACTAGGGGAGATGGTGCTTGAGCTCAGAGTGGGGTATGGGTGTGGTTAACCAAACGACCAGGGTTCAAGTCCCACTCATTACCATTTTTTACAAACATTTATTTTTTTGATTTTTTTTCTTTTTGCCATCTGTTTAAACAACAACAAATAATTTTTACAAAGAAGCTTTGGCTGACAAGCTAGAAACAAGCTTATGCAAAGCTTATTATCCAACAGTGGGAAAAAATTAGCTAAGTGGGGAGATTTTTGAATTCCAAAAGCTATATAGATGAGCTACAAACTGAAGCAATTGTTAAAATAACTAGACACAAGTGTGTAATACTTGAAATAAGCTGGAATGATGAAAAATATATAACAAGTAAGCTAAAAGAAGCAAATAAGCCAAATCCAAACCCACTGAGACCAACAGGCCCAAGTGGTCACTTGCAGGCCCCTATTCAGCTTATCAATTAAGCTGGGAAGCTTAAATTAAGCTTGGAACCTTCAAGCTTGGCACATGAGTATTCCAAAAGCCCAAATTGCAAGGTGTGGGACCCGTTGAGAGGCTCAGAAAGAGCTTGTGAAAGGGGCTTGGTTGCACTGATTGCTCAGTGTTACTAAGCTTGATGAGTCAATGATAGGGGACCAAAATAAGCCATAAGATGAGCATTCAAGTGAAAAACAAGCATAAGCATAGAAAATAAGCTTAAGGAATTGGTACCCTGAAGCAGGGCACAATCAAGCCAAACAGGCCACTTCAAGGCCAAGTTTTGATGAGCTAATGAATTCCAAATTCCAATTTTTCTTTTGATTCAGATAAACAAGCTACCAAATAACTTAAATCAACAAAAATAACTTAATTTCAATCTAAATTAAACCCTATGCATGATCTAGAAATTATGTCCATTTAACTGACCCTGGAGATTTGACTTTTATAGTTCATGCATTCTTTGACTTTTATGGACTTTAGTTTCTTCTCATTGATTAAAAACATGTTATTATAAACTGAATGATGAAGAAATTAAGCTAATATACTACTTCTGAGCCTAAAATAATCATTAAATCCTCAAAGTTTGAACAGTTAATGACATATTTAGCTTAAACATGCATTTTGACTTTTTGTCAAATAACCAACTGATTTTAAGCTTTAACTTCCCTATTGGAACCTATTGTGACATGTTATAACCAAAAACAATAGCACAAACAGTCTTACACACAGAAAAGAAGGCTTGAACCAAACACCCCCTTAAGGGGACTGATTTGAGATTTTTGATGATTAGGACTGATTTAGGCTAAGCTAATGAACTAAACTGAATACTTAAACCATATTAACTACAATTAAGCTAAATAGACAGACTGATACAAACTTGAATAAGCTATAAGTTATTTAACTAAAAATGACTATAATTTGCAAAATAAATGAGAATTTATGAAACCTATCATATGACATCAAGGAATTAGCAACAAAAGAGTAGGAGAATACCAGATAAGCAAATAAAAGATAGAAAAGCATTAATATAAGCATAAACTAAGCAAATGCATGAAAATGAAAAATGAACAACCTTACAAAAGAGCTCAGCAGCTCAGCATGAACAATGAACCAAGGACCATGGATACCAACCTACACTCCCCATGGAGTTCTAATTCCCATAGTAATCCAGAATTTTACCCTACTCAGTTCTCTTCTTCTCCTTTCTTTATCTTTGAATTTCCCATGATTTTTCTTATTTATTTTTATTTTATTTTTTTATTTTTTTTAGATTGATTTTTTGCAGACAGTGAGAATTTAGACTAAACTCACAATAAGCTTAGGTTAAACTCATATAAGCAACACAAACAAACAACTTATGGAACCATCAATGAGCTTGACAAAACTTGAAATTAAATTGAAACAGAATTTAAATAAAGAAAAACTGAGTTAATTAAAATTTGAGATTACAAGGCTTTAACAAGGTTACAACCAAGCTGAAAACAGGAAATTAAGCTCAAGATTACATTAAAGCTACACTACTCTAAACTAAAAATCTAATTAATTAGCTAACAACTCCTCTGCTTCTTTTTCTTCCCTTTTATACCGAACCATTAGGGTTTTGCTGACCCACTAGAGCCTCCCCACCTCTAAAGATGACCATTGGATCAGTAGAAGGGATCTTGGCCGTTCAACTGCTTTTGGCGGGAAAGAGGAGGTTTTGCAATTTGGCGTTTTGCTCTTGGCAGGGGGTGATTATTGTAGTTTAGTGGTGGAAAGTATTATAGGGGTGGGTAGAGATGGAGTGTTGACAGAGGAGGGGGGATGGAAGTGTGATGATTATGCTTGGTTTTGCAGGTCTGTAGCAGGGGTAGGGGATGAGGGGGATGTGGAGGTGGTCAAATGGGGGATTGACCCGTTTTTATTAATAAACAGGGGTTAAGGGTGGATGGGCTTTGGAGGATTGGGCCAAGGGTAGTAAGTTGGACTGGGGTGTAATTGTGGATCAGGTTTGTTTTGTTTTGGTTTTGGTAATAATCAAAAGGGGTCCGTTTGATTTAGTAATTATAACCATAAGGACCAAAAATGTGAAATACGAAAAGATGAAGGGCTGAAGTTGCCCACTTTCCAAAATTGTGACAAGGGCCAACGTTGTCAAGTTTCATTAGTACAACGACCAAAATTTATATTTTTCCAAATAAACACCCAAGGACCATTTCTGTCAATTTTGAAACTCCAGGGACCAAACTGTAAATTTTCTCAAAATTTTTACCCAAGGATCAAATTTTATAACTTTTGACTTTTAAATGCCTTGAGTTGACTTTTCTTTCATTTTAAACCTTTAGGGACTAGTTTTGTCAATTTTTGAAACTTGAGGGACTGAAACTGCCAATTATGCAAACTTTGTTCATTTTTCATTTGTTTTTAAATATTTTGCATCTAAAACATATAAAACACACTTTTGGGATAATTTCTGTATTTTGATGCATTTCTGAGTGTTTTTGGATGTTTTGGCAGTTCAGATACGATAAAAATGATGAGTATTTACACACTCATCAATCCCCCACACTAAACTATTGCTAGTCCCTAGCAATCTTTTAAGAAAAATTAATGGATTTGAAACTCTTTACCAAAAGCCATCACTTCTGGAGTAGCCAGATGTATCGATTCAAGTAAGAACTATGGTCCACCTGATAACCATGTGATTTTGAGCAAACCACCAGCTGTCAACGGATTTGATTTGTATTTACCAAAAGCCGTTTGCTTCTGGACTAGCCAACTCTTGATGGAATAGTCAACATCTTGGTGAGCTGATTACCAATTATGGTTTTTCCACTGCCTTTACCACAAGCCATAATGTTGCGGGCTAGCCAACTCATTCACTTTTTTGGATATGGCGAGTTGATTTACCATACAATTTTGGGCAAATTGCAAGCCATCAACGGATTTGATATATCTTTACCAAGAGCCGTTTGCTCCTGGATTAGCCAATCCTTTTGTCGTTCAGACATGGCAGACTGATAACCACAAAAATTTTTGAACTCAAGTGAATTTTTTTTTAAATTTTTGCCAAAAACGGGGGTATAAGATAGTAAAATGTGATAAAATTCGCTAGAATTGCGAATACCCCCCACACTTAGAATGAATATTGTCCTCAATATTCAAACTCCAGGCTATTATGCCGACTCTTGGAACGTAAAAGGGCAACATTACAATCTAAATGTGGAAACACCATTTTGTTTTTCACTTTATTGGTAACCATAGTAGGGGTAATTCCCCCACACTTAGGGTGAAAACCCTATAATTATGCTACTGTTTTTGTTTACCGAGTCGCTAGCTTGACTCGACCCCGAATTCATTGGTTCTTGGGGAAGCATGATGTGGAAGAAGCAATCTCCATCGGACTTTCATTCAAGATGTTTGGACAAACATTTGAAGCACGTGAAAGTTCCACACCGATGAGATATAATCCCGGCTCAAGATAATGATACATGAAAATGCCGGGGTCAAAGATGGTATCTTCTTCCTCGAGAGCAGGCTCATTAGCCTGAGTTTGGATTTCAAGGGTTAAGCTCAAAAACATCCCGGGAGGGAGGGTGGGAATTTGCAAATCCTCATGATTGAGTGCATCTCCCCCCGGGCTATCAAACTCCGGAGGAGTCATGATATGATGAGTGAGTTCACCGGAGAACTCCTCATGAAGAGAATCATTCACAAGATTTGAATCTGTGAACTCATGTTCCGGAATAGACTCATCACAATCCTCATTCCGAATACCAAAGATTGGATTATCAGAAATCAAAGTGAATTCAGATTCGAATTCAAATAGAGGATTGGTGAGAGTAGAATTGAATGCTTCAGGAACAAAGTGATTATTATTCTCTATTGGACTGTCTGGATAAGAAGTGAGTGGTGGATCATGATATAGGAGACTTTCAATTTCTCCTAGATCGGCTTCAAAGTCGAGGAGACCATCATCACTTTCCAATGAAAGTGGATTGATGTGAGCAAGTTCATTGGCGAACTCCTCAAGAAGAGGATCAGCATCAAACTGTGGGAGTGATGCCTCAATATACTCAATGTCTCCATGAGATGTACAACCATCATTAAAATCTGAGAAGGTCTCAAAATGATCGTTTGAATACTCAAGAGGGGAAGGAATATCACACATATGCTCAAGAGTTCCCTGTGACTCTCTTGGGATTGGGACAAGGTTCTCAACACTAGACTTTATGAATTTGTCCGTTTCCTTTTTAGGAACAGTGTCAAGATGCTCGTCCCCCATGATCAAAGAGTGAGTGGGAACCTCGGGTGTGATATGTAACAATTCACAATTTCAGGTTAATTACTATTCCCGAAAATTTCACTATTCACTTTTTACTATTCACTTTTCACTATTCATCTCAAAATTTTTTATTTCATATTCTCCTAAGTTAAACTATTTTAACGATAATCCGAGAGTTTGACGCTCGTTGGATCATTTCTGCAAAAATCACAAAGCCGTGTCCGAGATTTACTTTTAGGTTTAAACGTCCTTCCAGCATCCCGATATATCCATAAAACATTATAAACAATAGAAATATGATTTTCTATCATTTTATGACAATTCCAAAAGTTTTGGAATTTTACGTTTTTCAGTTCAGCGTTTTACGCGAATTGCGCGTTTTAGACCCGTGTTACCAGTTTTTAGCAGGGTTTTAGCACCCGATAGAACCTACCACTCATTTTATATTTTATTACGGAGTATTTGTAACAATTCACATTTTTCAGGATAATTACTATTCCCGGAAAATTTCACTATTCACTTTTACTATTCATTTTTCCCGAAAATTTTCCCGAAATTTGATTTTTATTTCTTGGGCTCAAGTGATAAATCATTTCCATGGCAAATTAAATGTTTGACATTCGTCAGATCATTTTCTTGAAAGTTATTAAGGAATTACACGGAATTACACGTTTTAGGGTAAAACGTCAATCAGAAATTCTACGCACAACGAAATTCAACCCCGTCAGGTGACCCCACATCAGAAAAATATTTGACACACTCATGATTTATTTGAGAATTAATCGTGACTGAGAAAAACATGACCAAAGACTTCCCGGCAGGTCACCCAAGCCTGTACTACTCTCGCATGAGCACGCTTAACCGTATGGGCGATTAACCGTTAGACCACAAAACGCGTTTCTAAGACAATTTGAGTTTTCAACTTATTAGAAAAACTCAACATATTTTTCCCTCCTCCATTGACCAAAAATCATCCCTTGATGTTATAAGTCATTTCGTGATTTTTAGGCTTACGGTTTGATGTCTAAAAGACATTTAATACCAACCGACACTAGACTAAGCCCAGTCTAGACATTATAAGTCATTTTAAATCATTTATATCCTATTAGAAAAGTAACATTTTACTTTTCTCAATTTTACGCAATATTCGTACATTTTACGTATTACGCGTTTTAGACCCGTGTTTCCAGTTTTTAGTAGGGTTTTACACCCAAATGGAACCTACCACTCATTTTATATTTTATTATGGAGTATTTTGACATGTTTAACCATTCTTCCAAGTTTCGTATTTTTACGATACCCGGTTTTACGTTTCGTGGCTTAACCATTTACGGTTAGCATTTTACGGAGCCAAAACTAACTCAATAACTTGGATAATATCATCAAAAGTCCACCCTTGCTCCCCAAGGTTGGAAAACCGACTTAGGGGGGGGGGATTCAGCCCCTAGGTGGCTTAATCCCATGCTTTAAGCCTTAAGATGTGAACATGTGTTCAACTTGGTGAGCAAGTGTTGACTAGTCAAGGTTCTAACCTCCTCAAGACCTTATTTAAGTCATTCTCTTCCCCTCCTTGGCCATTCCAACGACCCACACACATAAAAACACACCATCATCTCATCCTTAGCTCATTTACTTCAAGTTCCATCCAAGAAATCAAGTGCAATATCCATACATAAACCCTAGTTTAGTTTTGATTCATCAAAACTACTTCAAATCCTTAGAAACTTTGGTGATTTCTCTTGAGTTTGAATCCACTCAAGTCACCTCAATTTTCATCATCTCTCTTTCAAGATTACAAGAGTAGAAAGATTGCATGAAGTGAAGTGGGTTGAAGCAAGTCTATCAAAGTCCTATCCTTACATGTTAACTTCCTTTCATCTTTGAAAGCCAAAAGTTGTAAGCCAAACCCTAGCTTGCTTCTTGTTAAATAATCATATTCATGTTATTTACATATTATTTGTGCTATATTATGTCTTGTATTCATGTCCATGATGTATAAAATTGAGCAAAACAAGTTGTGGTAATTGATTGACAAGATAAGTTACTAAAACAAGTAAACTAGTGACTTTCTTGGTAAGACCTGATCAAAATGGTAAAAATATGATGTTGGATCATTACATATTACAGTAGAGGACTTAACAAGGAAACCATAGCAATTTGAACCACCCAAAACGAGTATACGAGTCAAAAGTTACGCCCATTTGAAGTTACCAAAACTTTGCTGCAAACTGCCAAATACCATTCTGATCAAATTTGGGTTTTGAAAGTCCCACTTCTGGTCCGATTCATCAAAAAGTTAAAACACGAAAGTTGTCCGGAATGACGTTTTCGTTTAGGGAAAAAGAAGCTCGAGAACTAAAAACGCTTTCTGAGTGATAAAATTCTTCAAATTCTAAACAGCCCATTTTTAGGCGAAAGTCACTAGATTATGGTTATATTTTAAATGGAACAAGAGGTCTTATGACCTAGAATCAAGACCACAACCATGGCTAGAGCCAAGGTTGAGTCTCAAGACCATGGAACAATGACCAAAGGTCATGGCTAGGCCATGACGAAATGACCATACCAACTTACATAGGCGTAAACATGAAACAATGAATTAGGCGATAACTTGAACAAGCAATTTGGCTCTACTTCACTTAAAAAGGAACCATGAGATATTACAAGAGAAAATGGTCATTCAAGACTCATGAAACTACCCCTAATAACAATCTTCATGTACAAATAAACTTTCCTAAGTTTATTCAAATATCGGACATGTAACTTTTCGGATCAAAACTTATATCTATATATTTCATCAACTACTACAATAGTAGGGAGCCTCATGTGAGGAGTTCATTATGTAAGCCGTCGAGTTGAGTTGTGGATTTACGAATTAAAGTGTCCTGGCTCCTCGAACGTTTACTAACATGACTTCTGAATTATGTCGGCCCGAACGGTAGTAAACGATATACAAGACATACATGTTTCATGAATCATTTCTTTCAACGACTTACATTATACATCATACCACATCATGGACTAAGTGCAAGACATACATATATTGGCATGTTTATGTTTCCTTAGACATTATTCCAAACCTAAGTTGCAACAATTATTCTAGGTTGCTCGTAGAAGTTCTTACGGCATATCCATCATTCTCATTATACATCATCCAACTCAAGGTGAGTTCATAGCCCCACTTTACATTACTTCAATGTTTTACAAACCCTTGGGGGGAATACATGCTATTATTTTTCTACTCGAACACAATGCTTTCTACTGTATGCTATTCGACTATGTTTTATTATCACTAAGTAACATCCTTGCCAAACCAAGATCCCTTATTATGAACCATTTAATCACTTGCGAGGGTTACTTGCAAGTGAGCGCGAATATTATGAATAGGCCTATTGGGATTGACGAATCCCATTTGTTTTGACCAAGTTCAAACAAATGCATTAATATTTGAGACATTAGGTATGACGGCAAAGTACCTACCGGGATAAATCTGCCGATCGATATTGGTACACGTTAACGTTTTGGTGTCATAAGCTTAGTGTATAATACATTTTATGGGCGTATAATAACGTAGCCTGCCTGTTTTGTTTTCCAAACATTGGTGTGAGTCTATAGCTCACACTACCAACATATTGTGTTCAAACGATTTAACTACAAACACTACAATCATTGTGTTCAAACATTAAACAAACTCTATGAATATCACTCAACCTTTGTGTTGACCTCTCAAGCATGTATTTCAGGTTCATGACGATCAAGGATGGCACGGAAGGGCACGGATACTCAAGAGGGCTATAAATTTTATTATCATTCAAAAACTCATTTATTATACATTGTAAACATGGAACCATTTGGGACCTCATTTTGTAATCTCTGATATTTATATAATTTGAATGATAAATCTTTTAAAACGACTCAATTGGAGTTCGTTTTCTATTATTGTGACTATTGTGCCGTCGAGTAACACCCAGTTCGAATTCCGCTGCAACCATGAATTGGGGGTGTTTCAGATTGGTACCAGAGCCATGGTTATAGAGAAACGGGTCTAATTGTGACCTAAACTATAACTACAATTACAAGCAAAAACATTTTTATAGCCTTCCACTCTCCGTGTCTTCCATCCTCCAGACGATTATGGACTTAGCAAGCATGTTATGCTACACAAACATATTAGTATATTCATATATATACCCGTTTTGAGCATTTCCCCATAGACATTTTTATGCTACACAAACATAATTGCATATTTATATATGTACCCTTAAACATAATTGAGCATTTCCCCGTAAGCATTTTATACTACATGAACATATTAGTATATTGATATATAAACTCGGTTTATTTTCAATCATTTATGTAAACAATGGACTAAACATACCTGCGTATGCCTATTCTAGGGCATTTCGGCACAACTACATTCTCCCAATCATGTTCCTACTCCAACATTTTATGTCCAAGACATTGTAACTGATTGCAATGGTCTTTCCTATTTTCCAAGACATTGTATTATACAATGGTCTTAATCATTTCTCAAATGTTTTGAGTCACATAATGGTTTAACCTACTTCCCAGACATTGTGAATTGCACAATGGTCTAACCTACTTCCGAGACATTGTGATTTGTGCAATGGTCTCTGGAATTATTTCACGACCTCATCAATATCATTTCATATGATATCAAAAACCCATCACAATCTAACAATTTCCAAACAAAAAATATGAGATTTCTAAAGGACAAACTAATCCATCATCGACAAAAGCTGAACTTTCTCTACATTCATCAAAGTTTTCTTATGAAACCTTCATTATTAAAAGTTCGTGATCCTGGCCAAGTATGTTCTATTTTAGAACTACTTAAAACTTCCTTTCCATACGTATATACCCTTACTACCTTCTATGCAATGGAATATGAAAACATACGTTACAAGTCTTGTATGGACGGGACTTGCAACTTAAGGGTTTGACATCACCTTTGTTTAGTGGACAGTTTCCCGAAAGCAACGGACATATCAAAAGTATACCTAGTTTAGGTATTTGAAAATTTTATCGAACCTTGGCTAAATATAGACTAGTCACCTATATTTAACCTAGGGACAGTGGAATATAGTCTGACTAACTATATTCGACTTAAAATTTTCAAATACTGAGAGTAGTTGTACTAGGGTTATGTTTAGGTTGATTTCCTACTTGAACACGATAAACCACCAGAATACATTAAAACAATCTAGAGACACGATAGTGTCTTACCACTCAGCAAGATCTTAACACCTTATTTGTACTACCTAATTTCATTCTTGAAGTTTTTTTTACTATCTTGGGATAGTTATCAATTATTCTCTTTATCCTGTAGAAGTACTATCCTGTTTAGGTCCTAAGGATACCATTCCATCATAAACTTTTAAAATCTCTTAAGATTTTTAAAGCAAACTCAACATCTATACCTAAGAGTATTAATGTTAAGCATACACTACACACTTTTGTTCATCAACATATCACATCATTATCTTCACAACCGTGGCAAACACAAGCTCATTAACAGATCTTGATGCACTTTTAAAGCTCAAATCATCCATAGTTACACCACAAGCACCCTCACCAGCTTTACAAGATTGAATATTCATCTTGTACTTTTGGAACACCAGTATCATCTCGTAATACACTACCTTGTAACTCACCGGCTAATTGTGAATTTTGTGTTGGGAATTCTTAAGTAGGATGATTTGTAATTATTTGAATGGATTGGGATGCCTTTTCATTTAAATAAAGACATTGTAAATCACCGAACCATAAGTTTATATTTCCCTATTTACATTGTTTGGGATGCCTCTCTATGTAAATAAAGAATTATAAATAAGTGGGCTTATTTGTATCCGAAATAACATAAGTATGAAGTAAATAAACACTAGGTACAACAACCGATTACCTACCAGGCTATGATTGCAATTACTATCTCAATTCCTATTAATATTCGACTGCTATATCAATTTCCTTTGATATTCGACTATTACCATACCTTTCCTACATAAAAGTAAGCCTCATCCTACACCATACACTGAAATAACAAATCAAACTGCATCACTAGTCAAACTGCATCACTAGTAATTCCAGATTTTAGTCCTCATAAGTAACCACACCTTTTCATCGACACCACTCCAACATATGACACACAAAGAACTTCGGGACGAAGTTCCCCGTAATGGGTAGAGACTATAACAATTCACAATTTCAGGTTAATTACTATTCCCGAAAATTTCACTATTCACTTTTTACTATTCATCTCAGAAATTTTTATTTCATATTCTCGTAAGTTAAACTATTTTAACGATAATCCGAGAGTTTGACGCTCGTCGGATCATTTCTGCAAAAATCACAAAGCCGTGTCCGAGATTTACTTTTAGGTTTAAACGTCCTTCCAGCATCCCGATATATCCATAAAACATTATAAACAATAGAAATATGATTTTCTATCATTTTATGACAATTCCAAAAGTTTTGGAATTTTACGTTTTTCAGTTCAGCGTTTTACGCGAATTGCGCGTTTTAGACCCGTGTTTCCAGTTTTTAGCAGGGTTTTAGCACCCGATAGAACCTACCACTCATTTTATATTTTATTACGGAGTATTTGTAACAATTCACATTTTTCAGGATAATTTCTATTCCCGGAAAATTTCACTATTCACTTTTACTATTCATTTTTCCCGAAAATTTTCCCGAAATTTGATTTTTATTTCTTGGGCTCAAGTGATAAATCATTTCCATGGCAAATTAAATGTTTGACATTCGTCAGATCATTTTCTTGAAAGTTATTAAGGAATTACACGGAATTACATGTTTTAGGGTAAAACGTCAATCAGAAATTCTACGCACAACGAAATTCAACCCCGTCAGGTGACCCCACATCAGAAAAATGTTTGACACACTCATGATTTATTTGAGAATTAATCGTGACTGAGAAAAACATGACCAAAGACTTCCCGGCAGGTCACCCAAGCCTGTACTACTCTCGCATGAGCACGCTTAACCGTATGGGCGATTAACCGTTAGACCACAAAACGCGTTTCTAAGACGATTTGAGTTTTCAACTTATTAGAAAAAGTCAACATATTTTTCCCTCCTTCATTGACCAAAAATCATCCCTTGATGTTATAAGTCATTTCGTGATTTTTAGGCTTACGGTTTGATGTCTAAAAGACATTTAATACCAACCGACACTAGACTAAGCCCAGTCTAGACATTATAAGTCATTTTAAATTATTTATATCCTATTAGAAAAGTAACATTTTACTTTTCTCAATTTTACGCAATATTCGTACATTTTACGTATTACGCGTTTTAGACCCGTGTTTCCAGTTTTTAGCAGGGTTTTACACCCAAATGGAACCTACCACTCATTTTATATTTTATTATGGAGTATTTTGACATGTTTAACCATTCTTCCAAGTTTTGTATTTTTACGATACCCGGTTTTACGTTTCGTGGCTTAACCATTTACGGTTAGCATTTTACGGAGCCAAAACTAACTCAATAACTTGGATAATATCATCAAAAGTCCACCCTTGCTCCCCAAGGTTGGCAAACCGACTTAGGGGGGGGGGATTCAGCCCCTAGGTGGCTTAATCCCATGCTTTAAGCCTTAAGATGTGAACATGTGTTCAACTTGGTGAGCAAGTGTTGACTAGTCAAGGTTCTAACCTCCTCAAGACCTTATTTAAGTCATTCTCTTCCCCTCCTTGGCCATTCCAACGACCCACACACATAAAAACACACCATCATCTCATCCTTAGCTCATTTACTTCAAGTTCCATCCAAGAAATCAAGTGCAATATCCATACATAAACCCTAGTTTAGTTTTGATTCATCAAAACTACTTCAAATCCTTAGAAACTTTGGTGATTTCTCTTGAGTTTGAATCCACTCAAGTCACCTCAATTTTCATCATCTCTCTTTCAAGATTACAAGAGTAGAAAGATTGCATGAAGTGAAGTGGGTTGAAGCAAGTCTATCAAAGTCCTATCCTTACATGTTAACTTCCTTTCATCTTTGAAAGCCAAAAGTTGTAAGCCAAACCCTAGCTTGCTTCTTGTTAAATAATCATATTCATGTTATTTACATATTATTTGTGCTATATTATGTCTTGTATTCATGTCCATGATGTATAAAAATGAGCAAAACAAGTTGTGGTAATTGATTGACAAGATAAGTTACTAAAACAATTAAACTAGTGACTTTCTTGGTAAGACCTGATCAAAATGGTAAAAATATGATGTTGGATCATTACATATTACAGTAGAGGACTTAACAAGGAAACCATAGCAATTTGAACCACCCAAAACGAGTATACGAGTCAAAAGTTACGCCCATTTGAAGTTACCAAAACTTTGCGGCAAACTGCCAAATACCATTCTGATCAAATTTGGGTTTTGAAAGTCCCACTTATGGTCCGATTCATCAAAATGTTAAAACACGAAAGTTGTCCGGAACGACGTTTTCATTCAGGTACAAAGAAGCTCGAGAACTAAAAACGCTTTCTGAGTGATAAAATTCTTCAAATTATAAACAGCCCATTTTTAGGCGAAAGTCACTAGATTATGGTTATACTTTAAATGGAACAAGAGGTCTTATGACCTAGAATCAAGACCACAACCATGGCTAGAGCCAAGGTTGAGTCTCAAGACCATGGAACAATGACCAAAGGTCATGGCTAGGCCATGACGAAATGACCATACCAACTTACATAGGCGTAAACATGAAACAATGAATTAGGCGATAACTTGAACAAGCAATTTGGATCTACTTCACTTAAAAAGGAACCATGAGATATTACAAGAGAAAATGGTCATTCAAGTCTTATGAAACTACCCCTAATAACAATCTTCATGTACAAATAAACTTTCCTAAGTTTATTCAAATATCGGACATGTAACTTTTCGGATCAAAACTTATATCTATATATTTCATCAACTACTACAATAGTAGGGAGCCTCATGTGAGGAGTTCATTATGTAAGCCGTCGAGTTGAGTTGTGGATTTACGAATTAAAGTGTCCTGGCTCCTCGAACGTTTACTAACATGACTTCTGAATTATGTCGGCCCGAACGGTAGTAAACGATATACAAGACATACATGTTTCATGAATCATTTCTTTCAACGACTTACATTATACATCATACCACATCATGGACTAAGCGCAAGACATACATATATTGGCATGTTTATGTTTCCTTAGACATTATTCCAAACCTAAGTTGCAACAATTATTCTAGGTTGCTCGTAGAAGTTCTTACGGCATATCCATCATTCTCATTATACATCATCCAACTCAAGGTGAGTTCATAGCCCCACTTTACATTACTTCAATGTTTTACAAACCCTTGGGGGGAATACATGCTATTATTTTTCTACTCGAACACAATGCTTTCTACTGTATGCTATTCGACTATGTTTTATTATCACTAAGTAACATCCTTGCCAAACCAAGATCCCTTATTATGAACCATTTAATCACTTGCGAGGGTTACTTGCAAGTGAGCGCGAATATTATGAATAGGCCTATTGGGATTGACGAATCCCATTTGTTTTGACCAAGTTCAAACAAATGCATTAATATTTGAGACATTAGGTATGACGGCAAAGTACCTACCGGGATAAATCTGCCGATCGATATTGGTACACGTTAACGTTTTGGTGTCATAAGCTTAGTGTATAATACATTTTATGGGCGTATAATAACGTAGCCTGCCTGTTTTGTTTTCCAAACATTGGTGTGAGTCTATAGCTCACACTACCAACATATTGTGTTCAAACGATTTAACTACAAACACTACGATCATTGTGTTCAAACATTAAACAAACTCTATGAATATCACTCAACCTTTGTGTTGACCTCTCAAGCATGTATTTCAGGTTCATGACGATCAAGGATGGCACGGAAGGGCACGGATACTCAAGAGGGCTATAAATTTTATTATCATTCAAAAACTCATTTATTATACATTGTAAACATGGAACCATTTGGGACCTCATTTTGTAATCTCTGATATTTATATAATTTGAATGATAAATCTTTTAAAACGACTCAATTGGAGTTCGTTTTCTATTATTGTGACTATTGTACCGTCGAGTAACACCCAGTTCGAATTCCGCTGCAACCATGAATTGGGGGTGTTACATGATAGCAGTTGTTTGAGATGGAATCTCAACTGCTGGGGTATCAACTGATGAACTTGATGGATCTTTATAGAATTGAAGGATATCAAGTGTATCTTCATCATCACTGTCATCAGGAATAAAACGGAACTGAGAGCTAGATCTGGCTGCTTTTTCTTTCGCAATGGATTCCCTAATAGATTTTTCAAAGGCATCTTGGGAATTTATTTTAGCAGCCTGCTCTTCAGCCAGCAATTCTTCCATGCATTTTTCATGTGTATATTTTTTAGCAAGATCTTTAACTAAATCCTTAAGTTCATCAACAATTTTCATCATATTTTGCATTTCTGGAAGAAGTGCCTGACTCAATTGGGACTGTGGAGGTTGGTCGTAATATGATGTCTCAAGATTGTTACAGGGAATTGGATTCCCTGTTTGACAATCTGAGCTGAAGTGTGGAACTCCACAGTAATCACAACAGTAAAACTGATGTGGTTGTGGGTTGTATGTGCTAGATTCATAATTGTTATCAGGAAACTGCTCATACACAAGCGTGTTTCCCAATTGACAATCAGAACTGCAGTGTGAACCACCATAGTACTCACAACAGTTAAACTGTTGAGTATGGTTTGGTGAATCATATGGACATTGATCATTTTCAAAATTTTGAGTGTTACCAGAAAACTGTTCGTAGACAAACGTGTTTCCGGTTTGACACTCAAATCCTTGATGAGGACCTCCACAATATTCACACGAATATGTCAGTATCTCATGATTTGGTGGCTGGTGGAATAAATCGGTTGTGTCATGGTAAGAATAGGGATCTTGGTTATAGACAGACCCATTTCCTGACTCTACCACGCCACAGCCGGGGCAATTTCCACCGTTATGAGGGCCACCACACCATTGGCAACCCAAATGGTGTGGATACAACATAGGAAAGAATCAAAGGTTTATAGAGGGTAAGAAATGAAGAATCAAAGATGTGAGAGGGTAAAGGTGAATATTTTTGGTATTTTTGAAATACATTTTATACAAATGATAAAGAAAATCTTTTTGGGTTTTTTGTGTTCGTTGAAAACTTATTTTAAAATGTTTTGGGGAACCGTTTTTATGAAAATATACACAAGGATGGTAAATTTACAAAGAAGTGAATTCCAAAATCACTAATCAGCAAACCGTTTTAGAAAAACGCGCACAACCTCCCCGGCAGCGGCGCCAAATTTTGATTGGCTCCAAACGGTCAACCTAATTTTGACCAAGGAATGGTCAACAAAGTCAAACAGCCTAGAGTCAATGCTCCGTGGAAGTACAGGGTTTCCCCGGGTCGTTATGTCCCGACGAGGTGTGGATTGTATTCAAAACGGGTTTGTGATCGGGTGAATTTGGACAGGAAAGGGTATATAAGGGTTTGAATGATTACACTAAGGAAATACGAATGAGAACGATTTAAACAAACTATATTAACAATAACGTGAAACCTAGTTAACCTAAAACGTAATCTAAAAATTTAAAATCAGAATTTGCTTATAAATAAGCAGAAAAATAAGCCAAAAGGGCTTAAATAGAAGCTATTATTTTTTTTTTAATATTTTTGGTTTTTCTTTATTTTACAAACTACTTTTACTAACGTAACCTAAATTTAAAAAAGTAAAAGTTATTTAAATAAAACGCGAGTGCGCAAAATATAACGTGAAATTTATGCTACGCAAACCCTACGGACATGAAAATTACATTTTTACGATCCTAACGATAAAAGAAAATTTTGAAAAAAGAAAAATATTTTTTAGACTTTTTATTTATTAATTATTAATTAATAACTATTTAAACTAATTAAACTAAATTAAATTGTAAAAAATACTTAATGAACAGTAAAAATTATAAAACTTTTTATAAAAATACTAAGTGGTATACTAAAGATAGGAAAAATATAAAACTTATGAAAATCTTAATAATAAGCTGTAAAATAAGCAGTATAAGCTAATAAGCTAAATGGAACTTGTACTAGTATAAAAATAAAATAGGAAAACAATAACACTAAGATAACACTAGGGGAGATGGTGCTTGAGCTCAGAGTGGGGTGTGGGTGTGGTTAACCAAACGACCAGGGTTCAAGTCCCACTCATGACCATTTTTTACAAACATTTATTTTTTTGGTTTTTTTCTTTTTGCCATCTGTTTAAACAACAACAACAACAACTAATTTTTACAAAGAAGCTTTGGCTGACAAGCTAGAAACAAGCTTATGCAAAGCTTATTATCCAACAGTGGGAAAAAATTAGCTAAGTGGGGAGATTTTTGAATTCCAAAAGCTATCTAGATGAGCTACAAACTGAAGCAATTGTTAAAATAACT